>CM057393.1:22465000-22877500 GCA_030015415.1 Cynopterus sphinx | reverse complement strand
AGCTAAGATATATATAACCTATGATGGGCAACTAGGAAGAATCGAATTACTATGTTATTACCAGAAAGGGTTAAGTCTGAGTGGTATAAATCAAAGATGTATTGGAGTTCAGAGGAGAGATAGAGAGACACACACACACACACACAAACTTACACACTCTTGGTGTGTGACTACAGAAAACTTCATGAAGAAAGGCTTGTATTCTAGGTAGGTTTCCCTTAGGTTTAATTGACAAGGAGTATCAGCGGAAAGAACAGGCAATGTGGAGAAAAATTTGAAGTTTAACCACTAGGGCTGGGACTACGATAAGTCAAATGCATGATGCTGAGAATGAGTACCACCTTAAACCTTGTGCCCTTAACTTCATTTGACTCATTAATCAAGCTTAACTAATTGATCTGTCTCTCCAAACTCATACATTGTCCTATATAAAAATAAATGGTCCATCTGATTTAAAGATCATGCTTTTAGTATGAAAACTTATGCCAATTCTGAAATACAAAACTAATGTATGAGGCATTGTTGAGTTGCCCTAGTTGAAGTAGAAGTGGATCTTGGAGCTCAACCACATGAGCTTAAATAACTTGACCTATTCTCTACCCACTTAACCACCCTGTCTCTTCATTTCCCACCCTGCCCATGCCAATGAAAGAACTTAAAGAAGCATGCTTGAAAAACTTTGCATACTTTTATTAATTTATTCAAAGTTTGAGCATCTAGAATGTTCTAAAAAATATATGGTGATGGTTGATAGAATGTTGACCAAAGGAGACATGGCTTCTTTCTCATGGTGTCTGTTGTCTAGCTAGAGTTAAATGTCAGATAAGGACATGATGAAACATGCAGCCAGAGAGGAATTCTAGGGCCAGAGTAGGAGAGAATTTGAATACTAAGACGGTGTGGTTTGTTTCATGTCATTGGATTTCATTTTTTTTTAATAGAGCATTAATATGCTCAAGCTATTACTCAGATATATTATTCTGTAAGTGTTATATGTAGCACGGGTTATGGCACAAAGGGGTGAAATTAAAAACTCTTGTAATTAGAAGACTATGATAATAATCCAAGTATGATATGTCTAATTCCAGGTAGGAATAACAAGAATGGAAAACAAGAATTAAATTAATGCATATTTGAGAAGGTGATTTTTTTTTCAATGATAGTCTAATAGATAATGACTGATTGGATACTGGGTTCAAAGGAAGAAGTGGATTCTACATCAAATATAGAATGTAAAAATAGAAAAGCCAAAAGGATAAAAAGAGTTTGATTTTTATTATACATGCTCTATATTTGAGAGTTCTAAATATTTGCCTCTTTTTTGTTTACAGACACACCCACTTCAGCTAACATGAGATATAAACTTCAATTCTAGAAACTCTCTGGCATTCATCAGTCTATCAAGGCATCACTTGTCAGAGAAGACCATTTATGTAGCCAGTACCAAATTATTCAGTACATACTGTGTTCCAGGCACTTTACTCTTTTTTGATTGCCCTGTCCTCAAGGAGCACACAGTTCGCCGGGAAAGAAAAGCAGTTAGCAAAGTATTCTAATATAATATGGAAAGTCTACAATAGAAGAATAAAATGCAATGACTACATCAAGGAAGAGAATCCTAACCCTGCCTGAAAGAGCTTAGAAGGACTTCACTGAAGAAATAACATATGCACCAGTTTGTAAAGGATGAGCATTAGTCTATGAGGCAGAAAATTTCATAAAAACAACAACGAGATACATTGAGAGAGCAGTACCAAAATTATGAAAGCATGAAAGAGAATAACGTGTTTGGAGTCTAGTAAATAGTTCCATAAAGCTCCAGTATAATATATATGGTATAGAGCCTTGGAGAAAAGCCTGGAAATTTAGCTGGGGACAAACCATAGATGACTTTGTATGCTGTGGAAAGGAGAGAATTTTTAAAATTCCTATAAAAAATAGAGAGTTAAATGAAGATTTCTGGGTAAAGGTGTGATGACTGGATTTTTATATTAATATATTGAGCCACATTATAGAGAAAAAAATGGCACATAAAAATAAGTAGAAGCAGGGAGGTCAGTAAAGTGCTATTATGTAGTTAAATCCAGAGGATGAGATTACTAATTAATCTGAATAAATGTCAATAGCCAATGTCAATCCATGTAAATCAGGACTCATAGTAAGTTTAACTTCCAAAGAAAGATTATATAGGATAAGGAAAAGAGAAGTCTGATTCCCGGCAATTTCAACATATATGTTGCACTTAAGGAGAAGAAACATTTAAAGGGCTATTCTGAAAAAAAAAGTGAAAATATATCATAATGACCAAGAGAATAGGCATTTTGAGGAGAAAGCAGTAAATACCATTAAAGACTGAGGAAGACCAAGTCAAATTGAAATTAAAACTATCAGATTTTTCTAAAATGAGGTTTTTTGTTTTGTTTTGTTTGTTTTGGGCAATAATTTCACAGAGATTTTTGGAGAGTAGTAAAAAGGGGAACAGATTTCAGAGGGTCTAATAATCAATGAGAAGTAAAGAGTGGAAGCTTAAAGCAGAGGCCACACTTTCAAGATGTTGAAGACCCGGGTAGCAAAATGGTAGTGACTGACTCAGGGGCATTTGGACCTAAGGAAGTGAATTTTTAACATGAAAGAGACATGAAAATGTGTGTAGGATGAAGTGAAAATTAATGGAGTGTTGAAATACTAAAGAGAATTTATTTTTAATACTCTTGAAGGCATGAAGATTCTTGTTCTGTGTAGGCAGAGAATCAAGATCAAATATAAAGGTTCATCTTGTATAAACCTTAGATAAATGTTTAGTTAAGACAGTAGAAAGGAGATGGCAAAAGTGCTTGGCACATGGTAGGCATTCATAGTTGCGTCTTGAATGAATGTTAGCTAATTTGGGAGTGATTTGAAGGCTTGTTCTTAATTTTTCTTTCCTGAAATTGTCATATGTTCAAAATAATATGCTGAGAAAAGCAATAGAGGCAGATTTAAGGATAGTGATAAATATTTGAGGTAGTCCCTGCAGGGAATGAGAAATTTAGGTATCTTTAAAGAAATAAGAAGTTCTTGAAAATGCAGATGAAGTTAAAATTCTCACATTGAGGTGTATCTCTCCTGGCCCTGTAATTTTCTCTACCATCATTAGCAACCCAGGTTAGGAGTACAGAAAATAAATGAGCACATATCACTGTAGGTGAGAGTAATTTTGGAGAAGTTAGGGGTATAGATGAGATGACAGTTAAAGTGACTGGCAGTAGGTCAATGTAGGGAATAAAATCAAATCAAAAGAGTTTTACTCAAAAACTGGGAACAAAAAGAAGTTGTGGCTTGCGAAACATAATAAAGATAAACAAAATATATTATTGGCATAATATAATGAGTAAATAGCAACATTATTATAAAAGATTGTAACCAAAGTATGCCTGGGGTTTAAGAATTTTATGATAGAAAAATTCTAGAAGAATGAAATGCCCACAAGCTTTGATTTGTTCATGTACGTAATACTTATTGGAACACTACCCCTATTGCTGTTAACATTTTTTCTTTTTTTACCTGCCAGTCTTCATTACATCATGTAGATAATAAAAGAAAGTATAAGATTTTCTAGATTCTTAATGTAGTCAAGATTCTTTCCAGTCCCACATAATTTCCAGAAGAATCCAGAGTTTTTATCTACATGACTGGATATAGGTATTACCTGTATTTAACTTGGCAGGGGGAAGAATTCTATACTAGAAATGTTATTCTGGATCGTCTCCCAAATGAGTTTTGCTCTCAGATTGGAAGTACCTATCTACAACATCTTCATTTCATCCTGTCTGAAATTCCACATATGCATACTATCTATGCCTTTCTTTGCCTTATACTTTTTATCTTACCACAAATCTGCTTCACCATTCCAAATAAGGTAAGGGAGGGAAAAAAAGCACAGAAAGCCAAACTAATTAAACCAATACAGTGGGTCCCAGGCCTGGCTGGTCGTAGGTCTGGCTGTGACCCAGGCTCATGCTGGGAATAGGACCCTGGATTTAGAAAGTTGCATTAGTGTAGTAGGGTGCCTGTGCCTAACTTATGTAAGCACGATTCAGGTTATTGTACCACACATGAGTGGCAGAGTTTCACTATCATACTCTGATATATATGGGGCCCATGTGGCCCCCTAATGCAGAAGCTCATTCTCCACAATAGAAGTGTGCTCCTCTCAGTGGAAGCATGCTCCCCGCGATAAAGTCCGTGCCTGCCATTTCATTCTCATGATAGCCCCTTGTTGCTTCTTTCAACTGGGCGTCTCACCACCAAAACCTTCCCTTCTCTATCAGCTGACAAGTACACTTATAAAAGAAATTCGCTTGCAAATAGGACTATGTGCAGACTCTATTTAAACAGAAAACATTCTGGCCTGGAAATCAGTTAATTTGCTTTTAGTGCTGGCTTTGCCAGGATATGTTTTCTGGCCTTTGGTGTATTACTACACCTGTTGGAAGATCAATTTTTTAATTCTTAAAACCAGTGATTTTACTAGCTTATTTTTAAAATCAGTTATTTTTACCTGCTTACTCAGAAATTCTATAGCAGATTATCAGTTGTTTTTTTTTTTTTAATCTGTGACAGTTAATTTTCTTCAGTTTCTTAATATTATTGAAAACCCCATATATCTTGTCAGGTCTCTTTTTAAAAATATCATACATAGCATTTAAAATCTATGCTTCTTGAAGTTTTTCAATTTTCTCATTTTATATTGTGAAGCCATATAATTAGAAGTATAAAAGTTTTGAATTGTTATATCTTCCTAGTATATTGAAACTTTTATTATTATTTCTATTGCTTCTCTTTATTGCTAGCAGCACCTGGGTCCCAAAGTCTACTTTGTAGGGTAACAATATAGGGTACTAACTTTCTTTTAATTAGTATTCTTTCCTATTGGTTAGTATGCTTTTGGTTACTATTTTAATATAGTTGTATCTTCTAATTTGTCTTGACATTTTTGCCTTTTAATTTCAGAATCTAGTTCATTTATATTTATTATAATAATAATTTAAAATTTTTCTGCTATATTATGTTGGGCTTTCTATTTGTTATTTTTTCTACATGCTATTTTTTTATTGCTTGCTTTTAAAAACTTGATAGGATATTTTTGTTCTTGTTTGCTTGCTTATTTGTCCCTCACCAGCCCCCACATATTTCTATTTCATTAGCTTGGAAGTTACATACTCTATCTCTATTCCAATAGTGGTTACTCCAAAAATGTTAACATGCATATTTAACTTTACAAGTGCAGAATTGAGGAATATATATATATAAATATATATGTGAATATATATTATATATAAATATATACATATATCATTACAGTGAGTCAAGGTGAGACTGCCTTTTGATTTCTTCTTCTAATGATTGGTTGGGTTTCAAACCTGGTAATTTCGTAGTCATTAATTACTTCATTGAATACTACCTTTCTCTCATTTATTCTAATCTTGGAACTTCTAATGCTACTCTTCATCTCTTTCAAAATGTTTTTTGCATTTTCGATTTTTTTTTTCTCTCTCTCTATGGTGATATGGACAATTTGTTCAGTTCTATCTTCCAGTTTATTAGTTCTTTTTTAACTCGTGACTAGTCTGATGTTTAATTGTCTCAATCAGTTTCTAATTTCAGGTTTTTATTTTTATTTCTTTGGTTTTCTTTTACAATATCCTTTTGATAGCTGTGATAACATCTTGCTCGTTAGTCACACTTTTCATTCTCTCTTCGATTTCTTAAAACATTTACTAACTTTATATTTTATATATGAGAATTCCAATATTTGCAAGCTTTGCCATTCTGATATAACAGTTCTAATAAATCTAACTAATGGTAGTTTGTTTCTTTCTCTATGTGATTCATCATTTTTTCCACTTAGTCTGTGTTCATATTTCTTGCAATTTTATGTGTCAGAAAACTTGATGTTTCTGGGTTTTGTTTTACTTAATCTGGATGCCTAATGGTAAAGCAATATAAAATATTTTTAACATTTTTTGTTAAATTACAGGACTATTTTTTTGATGATATTAAGATAATGTAAATTAAAAATCCAAGCCTATGTGTCCTGGAGTTATCAGCTTTCAGTACGTATTACTACCAATCCTTTGTGGCCTAAATCTATCATCTATCTATCTATCTATATCTATCTATCATCTATCATCTATCTATCATCTATCTATCTATCATCATCATCTGCCTATCTATCTATATTGATAGATAAATAAATTTTATGTGAACTTTTAAGACTATCCACTGATAATCTATGAGAGTTATAGCTTTATATAGAGAATTGAAGTCTGACTTCCTGTCTCAAAAAGACCTCAGTCTTTGCTTTCAGTTACCCTCTCATGAATCATTCAAAATAAGGCTTTATGATGCTGGAGACTGGGAATATTCCACAGTACCCAAGGGCTTTAATACTGGTTTACCTCCCTGGATTTGTCATGTCTTATTATTTGGGGCCTCGAAAAATTTTCTTTTCTCTGTTGAAAGCTCATGATAGCTTAATGGCTCTTTACACATATGTTAGCTTCTATCCTCTACAGTAGAGATCATCAAAACTATGGTCTATGGGTAAAATGCAGCCCTCTGTATATTTTTATAAATAAAATTTTATAAGAACACAGACAAAGTTATTCATTTATGTATTTTTATTGCCACTTTTGTGCTATTACATCAGACTTGAGTAGTTGTCACAGACTATCAGATCCACAGAGCTGAAAAAAAATTAATTTTACAGAAAAAGGTTTTCTGACCTTTGTTCTAAATCATCAGCCACTTATTTATCTTATAACAAAGATCTTAATCTTAAAAAAACAGCAATGTGTTATTTGATCTGGACATTCATTTGCCTAATGTAAACATGTATTCAATACAGTTTTTAAAATACCACTGCAGCTGACTAGAACTTCTTTGACGTTATGAGTTATATTCTAAAAGGTTTTAGTATCAGGTCAATCATAGAAATATACTTAATAAGTGCCTTTGGTGATGATGACGATGGTGGTGGTAATAATGATATCTTGAATTTCTATAATTTTCTAAGCCATGACAAGTATAAGAATGGATATCACTTTAGAGAGTTAAATGTACTTGTCAAGTCATTTTGGAATGTGGTAAATCACCTTAATTGGGTACGTTTTCCTGCCAGGAATCTTAACTGCTTATGTTCTCTGACGCTCTTACTGATAAAACTCATTGCCATAGATTAAAGCTGTGAATGTTACTCACATTTTAACATTATAGCTTTTATTGCAGGGGAATATCTTTACTATTTGTACAATATCTCATGTACTTCCACAAAATAAGAAATATATATTTGTATAGAAACAATGCAATATTCTAGTGATAGTTATTAACTACCTATTAACAATTGAATGTGTATAGCCTCAATTGTTCTGGACCACTCAGAAAAAAAATTGTATACATTTAAGTACTCCAGAAAAATGATGCATCCTGCAAAACAAGAAGAAATGGCTGAATGAAAAATATTGCCGTAAGGAAAAAAGACAAATATTTTAGAAGATTTTATTCCTGGAATATGAGATATATACAGTGTCTGGTGAGAGAATCCAGGAGTGAATGAATAAATGAATGGTATTTGCTAGATAGAAGAAAATGCCAAGTAAAATGAATATAGACTACTTGTAAAATGTCCTTGATAGAAGGATAGTGTAGTGATGTAAGGGGCAGCTGTCATTTGCTGAAACTCATGAGTAACATTTCTCAGAGAGAGAAGGAAAGTGCTGAGTGTACTGGCAGCTAATGTAGAGAGCAAGGACAGCAGGTTTTCTACAGAGCAATGTGGTCCATAGCTAGTAGTGATCTGTAGAAATGTGAGTGAATGGTTTTGACAGAGCAGCATGTGAAGGGGAATAAACTGGAATATCTACTGCCATGCAACTGACTAAGGGAAAACTGTATGGATATAAAATTGAACTGCAATCTCTCTAGAAACCAGGCACTAAGCCTAAGAAAAAGAAAAGAGGAAATATATTCTTAGAAGTGAGCAGCACAGCATTCCAAGTCAATAAATTTGGATGACAATCTTTCATTTGTGTTAGGAAAAAAAAGGTGTAGAATGCTAATTAATAAGCTACAAAAAGTTATAGTAGGCAAAGTTTGGCTGCTTGCTTTTTTTGCTGTTTAAACTACTTATCTCCTATCGGTGTGGCTATTCTTAAGTGCATTTACTGAAAGAACTCCATGCAGAGCACATGTGAAGGATTTAGTGGGGAAAGAGGGTTGAGTTCTCCCTTAGTGGGGAAAGCAGCAGTGATTCTGATTGTGGGAAACACGGTTCTAGTTTAAATAGAGCTCATAAACTCAAAGCACAGACCACTGAAAATGCAGCACATTGAATATATGTGCAGCGGTCCAACATAAATAGATTTCTCAGTGTTAACAGAAATATGTCAGAGAATTGCTTTGCAAATGTTAAATGCCAAATCAATGTCAATATTGCCAAGAATATCCATGAATGCTGTTTTAAAGTGTCATTATAAAGCAAAGTAACTAAAGTAGCTCTGGGGTTTCTTAATAATAGCCCTAGGATTTGGACTCCATGGACAAGAAACATGAGATTTTCCCCAAAGGATTATTATAAGAATCTCAGTTCTGTCCCAAACACACCTATGTTTATTGGCCATCAAAACTTGATACAAGGCTTATCTGTGTTAAATGGCTATTCCTAAGTGGTACTGAATGTTTGAAATATATCTTTGTTAGATCTGTTACTAATTTAACATTATTATTTAACCTTAGTATAGAGGCTACTGTTTTCATAAATCTCAGAAAATAATAAATAAATATTCGCAAAAAGGGTTTAATAGAAGACATCAATATGACTAAACAAAGAGTATTTATATAAAGAATGCAAGATGAATATGGAGGAGGCTCTCAGAAGTGCTGACAACACTACTGAAGCAGCTTACCTTAAAAGTAAACACATATGGTTCTATTTTGTGCCTTCGTGCTCAACTAAATATGTTTAGAGGCACTGGCTTGCAACCTGCTGAGTGAATGATATTTTAAACATATGTGAATTATAAAATTAAAGCGGAGACAGTTAAAAATGATTATTCAGTAACTATTTTATAATTCAAAATGAAAAACATGAGCAAATACATAGGTTCACACCCCTGAATCAATATTTCTTTTTTCAACAGACTGTCTATCGACACTCCCACTTCCGCAAACTATGATCTCCAGGCCTCGAAAATTCAATGTCACTTTGTTTTACCGTAGGACATCTCTAAATTGGGAAGGAGAACATTTTTTGTGTGAAGACAAACCAATTATCACTTCACTCTCTACCTACAATTTCTCCCCTCAGCATACTCTAATCTTGTCCATTCTGAAACAAATAACTCAAATCCACTTCTCACTTAAAGTTAATATCCTTTCTTTTCTCCTTAACAAACTGCTTGAATATGTTATCTGTCTTCACTGTATCTGTTACTCCCCTACCCAAACTCTCCTTAAAATACTCCAATCTGGCTTCTCCCAAAAACTGTTTTGAAAAATAAATTTGATTTAGTCATGAATCTCTTTTATATTAAGTTTTTATTCATTCAATTTTATGCTCTCTTGATTTTACTTAATACTGTTGATTATTCTCTTCTGGATACATTTCCTTAGCTTCTGTGACATCATAATTTCTGTTTGTTTTTTTTACTGATACCAAAGTAAAGGTACTCTTTCAGCTGTTATTCAGGCTTTAAAGGCTGGGATTTATAAAAACTCTATCTTATACTCTTATTTACTCATCTTGCATTCTTTTCAAAGATATTCTTATTCATTACTCTGGCTTCAATTATCATCTATAGTAACATGAATTATACATCTCTAGCCTAGGCTTCTTTTCTGAGCTACAGACCAGTAAGCCCTCCCCCTACTTATACCTCTTCTTCCATGTCGCAAAAGAAACTTTAAGCATAACAGGTCTAAAAGAACCCATACATCGTGATTTACCTCCTTCATTGCAATGTCTGGCACTACCCTCTTTTCAGTTGTGCAAACCAGAAACAGGAGTAAGCCTTGACTCCTCCTGTCTCCACAACTATATCCAAAGAATCTTCCAGGTTTGTCATCTCCTATATGTCTCTGGAATCCACCAATTTCTCTCCAGTTAAATTACCACTACTCAATCCAGGTGTTTCATCCACTGTAGCTCAAAAATATCTCTTAAATTTTGCCTTTTGTTCTCAATACTTGTCTTTTGTCATTAACTTGAATTACTGGAAAACACCTAACAAGACTCATTGACATATTTTTTTTCCATTCCAGCCAACCAACTACATGCTGTCAAAGTTATTTTTCTCAATTAAAAAATATTTTTAAAAAGATAAGTAAAGAAAATTATTGCCTAGTTATTGATCCCTGTTAGCAATAGAAAAATATCAAATTCCTTATCTTAGCTGTGACTTTCACAATTTATTACTAATCTCTATCTAATCTCACTTCAGAATATCCCCAAACTTCATCAACTCTAATAACAAGCTATAGTGAAGTTCCTTGTCATCTTTTTCTTGGTTTGCTTAATCCTTTTATGATTTTTCAGGCTTTTATACTTAATTTCTCTGTCTTGTACGTTCCTTTTTATTCCTCCAGACACAAGTCAACTATTACTTGAGGCTGTCTTTGACCACCTCAGGTAGAAGTCTTTGTTAGTCTGCTGTGCTTCTCTACATCTTGATCCAAATTTCTGTTTTAGTATGTACCATGCTATATTTTGAATTCTCGGTTTACATGTATATTCTCCCAATGACTATGAGATACATAATGGCAGAGATTGTTTTAGTCACCTTAAGTGCTTATCACACGTAATACATGATCAATAAAAGTTTTCAACTGAAGTGTTAGAATAAAATCATAAGATATCAATAAACATTAAAAGCATATTTTTGTAGGAATATTGTTGCAAATATATTTGAGGCCTGGCTAAATTAAAATCAAGATCACATGGGGAGTAAATAAATGCAAATGATTTGCCAAAGCCAACACTATAAAGGAAAAGCAGATTTGGTTGGGGTAACCAGCTTTAGACACTGAGTTAAAACAAGTGCAAAGAATAACTCAAGCCTAGTATATTGGGAGTTACTGAATGGTGAAAAAAAACACACACACATATTTAAGGCACATTGCAATGTGTAAAATTTGGGGGTAGCTACTTTTTTTTGTATTAGGTACAAGTATGCAGCATAATATTTAGAAATTTATATACTTTATGAAGCGATTCCCCCATAAGGCACTGTTCACAACTATTATAATATTATTGACTGTGTTCCCTTTGCTGTATTTCCCATCCCCATGACTGTTTTGTAACTGCTAACGTATGTTCCTTAATCTCTTCACCTTTTTCATCCAGCCCCCTACCCCTGTTCCATCTGGCAATCACTAGTTTCTTCTCTGTATCTGAGTCTGTTTTAATTGTGTTAGTTCATTATTTTGTTCCTAAGATTTCACATATAAGTGAAATCATACAGTATTTGTCTTTTTCTGACTTATTTCACTCAGCTTAATATCTTCTAGGTCTACTCAGGTTGTCACAAATGGAGAGATTTCTTTTTATATTTTTTTAATGACTTAGGAGTATTTTATTGTATATATTGTACCACCATTTCATTATTCAGTTGTTTATTTAGGGCACTTAGGTAGGTTGCTTTCATATCTTGGCTATTGTAAACAGTGCTGCAGTAAACATGGGGGTGCACAACTCTTTACAAATTACATTTTGGTTTTCTTTGGATAAATACTCAGAGGTGCAATTCTTGTGTTAACTTTTTTGAAGAAAACCCATATTGCTTTCTGTGTTGCTATACCAATTTGTAAAACCATCCACAGTGTACCAACATTCCCTTTTCTCCATATCCTCATCAACACTTGTTGCTTGATTTATTGATGTTAGCCATTCTGATAGGTATGAAGTGTTATCTCATCGTGGTTCTAATTTGCATTTCATGTTTAGTTATGTTGAGATTTTTCTTCATGTCTATTGGCCATCTGTATGTCCTCTTTGCAGAAATACCTAATCAAGTCTTCTGCCCATTTTTTAACTGGGTTGATTGTTTTTGTGTGTGTGTGTGTTGAGTTATATGAGTTATTTATAAAATATGAATATTAACTTTTTATCAGATGAATCATAGGCAAATATCTTCTTCCATTCAGTAGGTCATCTTTTCATTTTGTTGATGGTTTCCTTAGCTGTGTAAAAACTTTTTAGTTTGATATAGTCCCCTTTGTTTATTTATTTTTTGTTTCCCTGGACTGAGAAGATATCTTAGAAATGTCAGTTTACTGCCTGTGTTTTTATCTAGGAGCTTTATGGTTTCACATCTTACACTTGAGTCTTTAATTCATTTTGAGCTTATTCTTGCAGATAATGTAAGCAGGTCATCCAGTTTCATTCTTCTTCTTTTTTTTTTTTTGCTTGCATGCATGCATGCATTTGTCCCAATATCATTTATTGAAGAGATTGTCTTTACCCATTGTATATAGATATTAAAGAAAACACTTTTAGCTTTTCCCCATTGAGTATGATGTTAGCTGAGGGTTTGTGATACATGGCCTTTATCATTGTGAGATATGTTCCCTCTATTTTCACTTTGCTGAGAGTTTTTATCATAAATGGATGCTAGCTTTTGTCAAACGCTTTTCCTGCATCTATTGATATGATTCTGTGATCTTTATTCTTCATTTTCTTAATGTGATTGATTTCTGGATTTTGAATCAAATTGTATCCTGGGAATAAAGTTTACATGACCATGGTATATGATTTTTTAATGTATTATTGAATTCAGTTTGCTAACATTTTGTTGAAGATTTTTGCATCGATATTTATTAGAGATATCAGCCTACATTTTTTTTGTAATGTCTTTGTCTGGTTTTGGAATTGGTGGCCTTGTAAAATGAGTTTGGGAGACTTCCCTACTCTTAAATTTTTTAGACTAGTTTGAGGATAGGTATTAATTCTTCTTTGAATATTTGGTACAATTTACCTGTGAAGCTATGCACTCCAGAAATTTTTTTATATTGGGGAGTTTTTTCATTACCGGTTCTATTCTGTTTGTAGTAATCAGTCAGTTTAGGTTTTCTGGTTCTTCTTGATTTAGTCTTGGAAGATTGTATGTTTCTAGGAATGTATCTATTTTTTTTTCAAATTGTCCAATTTTCTGGCATATACTTGTTCATAGTAATTTTTATAATCCTTTATATTTCTATGGAGTCAGTAGTCACTTTTTTTATTTCTGATTTTATTTATTTTGGTGGTGTCTTTTCTTCATGAGTCTGGTTAAAGATTTATCAATTTTGTTTATTGTTCAAAGAATCAGCTCTTGATTCTATTGATTGTATTGTTTTTTAGACTCTGTTTATTTCCACTTTGATTTTTATTATTTTTTCCCTTCTACTCACTTCAGGTTTTGTTTGTTGTCCCAGATATTCCTTAAATTTTCCTCACTTTAAATTTTTTTTTTTTTGCTACTTTATTCTGAGTTGGTGTTTTCTGTCACTTTGTCTTCCAAATTGCTGATTCAGTACTCTGCATCATCTAATCTACTGTAGATTCCTCTAGTATATTCTTCATTTCTATTATCGTATTCTTTATTTCTGACTTGCTGTTTTTATGGTTTCTATGTCCTTTTTTATTCTTACTATCTTTTTGTTGACATTTTCACTAAGTTCCTTAAGTATCCTTATAACTAGTCTTTTGAACTCTGTTCAATCTCTGTCCTCCTTAATTTAGTTATTCTTTTAGTTTTGTTTTTCATTTTCATTTGGGAAATGTTTCCTCGTCTCCTATTTCAGCTGCCTCTCTGTGTTTGTTTCTATGTAGTAGGTAGATCTACCACATCTCCCAGTCTTGGCAGCATAGCTTCATAAAATATGTGTTCTGTGGAGCTCAGAGACACAATCTTCCTGATTACCTGAGCTGGGTGTGCCAGGAGCGTCCCTTTGAGGGTTATGTGTACCCTCTTCTGTAGTTAAGCCTTGATTGCTATCGGAACTCAGTGGGTGAGATTGACCCTCAGGCTGACTGGCTGTGAGGACTGGCCACAACCACGGAGTAGCAGCTACTATGCAGGGGCTGACCCCATGGAGTAGGATTTGTCCCAGTGGGCTCTGGTGCCACCCTTTGGGTTTGCTGCCTTGGGACTAATCAGGTGATTCTTTATTGTGGCCTTTAGCTAGCCACTGTATGTATTGGTTCTAAGGCCTCTTTGGAAAAGCTCTGATGCAGGTCAACTTCAGCCGCTGCCTATAACCTACCCAGGGCTACCTAGTAGGCAGTATAAAATAAATTGTAGTTAGTAGCTGCCTGTGCTGGACCTGAAGGTACGTGGTAAAAGACACACTGTGAATAAAGGCTGGGGGCTACCTGTACAGGGACTGGGAAAGCTCAGGAAAAGCTGCAGGGACCCCTGACTTCTGCTGTTGCCTACTGGCTGCCCATAAGGCTCAGTTACTGAAAGGGCCTCAGGCAGTTTATTATTTGGGTGAGGCGAGATCTCAAGGTGTCACCAGGTTGGGGTGAGTGAGTGGTTTTCACCAGGTTAATGCAGAATGCAGATTCAGACTTGGTGCCAGTGATGAGCCTGGAGCCACTCAGCAAAAGGCATGGGCACACTGAAGCTATCTGCTCCTATGTGGGGCCTGCTGACAAAGTAAATGTAATTTTTCTTTTGTCAAATATTCTTTTGTAGCACACAATTTGAAATATTAGAACATTTGATTATTAAATTTTACTGTCTTAAGCTTAAAATCAAAACATATAATAAATGTTTAAAAATAAATACAGGCTAAAATCTAAAAAAGGAGGCAGAATATGTAATCTTACTATACTAGCTTTATGACTTCTCTTTTTTGCTCTTATTAAATATACATATAAAATCTGTGATGGCTGATGAAATAGCACAATTTCAAATTCTCTCTCTTTCTCCCTCCCTTTTTCTTCCTTTTTCCTGCCTCTATCTCTTCTTCATTTCTCATAATCATCAGATTTGAAATCTTGCTTAAGTTTAAATCAATTATGTGTCCCATACTTATGACTGGACTATAATATTATTTCTTAAATTCCATATTTTAGAAGACTTCAGTGTCTAACTAATGGAATTCTTGAAAAACCTATCAATGTGTTTCAGAACATAAGAAATATATCAATTGGACAGAAACAGTTATTCATTACGCTTTACGCACAATTTTGTTCAACAGCTTATTTTAATTAAAGCAGAAGTCTACCTTTTGTTCATTGGTTTAGCATGAGCAATAAAATGAAGTTTATTTAATTTTCTAAAATAAGTAAAGCAGAGTAAAATTAATTAAAAGTTAATTACAGAATAATGAATCAACTACCCTTTCTGTGCTAGTGTTGCCCAGATAATTAGATGCAATCCTTCCTAAATACACTTTTATTTCCATAGGTTGGGTATTCACTTTATTCGATATAAGGATTTTTGTTTGTGTACTTTAAAAGTTTATTTTGCCTTTTTCTGAAGGTGTCTTTTTTAAGAAATACACATCAACATATTGGTATATACAGACACCTTCCTAATTTCTCTCTTTTTATGTTTTCCTCAAGCATAATTTTCATTTAGACTTCTAATTGCCTTTTAAATTTGACAGAATATACCTATAAAATTCATTAGTAATTGTTTCATTTCCCAGCATGGCATGTGTAGTTAACCTTGAAAGACAGATTGGGTGTTAACTGTGGTGAACCCAACCTTTGCCAGTATCACAAAGGTCATGGATCTGTTCTCCCTGGTCCTGTGTCTTCAAATAGAAGGTTTTGTACATATTAAAATTAGAATGCTTTTACTGCTCATTAATTCATCATTAAAATGATGTTAACTAATCATTCTCTATAAGGCTCTGGTGTACAAATTTTCTGGCATGAACTGCTGTAGCTTGGCTGCCAGCCACTATAACTTGCTGAAAAGCAAAACAAAACAAAACAACATTTATGTTTTGGGGAGATTTAAATCTTTTTGTACAATTTTATCGTGAGCAGCAGGTCTTATACGCTTTCATTGGAAATATAGTATGGCTTATACTGAGAGTGTCTTAATTTCTATTAATGGAAATACTTGCATTTTAATTTTTCATCAGGCTTCTCATAGTTTAAGGAATAATGTTTCAAAAATATTATATCAACACTTCAATCATGTGTCTTGCATCTTTACATCACATATATTAAGGAATATATTACAAATATTAATTACTTAATATTTAAATAATACAAATATTATTACTTAAAAGAAAGAAAGAAATTAGTGTAAGTTGGAGTATTTATATTGATACAACACATTTGTTTTGGCTTTTTCTTATTTACTATGTGTTCAATGTACACAAGAAACTATAGACTAATAGTTTTTGCAACATTATACAAGATCCAATGATATAAATTTGTTATGAAATAAAAGTAATTAAATTTCTGTCTTTAAAAATTATATTCTATATCCCATATCTATATTTTTCAAACTTCTGCTAAAGGATACATGTAGAGACATTAATTCCTCTAAATGTTGTTAATTTAATGTTAAATAAGAAAGAAATAGGTGAAAAACACCTGAAAATAAAGTTTCAAGATCTTTCAAACAGGAACCTGAGAAGTTAGAAGATAGGGTACTATCTTGTTTTTACAACTTCTTTCTTGCTGTTGTGTCTTTTTCTTCACTATTCTAATACTTTCCCTCATTCTTTTAAGATATCAACTCTGGTTTTATATTTCAGTTATGTGTTCATCTTCTTATTATATTCTAATTTTCTCATTCTCAATTTTTCCAACTATAAAATAAGAATTCAAGCTCAGAAAAAAAGAAAATTTCAATTTAGACATATTAGCTTCTATTTCTACTATCATATTCAAATGTTGATTCAAAACATCATATTTATCTTGTAAAAACAATATTGGCTATTTTCATAAGCAAATGTTTGGGCATTAAAAACTTACGGTAACAGTTAGATCCATTTGATTCAGCTACTTCTCTTTAATAATGCTTAAAATTCTTGGAGTAAAAAAATTAAATAAGTCAATCCATGAGCAGTTTATTGTAACTGAGCAGAAATAAATAATGCACACTAAGAAACAGGAATTCCCTCTTTTAGCTTTTAGGTTAGAAAGGGAAATAGTTAAATTTGAATGCAAAATGCTAAGTTTTATAACTAGCTTCATATTGTTTTTATTGCTGGAGTAGAGCTAGGTTTTGAAGTGTTTCAATATGCATGGAAACAAATTTGTGATTAAAGACTCCAATCTTAACAATCACAAAATGTTTTCTATAAACATAATTGAAAAAATTTTATGGATTATAGATTAGTATTCTACATATATTAGGATCCATTGTTTTTGTATTATTATCACCTTTTATTTATTATAACATATATTTATTTATTATAACCTATAGAGAGTTCAAGTTTTATTATCTTTGTGTAATTACTCTAGTTAATGATTAAACAAACATCCAGTTACTAAGTCAAGATCATTCAGTTAATTTATAAATTTGACACAAAATATGTTTGGCTGGTAGTAAATTATAAAACATTTATCTTCATTGAACCATATGAGTCACCTATTTGGACCATAATACAGTATTTAAATATGTTTATAAGAATTTTTTTCATAAAACCAGTTATTATTTTTTTTTAGTGTGTTGAGCTCTTATTTACCAAATTAAAAGTTTAAAATTATAAGAAGTGTAAAGATGACAGCACCATGTGTGGAAACTATGAAAAATCACAGATAAAATAATAATGCAATAAGTGTTTATATAAATAATGGGCCAGAGTTTGTTGCAAATATATGTATTAGATAAAGAAAATGTGTAATATTACATTAAGAATAATTAAGATGCACTAAAGTAGCTAGTTAATAATAATTATTAAACATATAGAGTGAAAAAATGATTAAGTAACTAAATTTAGCCAATTAGTATAGTAGAGCAAAATATGTTTCTTTCATGTTTAGGTAACATGAACTAATAATGGGAGACCAACAGACATAATATGTTTGTTAACATTTTTTCTCTACTTCACAGAAAGTTTTTGCTAAATATTTTTAAAAAACACAAAAATTATGCAAAATTAGTCTTTAACTCTGATAGCTGTTAATCTCTGAAGGAAAATATAAATTCATGAACCATCGCCTATCTGTGAATATTGTTTAGCAACTTGTCCAACACACTGAATACAGCAACACACTGAACAGATTGATAATACAGGCCTTCTCCAACATAGTAGTTGCAGAAAGAAAATAACTTCTGCTTGATTCATTCCCAGAACTGAGATTCCTGCATCTAGAACCCAAATAAGCTCGTTGCCTACTTCAAGTATGATGATCTTCAACTCTGTTTGAAATAAGTAGGGCATACCATTAGCACTTATAAAAGGGAAATGAAAAACCAACAACCCAATTATAAGAACATCATTTTTTTTTACAAGTTAGTATAGTTTCTAGCAACCACCTTTTACTTCACTTAATGTCATTCACTCCTCTTTTGTCTCATTGGTTTCCTTACTATACCTTCAACAAAACAATTATGCTCCTGCCTCGTGGGTGTACGTGGCTGTTCCTTCTTTGTGGAACACTGACTTCCTGGATATGTGTATGTTTCTTGCTTTATCCGCTTCAGATCTCTGCTCAAATGTCTTCCTCTCAGTCAGACCTTACTTGACTGCCCTGCTTAAAATTAAATTCCTCCGTAAGCCTTCCAATGGTCCATCCCTACTTTAATTTCTCCATAATGTGTATTGTTGTTTAACACTCTATGTAATTTACTTATTTGTTTTATTTGTTGTCTATGTCTAATCACTAGGATGTAAGCTCTCTGTGGTCAGAGGTTTTATCTCTTTTGTTTATTTTGAATCCCCAATCCTAGCATCATGTTGGTACTTGTGGGCACTCAGTAAAACATTTTTTGAATGGAGAATGTGAATCATTAAAATATCTCACTAAGGAAAAAGAGAAATTTTTTTCTCCACAAAGATACCATCAATATATAATACACCTCCTTCTAAATATTTAGGTGTAAATATTACAGCTTGAAGCAAACTAAGCCAAACTCCTAAACCATTTCAGAGTTTGTAATTGACTCAGTCAAATATGTTGTTTTTTTCTATTTGCAGACCTTATAATCTCTTCTGCTCCAGTTTCCATGTAGCCTATGTGTCAAAGACTACCCTGGTTGCCAACCAGAGCTCACGTCTTACTTTCGTAGTATGAAGACATGGGGAAAGAACATAGGCAGGCAATATAATACTTTCATTTTATAAAATTAAAACACTAACTTACGTTTACCTGGCTGGCCACATCTCACAACCTTTCTTCTATTTCCATACTTTTAGAACATCAGGGAGCACATAGAAAGCAGGGCAATTTTAAACTTATAGTAATTGAAATAATTAAGAAGCCAAAGAATAGCCTACAATAAAACATTTATGTTGACAGATCCACACTGAAGGCAATTATAGTCACATAGCCTCTCTTTGCAAAAAAAAACAAAACCTAACCAAAGACATTCTGAAATGTCTCCTTTTTTCATTCAAGTATGAAATTACTTATTGGTTTTAGTTAACCCATGAAAACATGATCAAATGTGAAAGAAAATAGGGTTTATTAGTTTTACAAGCAACTATTTCCATTAGCAAACTAGCAAATTAGGTGATTTGGAGATCAGCGCTGTTCTGTGTAACAGATAGGTGTCCACATCCCAAGAAAAGTCACTGCTCTTAAAATATTTTGAAATGCTCAGCAGAAACCAAAAGGTAGATTGACTGTGAGATTAAAATAGACATTGGAATAAAAAAAAAAGTCAACCATATCATATGAAAACATACTCCCCTCTTTTTGCAAATAACAGATCAAAAATTACTAGATCAAAATAAATTAGACCTATATTTTTAAGAGACAAATCACATATATTTCTATTTCTAAAATAGAATCCATTCAAATTCAAAATAAATTTAATTATTTCACCTTGCATTTTTATGTTCCAATCAAAATACAGAATATTCCCCACTATTAAAAGTTATAGAGCATAATTTAATTAAGTCTATACTTTCATAATGATTTTACTGTGCCAAAACAATGAATTCAAAATTAATCTTGTGGAAGTAAATGAATCAAACTGGCTTGCCATTTTAAAGACAGAAATGTCAGTCAATTAAGAGGCAGTGCTGAATATTCGTTAAGAATATGGTCGTTGGAGCAATCTTTGCTAAGTTTACATTCTGCCTCTGCTGACTGAGAGCTCTGAGACCTGAGGAGAGTTATATAACATCTCTGTCCTCAGGATGCGTTCTCAAATGAGAATAACAATAGTACCTAATCCATGGAGTTGATTGAGGCTTGTTATGATGTCTAGGAAATAGTTTGTGTTCAATAATTTTTGTTGTTGTTTTAGCCAAACATACTAGGAAGGAGAAAGTCAGGGCTCAGAATATCCTGGCATTTGTTACAGTTTACATTTCCTAGCTAAAAGGAAAGGAAAGAAACCTTTGTCTTTATTAAAGGAATCTCTAAGAAACAAGTACAGATATGATCGTAGGCCAGGTGTTAAGAAATAAGGACCTAAAATTATCCAGGAACATGGAAGCTCTGTGCAATGTCCTTCTCCAAACTCTACAGGTCTGCAAGAGTTACAGGTTACAAAGTTCAAATAAGTTTTAAAAATTTTATTAACCACTATTTAATAGGTTATCGTCGTTTTCCAAATTTAACTCGGTCAATTTTACATCATCTTTTATAAATATATTCTATATGTTATAAGGAAGATTTTCAAGTAAAATAAGAAAAGTGCCTATTTTCTATATAACTC
This sequence comes from Cynopterus sphinx, assembly GCA_030015415.1. Taxonomy (NCBI): domain Eukaryota; kingdom Metazoa; phylum Chordata; class Mammalia; order Chiroptera; family Pteropodidae; genus Cynopterus; species Cynopterus sphinx. Next base: position 22,856,675 of record CM057393.1, on the reverse strand, counting down.
AGAGTCATGTAAATGTCAAATCAATTATTATATACCAATTAATTTGATAGGATGTTTTATTTAAAATATATATGCATGAAGATTTAGAAGTCAACATTGTTTATGTGAAGATTTTCTCTTTAGTTTTATTATGTAAATTTAATTATAGACTATACATAACAACTTGACACTACTTAATCTGGAAAGTCCATTTTAGTACTCATATAACTGATAAACAAATACCTTCAACTGTATAAATATTTATTTTCTTATAATTGTAGAAAAGTTAACAATGCCAAAGTAGCTAAATTACTTTTTATTTAAGATATTTTAAGTTTTTAATTAAAAGCTCTGTGTTCCCAATTTAAATATACCTGGCTATAGATATAAACTTATTTATAAAGATGAGAAGCATGCCATGTATTTATAGATGTTTCTATATATTTAATATATATTTAATGTCGGTCAAGAATAAAACTGCAAATGAGGTTTATGATAATGTCATAAAGGTTCACTATTGTCACTGTGTGGGGAAGTATAATTTTAAGAGAAATGATGACATATACATAATAAAGTCCCTCTCTGTGTCATGACAGCTCAAGAACATGCCATCGTTACCACCTATGTCACACCGTAGGTGTGCCTGCTATATGGGTGACAGCCGCTGACTTTTCTGATCAACACATAATTATCTCTGAATAAAAATACATGTTGAGGTTAGCTGGACATAATGGATTGAAGACCCAGGGCAAAATTATCTTTATCATGGTACATAGCACCACCTGGGGGTAGGATAGAGCTAGAGAGAGGTGTTGGCAAGGATGCAACTTTGAGAAGCCTGCTGTGGTGTAGGTACTTTTGGTGTGTTCATGTCTCTGCTGCTTGTCTTCTTTAGGATAGAAGAGGTCACTCAGTTAATGGTCAGGATGCTCCTACGAAAAGAGGTGTCACTGAACAGCGCTATTCTCTACTGATCTAACTGTATATCTCTCACTATCTGGATAGTTTCCATTTGCAGAGTCCCTTCCCCCCATAAGATAATAAATATCATATCACAAGGATGGCAGTGCTCCTTCATGGAACACTGACTGTTTATTAGAGGCAAAAAAGTTTAAGAGAAATGCTAACAATGTTCATTAATGGCCCGCATCCAGGTTTAATGAGGCATGTCAATATGCGGACTGGGCAACATCAGTGGCATAATAGTGGTGGTAAATGGGAGTAATTGTATCCAATTGTACAGCACAGCTTCCAGGAATGAGTCCGAACTGCCAACTGACAATGACAGAGCAATTATGGGAAGGCAAGCGAGCTGTGTCAAATTAGCACTTGGTGAGAACTCATTTTTCAGAGATGTGCTTGCTCTACACCACCACAAGTGATAGCTGCTTTATTGTGAGTGATAGGGAGACCAGCACTTAGACTGATGTTCTGATTTGTCAATAGCTGTATTTGAAAGCTTAGTGTCACCAATATATAGAGATATTCAGGGAGAGAGGCACACTGCTCATGATCCGAAGGATAAGAACATTGCCGAGAAGGTCATCTGTCAGTGTGAGCTGTCAGAAAGAGATCACACTCTATGAAAAGGGAACATTCAGCCGACTTAAGTAATTACCTTTGACTGAGATTTGAAGATGTCTTCTTTTGTTGGCCTACATTGACTGCATAATTTATAATTTACTGCAATCAGCAAAGGGCTAGGAATTGCAACTAAGAAAATTCTTATTTTATTTCCCTTTATTGCTTTAATTCTCTCTCTTTTTTAAAACTCCTTTAACACTTCAAAAGTGTAAGTGGGAAACTGATGAAATTGATTTCTTTTTCAATGATTCAACCTCAAGTACATCAGAAACAATATATTTACTTTAGACTGTTGTTTCACAGAGACATAGCTCTCTACCATCACCCTACAAAAGGTATAAAAATAACTCTTTACTTCCAATGTATTTTTCTTGCTTTGTGGGATTACTATTTAAAGAGGAAAAAGGAACAATTCATGTTTGTCCCTTTAGTGCAAAAGAATAAGAAAGGAAAAAAAGGAGTACTGAGTACTGAAATTGTAATCGCACCCCCAGATGCTCATTAGTTTGATTGAGTTGTCAGAGCTATAAAAGGATAAACATTATAGCAAATATTGCAGAACTATATGCACTAGTAGAATTTTCCTTTCTAGAACATATTACATGATCAATGTTTGTAAAATAATTCCTTTTCCTTTAATGACTTTATAAAAATATATTTTGCAATCCATTATATTCTGAAGTACGGCAAGCATTAAAATTTTATGTTTCTATACTTCTAGGAAAATAATTAGTTAATTTTGTTAGATAAAATATAAATGGAGTCATAACAGGGTAGCTTGTAATTTTTTTACTCCCTAGGTTAAAAGAAGAACCTCTGAAGTAATATTAATCTTCTATTATTTGACATTATTATAAAATTATTGCTGACTTTTTTTTCTAATAGTGACCAATTGATTAATGAATTGTAACTAAAAATTATCAAGATTATCCTGCCTCTGGCAAAAAGTGTTAATTCTAGGTGTATTGATTTACTGTAGAGATATTGACAAAAGAATTAATTTAAGTACTTTAAGTCAATATTACTTTAGCAGAAACTCTACCTTTTAGGTATAAAAAAATACTCTTGGAACCCTCTTCTTTTAATATGGTGTAAAATTAATGTCACATAATAAACGGTCATTTCTTTCTATCATAAAGTCTGCATAAGTTCACACTGCTCTTTTTATCCCCCCAATACCCAAAAAGCACTCGTATTTAAAATTAGTAATTATAGGTTTTTGGATGTTTGTTAATATATTTAATGTTTCCTCTAAATTTTAGTGATTCTGCTAAAAATATTTTATTTTCTATAGTTTACCATTTAGAATGAGATTATTTAAATTATATACTTTAATGTTTGATAAAACAGTTTTTAATTATTTTTGAAATATTTCAGAATTCTTTGAACCATTCACTTTTCCCATTGTAGAAAGCTATTTAATTCACAGTGCCTTGAGTTCAGGCCCATCATCTATTCTATAGTGACTGTGCCACTTAATAATGGAATAGTGCATCAGAGTAGCACTTAGGCCTCAAATTGTTATGTATGACTGTCAAAGTGGTAAGAAAAAAAAGAATTAAAAAATAAGGTTGGGGGAGCAGAAAAACCCTTGATTTGTCTTTACTACTGAAATGTGAGTTTGTCAGCCAAGTTTTGAAATCACAACAGCATTGCAGCCCCAGCGAGATATTGAAAACTTGACAGGTACATATTTTTTCAAGTATAAGCACTTTTATAATAAAAACTAAATACACAAATCTCTTTTTTTTTCTCTTGACAGGTAGTTGTTGCCAATGGGATTTAATGTACAGGTTCAAGTTGTCAAGAGAAATAACCAATAAGCAATCCAAAGAGTCACAATATAGCTATTCAAAGGCAAAAAATCTGGCTTCTGTGATATACTGAAAGGATTTCGGTATATAATTAAATAAATCCAAAATATTGGCACTTAATCTTCCCCCTAATGACAAGTAGAGCCAATCATAGCTTCTCTCGAGGGAACAAACTATAATTTGTTTAGTGGTCATCAAGGCCTTTGTTCTTTTAACTTTATCATTTAAAGATGAGTTTGCTTTGGACTGTCATTTTTTCATTTATTATAACTTATTCTCAGAAAGAATAAAAGGTTAAACCATGATTCAGTATTGAAATTCTGTCTTCCTAAATATTTTAAAAATCTTCCTAAATATCCAGAACTATTTATTTCTGAACTTGATTTAGAGCATAGCCTATGTATATAATTTCTCTGGGTATGTTTCATGCACATGTAAGTGCCCTGACAGCCACTATTAATGCCTACAATGATACCCAGTGTCGGGTGATTATTTACTTGCTGGCAGCTTCACTATATTTCCAAAAACTTTATGGATATGCCTGGACATTTTGTGTAGAGATACAGAAGGAGACCTGTAGTTGTAGCACTGTTTCCTAGAAATTATAAATTGCAACTGGTTGTCATCCACTGCTCTATATAGATTCATCTTTCAGAATACATTCAGCCTTTTGCCTGGAGCACATGATATTTTTGACAGGTGAGTGGAATTTTGCAAAGATAGATAACACTACACAAACCACATATGAATAACTCCTAAAACTACAATTCCCATCATGCCCTGCAACTGAACATTAAATAATCATTACTTCAGAAGTTTTCATTTTACTTTACTGTGGTAATACTTAACATGAGTTCTACTGTCAACATTTTTAAGTGTACAAAATGGCATTATTATCTCTTGCACAATTTTGTATTTATCCATCTTACGTAACTAAAATTTTACACCCATTGATTAGCAACTTCCTTTTTACCCTCTCCCGCCAGCCACTGGCAACCACCATTCAATTTTTTGCTTTTATGAGTTTATTTTAGGTACTTTTTATAAGTGGAATCATGTAGTATTTGTCCTTCTGTGACTGATCTATTTCACTTAGCATAATGTCCTTCTGGTTCATCCATGTTGTTGCATATTTCAGGATTTCTTTCTTTTTTAAGGGTGAATGATATTCCATTGTTTGTGTATACCAATTCATTCACTCATCAAAAGATGTTTAAGTTGTTTTCTTGGATATTGTGATTACTGCTGCAATAAGCGTGGAAGTGCTAATATCCCTCTGAAATCAAGGGTTTAATTTTTTTTTTTTTTGGCATAAATACCCAAAATTTGAACCACAAAATCATATGGTTGCTCTACTTTTTTTTGTTGTTTTTGAGCAATCTCCATATTGTTTTCCATAGCACTATACCATTTTGCATATCCACCAACAAGGTACAAGGCTTCCAATTTTACATCTCCTTGACACCACTTTTTTTAATAGCTGTTTTAACATTCGTGAAGTGATATTTCATTTTAGTTTTGATTTACATTCCTTCAATGATTAGTGATGTTAAGTATCTTTTCATATACATGTTCACCATCTGTACATCACCTTTGAAGAAATGTCTATGAAGTTCTTTTGTCCACTTTATAATCAGGTTATTTGGGGGTTTTGTTTATTTATTCTTTGCTACCAAGTTGTATGAGTAATTTTTATATTTTGGATATTAACTTTTTATCAGATATATAATTTGCAAATATTTTTCTCCCATTCTGTAGGCTGCTTTCTCATTTTGTTTATTTTCTTTTCCTGCATGAAAACTTTAATTTGATGTAGTCCCGAATCAGAAATGTTTAATAAATTGAAGCTATTATTGCATATTAAATTGCTTGACTATTTCATTCCCTCCATACCCAGGTTCAAGGCTGCTATGAGAAAAGAAAACTGGTGGTCACATGACTTTGCCATAAGTGTACATGGAATTCCTATTATACACGAACTGGCTCAGAACTTTGCTTTTCTAATCAACAGAGACAAAAACAAATTATAATCTGATTAACTGCTGAATGATTGATACATAATTTGCCTGATGTAGTCCCACTATCTATTTTTGCTTTTGTTGACTGTGCTTTCAGTGTCATATCCAAGAAATAATTCTAAGACCAATGCCAAGAATCTTTTTTCTTGTATTTCCTCCAGGTATTTTACAGTTTTAGGTCTTCTATTCTACTCTTCAATCTACTTGAGTTTATTTTTTTATGGTGTAATTAAGATAAATGTTCAATTTCATTCTTTTGCATGTGGATATTCAGTTTTCTAAGCACCATTTGTTAGAGACTATCCATTCTTCATATGTCGTCAAAAGATTAATATGAACTTTTTTGAATCAAGTCTCAATCCACAAAAAGCAAATTAACATGACAGCCTTAGAAAGGAAACTCAATATAATTCATCCCTTCAGATTGTTATCACAGAAGTTTCTACATTTTCTTACTGTTTCAGGAAATAAAAATCAGGGTTCTCTTGAAAACTATTTTCAAAAGACCAATGCAACTTAAAGATCATTTTAGTGTTTATACCTCCAAATGTTTATAGATATACACATCTTTGGTATTTTTCCCTTTCCTTTATTGTACATGTGTAATTTATCAGCAATTTTTTCTATGTTACTTCCAATATCTATTCTGGAATCTTTCTATCCCTAAAATTTCTAAAGCTCTCTAACCAGTCTCTGATCATTAATTATTTCCTCTTCTACGATTTATTTTTTATGTGTAGCCAGAGAGATATCTTTAAAACAAAAATCAGCCATGATCATTTGTCGATTCCATAATATTTATGCTCAAAAGCAGCCAATGATCCTAACTGATTTGATGCTCACATTAGAAAAAATCAAATCATACTAACATTCTTAATAATCCCTGCTCTTTTGAGCTGCCTTTTTGTCTGATTCATAGTCGCACCAAACTAAATTCTCATTTTGGGTTCAGCATTAGTATTCTTTGTTCTGAGAAAGATATTACTCCCTCTCCAACAATGTACATAATTCTCTCTGAATATATTGTTAGCACAGTGCCTTAAATGTGCCTCTATCATAGCATCTGTTATACTGAATTGAACTTTTTATTTGGGTGCCCCTATTCCCAATTGAATATGCTAATTTTGAGGAATGGCACTGAGTTTTATTCATAATCTGGTCTTCTGAGACTAGCAAAGTATTAGACATTTTAGGCCCTTATCAAAATTGGTTGAATGAATAAATGAATGGATAAATGAAGTATTTCCTGAGGAACCATTGTATTACACTTAAGAATAATTAGAATATATAAATTCAAGTTCTAGTTATGTTAACTTGAAAAAGGAAGTTTGATTTTTAGCTTAATTACTTAAAAAATGGAGAACCTTCATAAATTTGTTGGGTGGTTTAATAAGGTATTTAAAGAAAATGCAGATCCTACTGCTCAGGAAGCCTTCAATAAATGTTTGCTTCATATTTTGTTTTTTGCATTTTTTTAACTGAACAATTCTATCAAAAAACTTTTTTAATTAATTTATTAAAGAATGGAACTTCTCTTGGGATGATTTTTAGGAAGAGAGCAGGTAACAGAAACAAAACATATTTAGTATTTAGTCTAAATATGACATAGTTGTGATTTTTGTCTTATCCTATGTATTTTAAATCAAATAAGTCTCATTTGTCATGTTTACAATGATGTGGCACTCAAACTATTCTATTTTCTTAAAATGCCTTAAGTATTTACTAATAAAGGCAAGATAGGGGATTTCACTTGGCTATTTGAAATCCATCCGAATAGTTCAAAGTTATAGGATTCTTAGTTAATGGGATGAGATTTGAACTCTAGGCAGCTTTCTAACATATTGTCATAAAAGAACTGAATAAAATATTACTGGCAGTCTTCTCCTAAGAAAGAATCTTTCAGCTTGAAGTTATAATTTCTAAAAAGTTACAGACTTCTAACGTATACTTCACATCAATGTGCAAAGGTTTATAAGAGAAATCATGTGAACTAGTTATTTTCATGAAGAAAATGCATATAAATTTATCTGATAGTTTAAAGAAAATGACCCTACAATCTATTTGGGCAAATGAAAATAAGAAAATTATTGTCATTAATAAGTTTATTTATTTTTATAGAGTGTGTATATATATGTGTGTATATATATACATATACACACACACACACACACACACATATATATACACTCTAAAAATCAGACACTATAAAAATTATAATATGCTTGAATATTCATTGCCCAACCTGAAAATTCTGCTTTTCTAAATCTTAATATGCCTGTAAAATGTTTCAGGATTTGCAGTGCTATTAAATCTTTCTGTATATGTATTTTAATTAAAAAATTCACAAAATATAAACCAGGTTTATTAAAATATATTTAATGGCATTGCTTTTTTTTTTTTGGTTTTCCATGCAGGGTTTACAATCGCATGTTAATCCAGATTCCTTAAGCATTGTTTCTTAAAATTGGAATGGATCTACAGAATATGGAAAACAATTGAACGTATTTCAAAATTAGTAGGTTATTTGATCCTGTCATATTAGCCATAAGGCAATTTTATCACAAAGTCTTCCCCACTCCTTTTAATCTTCACCATTTCCATCTAGAAGGCATGTTGAACTAGACAAAGCCACACTCTTTAGATACTTAACATTACCAAGACTTCAGCAAAATCTTCTCTGGTTTCAGAAAGATAAATGAAATTGAGAAGCAATAGCATATGGCTTGACTTTTTTTTTTATGGAAAACACAACTACTCTGGCTGGTAATGATGAAACAAACCAAACCTAGTGTGCTCACCATTTGAAGTCTAAAGTCAGCACTTTAATAAAACAACTAGACAAATATTAACAATGTTTTCCTTTTAATTCTAACACCATTTTATTTATGACACTGAGATACAACTCTGAAGTGACAACATCTAATGTGCCAAATTGACATCAGAAAAAGTTTAAAACCAAAAGCAGGTGAACATCTATTATTTTTAAATGGTGTAATTTTTACTCAGGTAAGTTTTCCAATGTATTTAAGAGTTGACCTCTATCATGATTTTTTTCAAGAGCAAAAGAGAAAATATCTCAAAAATAGAAAATAAAGCAAGCCTTCATAAAGTAGAGCATAGACTTTTCAAACAGCAATTCTCTCACTTCCCTATGAACATCAATAGCATTGCAAACCAGACATGTAACAAAAAAGAGAAATACAATATACCCTGAAAGTAGAAAACAAGGTCAGAGGTGAGGCTTTAGCTAAAAGACTTTCTTTAGGCAACAGAGACAGCAAATCAAGCTTAAGCTTTTTTTTTCCCCTGTTCAAATCCTCATAAAAAAGCATGAGACCTCAGGTTTTTATTTTTAATTTTCTTTCCATGAAATGTTATATTAACACTTTTCTACACATTTTATACATAAACCAGCACTGAAAAAGACTATTAATTAAAAAAAAAAGGAAAGAAAAAGGAAGAGAGGGCAAGAGGGCTAACAGGAGGGAGAGAAGAGGAAAAGACAGGAAGACAAAAGGAAAAAAGTAAGAAAAAGAAAGGAGGAAAGAAAATAGAGAAAGGCAAGACATCGAGAGAGAAAGAGGAAAAGGAAAAGGAAGGAAAAAAGAAAAGTTGGAGTGAAGGAGAGAAATATATTCATGTTAATCTGGTAAATTGTATTTGGGTAGCAGGCCACACTATAATGGAGAAATCTAAGAAAGTTTCACAGCATGAGGACACTCAAAATGAGTTTACCAGGTATGAGACCAGATTTCTTTATTTTCTATCTTTCATCTACTCAATAATTTCTGAACTTATTATTTTTTTGTTCCTTTTCTTATATAATTCTTATAAAATAACTTCAAACACTTTCCTCACTACTAATTTGCTGTTTGCTTATCTTTCTGAAGTATTTATCTACTGGTAACTTCTACTTCTCATTATGTATTTTTTATTTGTTCCTCTTTGCTTTATCCCTTCCTCTTTCTACATTAAGACATCATGTTATCATAGAGATACATGTGGTAATATTGTTGGTTTTTCTTTAAGTCTGGCCTTAAAGAAGAGATCAATAGCAAAGTGGAGTCATGAGGTTAATAATGTTTCAATGCCCTGAGTTAACCTTATTCAAAGCTTATTTACAAAAGATAGATTGTTGTTTTACAGAAATAAATGTACTTGTTTTAATCAATAACTCTTTAAATACTTTATAATTAATCAAGACTAATATAAAGAGAATATAAAACTTTTTGACTCTTGATATGGTACTTTATTAAATAATAAATTATGTCAATTATTTGTGAGATTATTATTCACTTGTACAATTGCATCTGATTTTTACTTATTTTATTCTATCCTAAAATGTCCTTAGCCAATAACAAAGGTGTCTATTGTGTAGTAGAAATCTTTGTGGGAAGCATAATATTTGTAAATGTACCTAAGAAATAGAATGAAAGAATTATGACTAAATTTGTAGTAGGGGAGGGGAATACCTGGCTCTATCTGTAAAGAAGAGGGGCACAGAACACTGTACAACAATTCTTCCTGAAACATCTGAAAATTGATCTCATTTTGAGCTGAAGTCCTTACCAATCTCACCTCAACAAAGTGTCCAAATGACATTTTTAAAAGATACAGCTCAAACTAGGGGAGAATGAGGGAAAGGGCAGTTTTGAAACTTAGAGTGTTTCTATAATCAATACTCTGCTCCTGAACAAAAGTGTAAAGAGGCACACGAATGTACTAAACCACATTTTGTAAATGACATCATAATTGCTGGCACTGCCCAGCCTACCCTGGCCTTAACATTGCCAGGTTTTAAATTTATTTCAAACTGTTCTTCCCAAGTCTACCTAATTTTTTTTTTTTTTTTTTTTTTTTTTTGGTCCAAATAGCAGCAACTCACGGTGAACAAAGCCTCAGGATTTTTTTGTCTTTTTTTTTTTTTTTTTTTACTTACAGCTAAATTTAACTTTACCCATCCAATAAAAAAGAAATAAGGGAGCCTTTATTATCTCCCTGGATTTCTGGGTATGATACCACATCATAGAGAAGTGGTTATTAGAGACAATGGCCTACCAAGGTGAAGTTTGTAATAAAGCCTATTATGTGATTTCACCATTGACACTAATGGAATGTAACAGTGATTTAAAATGATTTAATGGTTCCCAGGTTGTGCTCTAATAGTGCTCTTTATATTATGATGTATATCACAAAACCTAATGTGGCTGTTGTGATATATTGACAGTATTCATGCTGTTTCATTTTTTTAGGGGAATTTAAAAAACTGTCAAAGAGGAAAATTAATAGGCTGCAACTGCTTTATTATCAAGGATTCTGTTTTTTAAATGTGCATAAATTTCCATTTGGTGCCACTCTTAGGCTAATAAATTTATTTGCAGTTTTATTCTGAGGTAATAAGGTGTGTATGTGTGTACATTTGTGTGTTTATGTATTGTGTAGCTAAAGATATATATTTGTATAAAATCTGACTTGGAGAAGATTGCACTGTTATTTTATAATATGTTTACAAAATGGTTTTGTTACATTAAAATGTACCTGAAGGAATATTGCAGAAGAAATCATGGTTTTATTATGTGAGATAAAATTATCTAGTTTGATTTGTGAAGCAGAAGGCTAAGGTACTAGCTCACCAAATAACAAAAACAAAAACACTTGGGTAGTTGTTATTTGAGCTCTTAGATTTCTGAGTAAAAGGAGAATAGAGAGAATTATTCAAAAGAGCAGAAGTCAGGCAGCAGCTATGCTGTTGTTAATTAAGTATCACTAGATGCTTGATTTTTAAGTATTGAGGCATATTTTGAATTCAAAGAGGAGGTGGGCAATGTTATAAAATTTAAGATTATTGTCTATTGAAAGTTGTTGAACTGAATAGCTATAGATAAAGGGGAAAGAGTGAGAGTTTTCAAGTGCCTCCATATTCCACCTCTCAAATGTTTTGATCGCTACTTCTTAATATCTGTTCAGTTTTTTCTCTTTGTATTGTCCTACTTACCTCATTTTCTGGTAGCATGTATTTCTTAAGAAATGTAAAAGACTATCTATGAATCCTACTTAATTTGTGAAATCTTCTTTTCCAGCCCACAGCAATTTTCATACTCTGATCTTTTATACTCTTTCATACTCACTTAATATCCAGTTCAGTCATTTGACACTTCATAAGTATATTTTAAGTAAATATGTGACTAACAGTGCATACTACCTATTTATTTGATAAGATTGCATACAACTTCACTAAACTCTACTGCTATCCATGCCTTCGTGTGATAAAAGCATGCCCTCATGCGGTAAAGGAGGCTGCCATATTTTATTGGGTAGGTATTAGCATTGAAACAGACAGAAAGGTTTAACCAAGTGATGAGTCCAGAAATAAGTTCAAGCACACATTGGAATATAGTAAATGACAAAGGTGACAATTAAAAGCAGTAAACACTAGCTATATTAATTGGACAGCTAGCTAATCATTTTAGAGAAAAACTGGAGCAATAAATGATTGCAGCATTTTTTGCTCCAAAAATTTATCCACAGTAAATCAAAGATTTAATTGTAAAAATCGAAACCATAAAAAATCTAAAGGATATCATCAGCTAATTAAAAAAATAATTTATGGTGATTTGAGTAGAGGATGTCATCATAAAGATAGACAATCATAAAGAAAAAAGATTGATAGGTTTGGCCACATAAAAATAAAACAACTTTAATATAGCTTTAAAAAAAAAAAAACCATATCAAAGGGCAAACTAGAAACAATACTTGCCATATTCAAAACTCTTAGTAAATATTTAACATTTTTTAAAAATCAGTAAATAGGAAGATAATGATCAAAGTACAGGAATATATATCACAAAAAAAATGGTAAAAGTGGTAAAAAAAAAAAAACAAACGGATCTATGCTCAAAGTCAGTCATAATAAAATAAATGCATTATGGTAATAATTTTTTTTTACTTAAGATTTATAGTTTTTAATACTGTCAGGAGTATGAATAACATGCATTCTATGTTGTTGATGATATCAATGCAATTTTTAAAGGCAATTTGCAAAATTTACCAATATTACTTAATAAACATGAAAATGTATTTACCTTCATTAGTAACCATTAAAATGAGTTACTGTTTATGCATCCAAAAAAGGCTAACCTTAATGAGACATTTAACAATACAATCTACTAATAAGATATAAAACAGCAGGAGCTCTTAAAATTTTAATGGGGAAGAAATTGGTACAACCAGTTTGGAAAACTGGCACCATTATCTCAATTTGAACATAAGCATAATTTATGACCTGGCAATTCAACTCCTACTTATATACACAGCCAAAAAAATTGCATATGTACACTGTATTTAGAAAGCCATTATTTCTAATAACCACAGGCTGGAAACCTAAATGTTTATCTTCTGTAGAATGAAAAAATTAATCAAGTGGTATTCATAAAGTAAACACTGTGCAACAGTGAAAATGACACAGCTTCTGATATACACAACTAAAATAAAGAATCTGTCAAATACAATGTTAAGTGAAAGAAGCCAGATGCAAAACAAATCCCATGTATATAATGTATAGAGAGCAAACAAAATCGGACTTAGATGTCAGCATAGTAGTCACCTTTGGGGAAGAACAAAAGGTAGGAGTAGTAATTGACATGGTCTAAAGGATACTTTAGGATCTCTGCCAATTTGTATTTCTCTACCTGCCTGGTGGTTACCTAGATGCTCACTTGCAATCTTTCTTTGAGCTTTATATTTATTTTTGTACAAATGATCTGTCTGTTATATTTTATAATATTTTTTAAACAAGAATTGGCAAGTTAAAAAAAGAAAAAGTACAGTCATTACTATTTGTAATTTTATAATACTCAAAAAAGAGAAAGCCAAAACTATAAGTTGTCATAGTGATCCTTAATAAAAACAGTAACTTCTAAGCCAGTAGGTGAAGATGAGAAATGCACATATAGATATAACTGGCAGTAGACTGATTTAAATCCACTAATTTAAATCTTTGAGTACAATTCTGCCATTCAATATAGAATTGTAAAATTCACATAAAATAATATTTACTTTTTCATACACACATTTTTCTGCCTTATCATCATATTTTAATTAAAAATATGAAAGAAATCCTGATAAATATAGACTAAACATTTTAATGTCTAATAAGCGTAATAGCTTTTCACAACCTTGTATCTTGGTGGAATTACCTTTATTTTCTGAAAATTGTTCTGAATGCTAATCCCTGAAGAAACTTCAGGTCTGAGGAGAATAAAGATATTCTCCTCAATGTTTATTAGATTTTTAATGTATTCTGATTACTGTAAGAAATAAGACATAGTCTTTGATCTCGTGGCCTTAGAGATCAATTTAATAAGAAATTAACTCACATAAAATCACTCTATTTATACCACACTGAATGGTTGACCTTCGGAATCTTAATTTTACTTAAAATGAAAAGTGAGATTTCAATTCAGAGGAGCAAAGAGTGGCTTTCCTCACCTGGGGGAATTATGGCATCATTGCTTCTGTTACAGAAAAATGCGGTCTTGCTGGGAGAACATGGGCCTCTTAACCAGAAGAAACTTTCAAATACAGTTCTAGCTTTTTAATAAGATAAGTTTCCCGATCCTCAGTAAAGATAGCTTAACATAATCCCATGTCCGTTAACTGAAGTTATAGAGACTGACTGGCTAGCTGGAGGTACTAAATAAACATTAGTTACCTTCTACTTTTTCACTATGTGCTATAATTATATGTCTTGTGTCACATCTCTCATACTGGTTTGTAAGCTTGTCGAAATTAAGGATCACATCTTATTCTTTATACCCCTTAGAGTGTTTGGCATAATGCCATGTGCAGAGCTGAAATTCCATATTTACTGAAGAAATAAAGTTTTCAAACATATATTGCCTCTGAAAAATAAAGACATGTGCCCTTAATTCTGTTGAAGCTAAAAGAGAACCTTCTCAATTAATCCAAATGAAATGACGTTTTACTCACATTCATTCTAGAGAAAACTAAATATATATATTTAACAACTGTTGTTATAAAAATGACGTTATTCTACAGAGTGAAAAGTGACTCACCCATTCCATAAGAAGATGTAGGAAGAAATGTTTCAACTCATTGAAGAAGCTCGTAATACATGTAGCTATAAAGACTGATTTTTTTATATAATCAAATTATTAATTTAGAATCATGTTGCTTTTTGCAGATACACATGCCTTGAATTTAGGAATTTATGTAAAATATACCTTTATCTGAAATAGCTTAGTTATTTGATGCCAAGACAAATTAATGCCAAGGTCCTTGAAGACCTATGATTCTTCAGTCTATTCATTTTGCTTCTATTTTACCTCGTAAAGCTCAAAAATTCTAAAATAATTATACAATTGGACAAAGAACTCTAATGCTGTCAAACAATTTTTCTTATTCCAGAATTATATATGTATATATATATAACCTTTATACATTATGCATTATGTATAATGTATATTAAATATATACACATGTACATATATATGCGTATGTACGTGTGTGTGGTGTGTGTATATGTATGTGTGTTTATATATATACATATATATACATTTATATATATATGTGTGTGCGTGTGTGTGTGTACAATAGGTTTTAGCCATACCATTATGTGTTAATAGCACACCATATCTCATCCTACTCTATTTGAACTTTCCATGAAAACAATAGCCTGTGGTGAAACAGTTTGTCATGGATACTAATAAAAAATTGCCTGAGATATCCTGATGGGATTCCTCTTGCATTTGTTCATTCTGCCTCTGAGATCTGGGAATTCACTAAAAAAAATGAGATTTTTCTCTGTCTCTCGTATTCTGACAAAAATTGTGCACAAATTCATAACATCTCAAGGGGGACAAGTAGGTAACATGTGCAGAATGGTCTTTAGAATATAATTATACATTGATTAATTATTTTAGAGTGCTGAATGGCAAGAGGAGAGATTGATGGAGGGGGAAAGTCATTTGTTTTCAACACCACTGTTTTTTCAAACTTACAAGCAAATTATATATATATATATAATTCATTGAAATATATATATATGTGTGTATATATATATATATATATATATATATATATATATATATATATATATTCATTTTCGTTTCTTTTATTTATAGCACCTTGACCTCGGAGAGCTGAGAAGGTTCCTACAGTGCAGAAATAGGAAAAATACTTTCCCCGTTTGACCTTAATTTTTTTCTAAATCTAATAGTGTATAATCATTACTGGAGCTTTCTCTTTCTAAAGATTCTATATAGTAAGTTTGGAGAAATAAATGAGAGAATAACTAAGAAATACAAGACTCTTTGGAAGATAATAAAATAAGATTTGAATAATTATTATCCTATTTTGTTTTCAACTTTAGAGTCTCTAATAGGTCACATCTAGTACCTTAATTAGCAAAATCAAAATAACAAAAAAAAGTCAATTTCCTGCACTCTCTCTTACTTTTTTTTCTATTTCAGCCTGTAGCAATAATTATATTTTCCAATGCAAAACACCTCATTTAAAATGCAAGCTTCCCAGAAGTTAGCCAACTCTTACGTGCTCAAAGTGGCAGAAATATAAGTAAATCATTTTTTCTTTTCTGACATCGTCCGCTGTTAAAACTCCTTTTGGCACATATAATGAATATGAATCAGTGACCGTATAAATAAATTTCTATGTCAATATTTTTTATTGTAAAATATTTTGCCCATTGGAGTAAAAAAATAACAAGGGGGTTTACAAATCAGATAACTAGCACACTAGCACACTTGTAATTTATACCTTGCATGAATAGCCTTTAAATCACAGCTGACCTCGTGTGTGTGTGTGTGTGTGTGTGTGTGTGTGTGTGTGTGTGTGTGTACACATGCACATACACTGGAAACAATTCGTCAAGTTACCCCTTTTCCTTTCAAATCCACTTGTATTACTAAAAGGTTGAGTAAAGACCTCTGGGGAACAAGGGCAATTTTTGACACGGGTCTCAACAGATTAAACTATGCAGGGACAATACAGAATACATTGGAGCAATAACATTATCACATCATAGGCTGATTGAGAGGTATTTCCTTGCCTTTCTGTCCTTTTACCATAAGCCAATAGTAGCCACAGGCATTTGACTGGAGAGCCTGGAGGATTGACAGGCCTGGCAGTCATTACACGCTGGATTGAATACTAGATTACTCCAAAGTGGCTGAGGGTCAGGGATCAGTGTGTTCCCTTTTGGCACTAAATGACTTTAATATCCTTACTGTATTAGTCAATTACTTTAAAGCTGCTGCTCTCTGAGCTCTCTCTGCCCCCCTGCAGTTTACTATGGACATTTGAATTGCTCCCATACTTAACCCCCACATCTGCTTTCAGCTGTCAAAAGAACAGTGCTATCAGTGGAGCTATTGACAATATGAAAAGAATGGAGATACTTGCTGGAGGTGTCAAGTGCCTCTTTCTTTTGGCTGCTTAGTTTAAAAAAATTTAAAAAAAAAACACTAAATAACTCAGTTATAAAGGTGGTCTTCAGAGAAAAGGAATTCAGTGTCTTTTATTGACATGTAAAGTGACCAATAAGAAAAAAATATATTGGAGTTGATTTCTTTACCATTTACTTGCATAAACTATGAACGATTTATGTATCAATGTGAGTTTTTATTAAATTTTATAAACACACACTTTGTATATAATTGTGAAAAAATGTACACCAAAGTAAGGACTATGTCAAAACCTTTATGTCATTTCACAAGGGTTCTAATGATAATAGAGAATTATACTGCACTTCTCAATTTATTGGTGCAACACTGAAGAATTTTATATCATAGCCTCTAAACTTTAAAAGGTCTAGCTAGTGTGGCTCGGTGCTAAACCAACATGTCTAAATTAAAAATGTACTAAGCTGATTTGAAATTTTAGAATACTTGAAAGACATGGCTTCGGTGTTTTGGAAAAAGTGATATGATTCCCACACAACAGCACATCTGTTGAGCGGGTCCTGACTTTTATTGTGCGTGTATATGTGCATAGTCTGCTTGCTTGTGAGTGTCGAAGAGAGCATATATAAGTCACAGTGGCACATGATAATAAAGAACATCACAAGAATTTGATCAGATTTTAAACGCTATTTCATGTAGAAATTACAAATAAATGAGACAAACTGACAGAAAAGTTAACACATTGCTGTTAGCTTATTTATACCAGAATCTGGAAAAATCACTGATTTCTGATTAAAGGGACTCTTCGAAGTAAAAAGATGTAATTATTTGATCGGAAAGTATTCCTTAACTATTTTGCTAAGTTTTCATTACTGATTTTGACTTTCATGTATACTGTTATACATAAATATAAGTAATTTTTAACAACATTAAATTTTAGTAAGAGCTTTATTTTTCTACATAATGCTTAAATTAAACACAATAGAACATTTTTCACTTGTCTCTAAAAATTTGAACCCATAGACTGTGATTTCAGGGACTTTCTACCTCCTTGTATTAAAAAAGATTCTTCTAAGATATGAAAACACTACAAACACCATGTCAGCAGAAACATGATATAGCTGACTCAAGTCAAAAATGGCAAAGAAATTGCAAGTTTACATTGTATTAAAGTCTTTCAAAATTATAATTTTTGTCATCATAGTTGCATTTTTAAGGCATTTTAAAAGGGGAATAGAATAAAATTAGATTTGGGAAGTGTTCCATATTATTTGCTAACCATAAAGATTTTTACTTAATTTTTTTAAGCATGATTCTAAATATTTAAAATAGACCTTTAAAATTCTAAATAATACAGAACAGTTGCCAAGTCTTATAATTTCAAGTAATTTTCCTTTTAATTAAAATGTAATTTTTTTCATTAGTCTAGGCTTTGTTAGCATAGATCCTATAAGTAAGCATGAAATAAACTACATATGCTTGAAACTTTAAAAGTTAATATGGTTCCTACCATAAGAAAGCAAACTGGAAGACAATAATACATTTTTTTTTCAGTGCACATCTATTAAGAATATAAAAATTATTGCCTTGGGAAATGAATTTCATGATTTTGCTCATTTAAAATTTCATCAGCAAAGAATCTTTAAAAACTTAGTATCTCTTGGCAATCATGCGTCATTAACACTTTCCATTCATTTATATTTTGTTGTGTTTCACGAATTGAGTATTCCAGAGAAGAAAGGTAGCCTGACAAGAAAGTGACTGAGTCAGGCCCCTAGATAGTCGGGATGACAGAAGGTGAAGAACTGTAGCTGCAGCTGACAACTTCTTAAATATGAAACACATATTTACAATTCATAATTTGACAATAATTCTATGGGTTGCACATAAACAGAAGCATTTGATGATTTGTTTATATCCTGATCATGACTGTTTTGATAAGAGTGTTTCTATTAGGAAATGTTTTTAACCAATTCATTTGGAAAAGTCTATTCTTTCCTATATCTCATCATTATTTCTAACAGATAACTTCCTCTTGCATTCACTTATCACATTGCATTTTTGTAAAAAATATACAGTTTGCATCACCAAAGATTAACTTCCTCTTCCATTCTGTCGTGATGTTTAGGTGGATGCATTTAAATTATATTTCCACTAAAATATATATCACAAAGTAAATTGAATATTTTTTCACAATGCTATATATTAACCTTTTAAATATATAAGAATGATCATCATTTGCAAAGTAATGACTAAAATTTGCAAAGTAAAATACTATAAATTGTCTTCTAAAATACAAATAGCTACAACAAACTGTTAATGTAATATCTAATTTTTTCTTTCACAGATTTTATTTTTGCTTCCCTAATATAAGGATTCAAATAAGCAGTGGGAGTGTATACTCCTTTTTTTTTCAGATCTGGTGAGTAATGAAGTAGACAGCCCCCTAACCCATTATGCCTTTAATTGTGGAGTGGGTGTGCAGTTAACTTTCACAGCACAGAAAAAGGTACATATCATTTATGACAGTAAAACGTACAACATATAGAATTATCTATCCATTTTGAAATTTTTAGTCAATAATTACATAGAAAATTAATTAACCAGGGTCTTTAAGAGTTTCCTCTCTGTTACAGTACATAATGTGACTATTTTATATTGATGTCTATAGTACATCTTTTAATATCTTCTGATTTTAGAATTTATAATTTATAATTATAAGAATTTATAATTTCTGAAACAGAGAATGTAATCACTAAATGGTAATTTCTTTTAAAAAATAGACTCCCTATAAGGAATGACAAAAGTTTACTTTATGATTAGCATAAATAAGGGTGAGGGATCTTTTTGAAAATGTGATCTTTTCTTCTATTCAACTACGTCTGAATGAATGCTCTCTGATTTTCTTATAAAAACTTGTGTGCGTATGCATGTGCATGTGTGTGTGGTAATTCTGGTATAAAGAAATTGACAATTGTTTAGAGAACTATATTAGAATCAATACAGATGTATATTTCTTTTTGAATTTGCTTCCAGTATCAACAGTAAGAAAAACTACAGAATCTGCTTGTCATATATCATAGATCAGTCTGTAAACAACATACCAACCAGCTTTGTATGAGGGTAGGGCTCATAATTTTCAGTCTGAAAATGACATATACAAATAAAGGAACTAAAGCATGGAAAGTACATATTTTGGTCTTGTGACTAATGGTAACCTGGTGCTATTGAATTACTGAACTGTGTCTGAGAACTAATGAGAATATTTTCCCAGGGGAATCTTTATCCAGTGCACTTGGAGAGCACCTCGGGGACCTATTCTGAGTCTGTCACCTTCTCTGTCTCATTGACACTCCACTTCTTTACCACCATTACACTGTGCAACCATTTCACTTCACACCTCACGATTAGAATATTAAAAGGAGAGAATACTACACAATGTGTTCCAGATAGCAGAGTTGTTTTTGACACTTAGAATAGAAATTGTCACCAGAATATCACAAAGACATGAGAGTCTCCAACTGAGTAGAACATTCTAAAGCTTAAAGCTATTTTATTTTACAGCTAATGAAAACTTTCAAGGATTCTCGTAATGGCACATAATTCATTTACTTAGTTATTTAAGGGCTGCATAATTTTAGTAAAAAGGAATAATTGTACTTCAAAAGTTACAAAAAATGATTCTGACATAGAAATTCAGCTTGAGTCATTATTATATCGATCTTTTGCTGGTTATTGTTTTGTTCGATCTTATGCATTCTTGGATATAAGATGTTTCTAGACAGGGGTTGGCATTCATATATTAGCAGTGGTTAAGAATAGCACTGTAGCCACAAGCTCTTCCTATAGTGAATATGAACAATATTATTACTTCTAGAACTAATAGTGACGTACTTAAAGGAATACTCCTACTTTCTGACAAAGGAACAAAGAAAGGGAAAAGTAAGACCATGTAAGAATGTATTTCCATATTACAACGCTTTTAATATATGTGTGTGTATATATGTATGGAATTTATACACACACACACACACACACACACACACACACATATTTATTTATTTATTTATTTATTTATTTATTTATTTATTTTTGCAAGAATTATTAAGGAATTAGCTTTTGAAAGGTGAGAGCTATTTTTTTTTATCAGAAACAAAATCCCTGCCACTAAATAGACAAAGTTAGTGTTAATCTGTTATTTTATCCTTTTCGAAAGCATGATGACTGCCTCTGTAGTTAGCTTTACTATATTCTTGTAATGCAGAGTACGCACTATTTTATATCAGGCTATTAAATTAAGAGCATCACACACTTATGAAAAATACCCTAACATACACATTTTGAATTGGAATTTATTAGTCCTGCCAATGACCTTAACTATTACCTGTATGTTTTCCAAAAAACTCTTTGCGTAATAAATGAAATCCCCTTGTTAATAATATTACTGCTACATTTACTTTTGCTCCAAATTAGACAATCTTCACTCTTCTTAACAAGTGGTCAAATTCATATTTCTATGTGGCCAAATACAGACAAATATTATTGGAGATAAAATTGTACAGACTAATAAACTTCCAGAGCCATTTCTTCCATAACAACGGAAGAATAGCTCTCTTTCTCTGGCCATTTTTTCCTTTTTCTTTCTTTCTTTCTTTCTTTCTTTCTTTCTTTCTTTCTTTCTTTCTTTCTTTCTTTCTTTCTTTCTTTCTTTTTTTTATAGCTTAAGATGTTTTATTATTGGAACTTATTTGAGCTAGAAAAGCATGTAGTCCTGGTTTGGCCAATCATATTTTTAGTATAAATGGTATAAACAGGGTAGAATATGGTATTTAAAAAAATACATTTCTGAATTGACCTAGTATATTGGTATTCTTCTTTCAGAACCTTATTGCAGAGCATAAGAGGATTAAAATAAATTCTAAAGTTCCTTGGTTTCTTTCAGAACACACCCACAAACATTTAACACTGACAAAAGTAGAATCAAAAACACTTCACATTCAGGGCAGAGTGGAAAACTAAATGTTTGGAATCCATTTGTAATGGTAGCATTTTGGATTGAAGTATCTATGGAGACTAATTCATTCTGAGAGAAAATTTATGAAAAAAAATCCTATAAGATTATCAATCTAATGTGATAAATCCAGGGTAAAAATAAAAAGAATGAATTAGATTCAGCATCCTGGTGCTATTTATGCTTTCAGGGTTCATTGAGCATCTATGTTTTTTCTACCTCTGATCCACTTTATATCAAATGCTGGCATAAAGGTGATCATAGCCCTCTGTCTCATAAATCTTTGTTTATATTGCTAAAAGACATAGCTTTATTTTGGCTCTTTTCCTCTGCTATGATTTAAAAAAATATATTCTTTTGATATATAATTAGGTCTGTTATCATGTCTATTAATTTAATGTGATAGAGTCGAGGGAAAGAGGACCAGAAAGCTCTATTTTCTGGTATAATATTTATATTTAAGTACTCAAGTATTAAAATGATATTTGCCTCATGAGGTGGCTTTAGAATGCTTTTCCACATAAGTATCCTGAGCTTACATAGATGAAACCTGTGACTCTCAAGTGATAATGATTCAAAATATAATTCACGTGGAGTTAAACACATACTCATAATAAGCCTATATGAGCCATCCATTACAAGAGTTTCCTTTATTTTCTATGCCAGAGTCACAAAATAACTTCAAACTTTGTCCCAGAGATGAAATCAAAAGTCCACCTAACATACATTAAAAAGACATCTCTGTGGATTTAAACCAAGACCTGATTATTCAGGAGCAGCTTATTTGGCTTGTGGCTAAGTCAAAGTTTGCTACTTCTGGGCATGTTTGACTATAGGGAACTCGCCCTCATTTTCATCCTTTAGCCTGTTCTGAAGGTTGTGAAAAACACATAACTTCATTTTTACTCATGAGGTTTTGAATGAGCTCTTATTTGACTCTTCTTTAGAAGTGGAAAAATATTTTTAAAGGCTTTTGCATGTGCAGGGATTTGGGGATTTATTCTCTCTCTTTTCAATTTTTTTCCCCTTGACAGAATTTCTGGTCTTTAGGCATTTGTAAGGTCTCTGTTTCATTCTTCAAACCAATCTCTGATATATAGGTGGGAGATGGGGCACACAGGACATAGGGAATGGATTTCTATCTATAAGATAACTTAAAACCTGGAAGACCACAGGTCACTATCCTTGGCAGAACACTTCAGCTAAAAGTATCTCCATACATCTTAGACTAACACAGCATTCAAGGGGATATGCCGTTTTTGATGCCAGTCATTGAGGTCCACAACCTTATTCTGACACAATGCTCTATCTTGCACAAACTATTAAAGCTTACTTTAAAAAAATTATTGTACCTGAACCTTCTCTAGTTTATATGTTATATACATTTTAATTTTGGTAATAACCTAGCTATACAAATGAGAAATTTTGGTGCAAATGACAGACAAAAACAGAGATGTACTCATCTTACCCAATATCCAGATCATGTCAGGTGAACCACTCAGCATGAGAGAAATCCAATGCTATGGAGCTTGGTAGAGTCAGAAATTATTGAAAAATGGTTTCTATAAAGAATAAAATGTGTACTCCAGTAGAAAAAGTATGTGAAAACTTCGAAAACACTTTTGATTCAGAATTAAATTCATGTAAAAAGAGACAATTTGAACTTCATTTATCAATCAGTTCAATTTATAGTAGGGTTATATTATTAAAAGGAGAATCATGATTTTCATTGCCAAAGTTTTCTACATTACTATGCTTGGTATTTTATTTTCAGTGTCAAAAACTTTGCTGACAGTTTCAATCACAGTCAATTTATTTTAGCAAATGTTATAAATTGATACCAGGTATATATTTCTGTTGTTTTGATAATCCATGGCTGAACTGATTTCCCTACACTATCCTCATAATTTTAAAGTGTCATTTGAGAGCCAAGGGGTTTTATTTTCTTGGGATCTTATGCAGTTAAAGAAGAATTTCTTTGAGGTATTTTTAGAGAGATTTCCTTTTGGCTATGTCTATGCAATGTCAAAATAAATAGTGAAAAGTTGAAAAGTTTAGTCAATTGCCTTTGTTATTGGCTTTCGACACACCGTATGAGAGTATTACTCTAAACGATATACCAACTTGTTTAATTAAAGTAACCCATCAATTTAGTCCAATTAATCAAAACCTTTGTGCACACTGTTAAAGAATTTGCTACTCAAAAAATTTGCAAATTCACCCATAGTTGGAACCTTTGTAAGAAATATAAGTTCAGTATTACACAAGCCTCAGTCTAGTGATTTTCTCTCTATGATTTTCTTAGTTTTCTTCATAAAATCCTAATACACAATATAAAAATGCATAGTAATTGGATTTTTTCCTCCACTAGTTTTCCGTGGAAGCCTACATTTGGGGCTTTTTTCTCTAGGTGAATCACCAAATATGTAGGAGCTAAGTTTGAGAAATTTAAATAACTGAGAAACTGAAAGCTTCCAGTTTGCAAGGAACTTTGTATTAGGAAGAGGAGATTGCCTCCAACTGACTTAATAACTAATACCATATCAAAGGAAAGTAATTCAGAGGTACAAAAAACATTTTGAGAAAAGTACAAGAAAGAGGAGAGTTTATGGAAGAATGAGTACTAAAGACAAGGTTTAAGAAATAAGATTGAAAACTTCAGGGAAAGGCATTTAGACTCAAGGAACAAGATGAGTAAAATTTTAATTTACATGAGCAAACGAGTGAATGAGTTAGGTCCTAATGTAGATTGTGTGGAGGGATACAGTGGATATTTCAGAGCCTCAAAGAGGACAATACATTATAACTGAAGCAACTTACCATAACTTACCATAGTTTCTGAAGCAAGATATTTTACAATTTTTTATTTTCAGCAACCAAAAAGTTGAATTTAAAGCTAGTAATGTGGGCTAGTTAATTTAACTTCACTCTCAGGTATAGTGAAATATTTGTGTGCTGTAAATCACTCACTGGGAAGTCAAACTCATCTGACACACAGTACGATGAGAAAATTTTAAGAAATGCCATAGCTATAGAAAAGTACCTGTGTTAAAATTTATCTCTTTTATATCTAAAAAGAAGGGAGAAAAATATTATTCCACTAAATCTATGTATAGATTTATTACCCATTATTCTTTTTTGACAGTGAAGATCAGAAAATGAACTTTCCTTACTATCGGACATTAAGTCTTAATGTCGAGTCATTAAGTGTTCACAATTACTATTCCCAAAGTGTCTTCTGATTCTCTGGGACTGTGCAGATATTCTTGGACCACTTTGCTGGACACACTGAAACCCTGCTTCAACAATGCTTTCTGGATTCAGTTGACCTGTTGGGATTCAATTAGGAGAACCCAGACAATTTTACTCTTGGAACATTAGCTAAATTATGAAGTCTTGTTTATATCATTCTGGACATGTAGTCTCAGATGAAGATGAAACTGAATCCTTCTCAAAAAGGTCATCAAAGCATCTCTTTCATCTGTGCGTGTTGCTTTGTTGAAAAGTTTCCAACCACAGGATCATACTACATATAGTCTGTGCAAAACTTTTTTGAATAAGTAGCATCTGTTTCATTGAATTCAGTGCTAAATTAATGCTGAAGTTCCTCAAATTCACAATAATTCTTCTTAGGTTTCAAGTTGGCATTCTTTGGAATTCTCAATAAATCAGAGGGCTCCAGTGATAGGGTTCCAAAATGCATTGTAGAAACATTGCACCCTTCCAAGAGAGAGAATACAAGCTGTCCATTTGATTTGGTGATTCAGTTGTCTGATACGACTGAAAGAAAGTGCTACACCAGGGATTTGGGTTGGAAACACCCTCTGGAGAATACTAGCAGTTTGTACATGCTGGCTCTCACCTTTCCATTTTTATTTTTGTTTCGTTTGTTTTGCACATGTAGTTTTTTGGTAATAAATTAAGAGCTTGGGGATTCACACATAAATAATTTAAATTTGATTTTTAGAAATCCTTTCTCTTAAAAGATATTTGACCATCTGCCATGAGGAATTGTTCACTTGCCCCTTACCACAGGCTCTAATCTCTAGCCCTAGCACTTCCCTCCTCATTTACTTCTTTGTTTTCTTCACATTTTTTCTATCCTAATTTTATATATCTTATATATCTATATACATATACACACATAAATGTATAAATCTTTTAATACTGTCATATTATTTTTTATTTTTTACATTTTTTATTAATTTTTATGGTGACATTGGTTAGTAAAATCTAGTTTCAACTGTATATTTTAACAGTAAGGCATATATATATAGTGTGTTCACCTCTCATAATTAGATTTCTTTCTGTCATCACATATTTCACCCCTTTCACCCCATCTAACTCCCTCTCCTCCCTTCCCTCTGGTGACCACTAATCTATTGTCCCTATCCATGAGTCTGTTTGTCCTGTTCATTTGTTGCTTTAGGTTTATACCTCACATATAAGTCATATTCTTAAACAGACAAGTTAAAAAAAGCTTTGTATTTTGCTCTCCTAGTCTAGATAATGACCACTTAGGTCTTTTTATTCCTTTTCAAATGTGACCTTCAAACTCATTTTCTATTAGGATAGTCTTCAAATATGTTCTAGTGACTTACTCCAAAAAGAACTGTAAAATAACAATGTACCACATTTAAAATTTTTAAGTTTTCATCTAAAACTTTTCATAATTTTTCTAAGCTTAAGCAATTGTAACTTACACAATTTCTAACACATTCTAAATATCACAGTTTAAATAAAATATTAATTTATACAAGCAAGTGAGTGAATTAATTTGTGTCCTAATGTAGATTGTGTGGAGGGATATAGTGGATACTTCAGAGCCTCAAAGGGGACAATGCATAAAATGATTACAGCTAAAATTACTTATCATAGGCTCTAAAGCCTATGGATATAATGTTTCTAGTGTGTATTTTGGAATGCTATCACTAGAACACATAGCTTAAATACATTTAAATTTATAATAGAATAATTAAGAAAAGCACATTGGGAATGGTGGGAAAAAAGTATCTGGAAAATGTGCTCCTTCATAGAAGCAATGAGACCACTGGTGAAAATTATCAAAATCAACTTTTCAAGAATCTTGAAAACTTAACCAAAGGCTTGCAAAAATCCAAGGAATAATTATCAAGAAAAATGGCTGAATCTTGGTAGAAACAGTGAGCTTTGTGTTGTTTTAATTTTCCCTCCTCCCTTCTCTCCGCCCCCTCAGGTACATAGCACTTTTGCAAAACAACAGCCTCACAACTAAGGTGTCTGTAAAAAAATTAGCCACCTAGTAACTATTAAAGAGGCAGATGGAATTAGAGATCCCCAATAACCTTATTCTCAGAGAAATATAGTTTGGAAGTTTCTTGAAAAACTTTATTCTCAGGGTTTGCCTTTATTTGTTCTCTCTTGGACTTTGCTCTGTGTGCACAGCCACATTCCTGAGCATTTGTTGAAAGTTAGTCAGTGGCGATTATTTAATATCAAAACAGCCTGAGCTGAAGTACTAATCAGTGCTAAGAAGGAGCTGACAAAAAATCATAAAAAGAAATCTGGGAGCTATTTCCATAAATGGCTCTGTCAAGCGCTAATCTACTCCTGAGAATCTAGAATGACAAGCACATGTATAGAGCTGTGCACATCTCAAGAAAAAGCTGAGAACTCCCTAACTGCTCACATCCAGCTGACAGTGGGGCTCTCCACAAGCAGGAATAGAAGGCTAAGGCAGAGTTGTTGACTGCATATTAGAGCTTTGAAGCATGCCTTCAAACAAAGAGAACCACTTATCGAAAGCTGGGAGATTTATTATTTCAAGACATGTAATCTCTGTGTTGTCGTTGATTGACCACTAAGCTCGTTGAGCAGATTTCAGTGTCTGCACACAACAAAAAGTTCATACTTATAAACTTAATGTCTTTAAGTCACTAAACGACAACAACAATCAAATGTGCCAAGCAAATTTTATGAGGAAAGAATAGTCTTTTTAACAATTGGTATTGAGAAACAGCATATTTGCATGCAAAAAAAAATGAAATTGGGCTGCCAACTCCCACAATATACAAAAAATTAACTCAAAATATATCAATGACCTAAATGTAAGTACTAAAACTCTAAAATTCTTAGAAGCTAACTTAGGAGTAAATTTTTATGACCTTGGGTTTGGCAATGTGTTATCAGATATGACACCAAAAGCACAGGTGACCAAAGAAAAGAAGATAAATTAGATCTCATCAAATTTAACTTTTTGTGCTTCATAAGACACCATACAGGAAACAATTTAAAAAACACACACACAGAATGAGAGAACATATTTGCAGCTCACATCTCTAATAAGGAACTTGTACACAGAACACATAAATACTCTTACAAGTCAACAAGATGAAAAATTGAATTAAAAACTTGGCACAGAATTTAAATAAATATTTCTCTAAAAAAATGGCTAATAAATACATGAAAAAATACTCAGTATCATTAACTATTATAAAAATGAAAATCAAACCATAACGAAATATATCTTTATGCCCACTAAGAAAATTAAAATTAAAAAGAGAGACTGATAACTTTTGACAAGAATGTGAAGCTATTGGTACTGTCCTGCATCACTTATCAAAGGTGCAACATCTCTGGAAAACATTTCAGTAGTTTCTCAAAATATTAAACACATGATTATTATATAACTCAGTTATTCTACTCCTACTTATATACCCAAGAGAATTTGAAAACAAATGTCTACACAAAAGCTTGTCTATTTATGAGAGGAGCAGCATTATTAATAATGGTCCAAAAAGTGGAAACAGACAGATATCCATCAACTAACTGATTAACAGGTAAAGAATATGTGAAAATCCTTAAAATGAAATATTACTTGGCATAAATAGCAATAAAGTTCTGATTAATGCTGCAATATAGATGGACCTTAAAAACTTCATTCTGAATGAAAGAAGCGAGTAACAAAGGCCATAAATGGATGACTCCATTTATATGAAATGTCCAGTGCAAAGAAATCAAAAAAGACAGAATGTAGTGGTTATACAAGAGGAAGAAGAAATAACATAAATGGGTACAATTTTTCTCTTTGGGGTGATTAAAATCTCTTAAAATTAGATAGTGGTTATATGCTGTACACCTGAAACTAATACAATATCTAAAGTCAACTGTAATTGAAAATTTTAACAACATTAATTCAAACAAACTACATCAAATTAGTGATTTCCTGGCTATTATTTCTTAGAAGGAGAAGAATTTTTAAAAAATAGATGTTGTTGATGGTTGCATAACTCTGCAAATATGCTAAAAACTGAATTATATACTATAAAAAGAAGAATTTTATGATGTGTGAATCATATATCAGTAAAGCTGTTACTTAAAAATGTAAATTAACAGGCTTTTCATTAATAGTCAGAAGTTAGGTATTCAATCAACCTTTTTTTTGGTGGAGGAGAGAATGCTATATGCTAATTTAGCTTTCTCTGATTAAAAGTGAGGCTGAATAATGTTATGTGTTTGTTAGACATTTGCATTTATTTTAATCATTTGTTTAGTGGTTCGATTTCTTTAAATATGTCTTATTTTATTTTCATTAACATGTAAGAATTATCTATATAATAATATCTTTCACTGACAATTACATTAAAAATATCTTTCCAATTTGTGGCTTACCTTTTTGTTTCTAGTATTGAATTATACTACTCTCAGCCTACATTATTGCCTTTTAAATCCCCTTATAAGTTTTTTGTCTTTTTCTTTTTTAGGTATATTAGTTTCCTATTACTACTGTTAGCACCTTGAAAGCAGCATAATTTTATTATATAACAATTTTAACAAAATATGATTTTATAAATTATATGATCTTTTATGTTTTATTAAGTATAATATGCAACTTATTGTACATATAATATACATATTTGATATGTTTATATCAGAAGTCTAAAATGTGTCCACAGGGCTGTACTCTTTCTGCAGGGAGATCCATTTCCATGCCTTTCCTACTTCATGACACTGCTCCTATTCCTTGGCTCATGGTCTCTTTCTCTATCGTAAAGACAGCAGTGTAACACCTTTTATCCTTTTTTCTATGTTTCAGTCCTTACATCTCTCTGACTCTAACTCTACTAACTCTACTGTTACTAATTCTGGTTTTATTGTATTGTGTTAAGATAACATCCCAAATACTTTATGCATTTAAAAATTTTGGGGGGTTTTACTTGTAGCCTAATAAGTAACCAGTTTATGTAAATTCAATAGTTACTTTTTGGTAGAAAATAGAATGTAATATGTAGGTATTAATTAACATTATTAATTTTATTTTATATTCACTGTAGGATTATTTATCTTTGTCTAATTTGCATGCTTTTAAAAGTTCATTATACTACCATGAATTAAGCAGTGTGGCCATACAATAGGAACACTGAGATATTGTTTTTAGAGCTTTCAAAATTTTAGATAAAAGTTCCAAAAAATATAAAAGTAGAAAAAGTCAAATGTACCTTTAACTGTTGAGACTAAAAACACATTTCTTACATGCGTGCCTCACTGACTTGTTTTGCATATGTGCCTATCAAAGCACATAGAGGGAAGTTAAAGCTTAAATTTAAAAGAGTAGATAAATAGATATTACTTTAAAACATTCACTTATTTAATCCTAGCTTTCTGTCTGTCTATCTTTGGATCCTTTGAAAAAGGTTTAACTTTGCTCATCCACAGTGGCATTAGAAACACCAAACAGTGGCACTTACAGCATTAAGTATTTCTTTAAGTATGAGAAACTTAATTCACAATAGACAACTACCATCCCAGCAAAAGCCCAGTTTGCTTTAGCCAGCTTTTCTATACCCTTTATGTTGCAAGAGAGATCTGGCACTGAAACCATGACTGCAAGTTCTAAACTGAGTGAGTCTGATGGTGTCAGCTTAGCTGGAGCCAACAGTATATGTTTACAGTCTCTGCATTATATATGTCTGAAGCAGAGGAGCTATTGAAGTTAAATTACTTCACACCCCTGGAGAGGGTAGTCCTTCAATGTCATGACAAAGGTCGCTGACAGGTCATCACGTAGAAGGAAGCTTCTAGATATTAGAGTGCAGTTTCTAAAGCTTGTCAATTCTTCACTTTTCAAAAACAAATTACAAAAATATCTTCATAAGAAACACACATATATCAATGTACACATTTGCATGTTCAAATTTAAAATACTTATCTTCAATGTATGTATAGAAAACAGTAAATTGTACCTGAGAATTATGGTTGTGTTTGGAAGAAATATTTACATAAAACTGCATGGCATATCACTAAAAATTTTTTTTAAATGTTAGTGTTAAAAAGGCATAGCTTTGCCCAGGTTAATAGTGAGCTTTATTGACAGATGCCAGAAGCTGCTGAATCAAATATAAGGAATATAGTCCCCAGTTCAAATGACTAGAACATCTTTAAAATCTTTCAGCTGACACAAAGGACATTTTATATAAAGTAGTTATTACTTTATTTTAATTTATCATTTAATTTTAAATTTCATTTTTAATTCTGCCTCCCCATCTTTAAAGCAGAATGATTTTCCAAGTGCTGGTTTTCTTATTTAGACAAATTTCTCAAAGGGCATTCTATCTTAATTATTACACATTTCTTTTTAAGGTTCAAGATGCTGGTTTGTGTAAATTGAAAGCATGTGATCTCATGCTCCACCTTTAACATTGATCAGTTCACCTATGTGATAGCTTATTGCTGTCGCTATACTGACCTCTGCAGGCTTCCGAAGTTGGGAGCAATTGTTTACATTGTGTTTAGCGTTGCTGGCCATTGCAGAATGAAATGAAGAAATTTGTAGTCACAAAGAACTTGCAATGTCTGAAATTGTTTCAAAATATTCCACTGGTAGTGTTGAGGTGGGACAAAGTGGTTGATAAAAATATGCATGAAACAATAATTTAAGAGATGATACCTGAAGGCTCATTATACTATTCTCTCTACTTTTTATGTTTTATTTTTTCCAATAAAAACTGATGAATAACAGTAATTCACAACTTTTCTTCACAGTCGTTCAATTAAATTATCATCTCAAACAGGATCACTGACATTTTTCTTTACCCTTACTTTTCTAATACAAAAAGTTATGCACTTTAGTTCAGTTCCACACTCACCAATAACCTTACCTGTCCTTTCTTCTACTTTATAATGCAACATTTGATTTCCCTAATATACCACTGTGTCCTATACATACCATTTCATGCCTACAACACTGCATGTATTATTCCACTCTTTATTCTATGTATCTGCTCTTCTTTTTGTTTCTTCAAAAGTGAGATCAGCTATCACTTCTAGAAAATCTTTGATTTGCTTAAATGCTAAAAACTATTAGATAGAGATGTATTCCATCCTCTTTCAGTTACAGCTCTCCTTTGCACCTTTTTTACTGTTATACTTAATCACACATTGTATTTTATTAGTTTACACATCTCACCAGAATTATTAAGATTTCATTGAATGTATATAATGCACAAATCTCTTTCTGATAACATTTTATTTCTCTACCCTTGTTTATTTTCCCCTTCATTATTTTTACCTGTTTTTTATTCATGTTGTGCCATTATAATGTATTTTTAACATTGTCCTAAGTTATTTTTTATACATTTGAAACAAGTATAAATGAGCAAACAAATAATTTTTCTTACTAACTGTGAAACTCCTCAGAATAGTTAATACCTCTTGTTGACTTTGTTACACCCAGCAATAAAGCTCTGTTCAATTAAACTGAAAAATAAAGCAAAAAAAATTAAAAATAATAGTTGGTAATGTTTCTAATATAGAAGGACAGCGAGGGAAGATTGGTGAAATTATTCAATTTATAAAATGCTCAAAAATAATTTCCAAAACTTAATTTTACATTTTTTAATGTATAAAGTTGTTACTTTTTGTTACATGGAACTGGGTGTAATTCATTGACCTGGAGCCTAGTTATTATCACAATCATTATCTATTCACTATAATTTCATAGTATTCTTTTTGTTGTTTTTCTTCTGAAGACTTTTTAATAGTTTAATGCTAGACCAAACATATAGTTTGTTTTTTGAAAAATCATGTTATTATGAGAATACATTTGTACACATGCTAATTTACAAAACTAAGCATAGTTTCTACTTTAAGCAATTAAGTATTCTTTTAGTTATTAGTATGGAAAAATTAATAATCACCATATAAAAAGTAATGGGAAAGATGAAAATATAATCCTGTTCTTAATATTTTTATATAATTTTAATTTTCTTTAAGTAATATTGCTGGATTAAAATAATTATAACTGTGGACAATTAAATCTAAGCAACTTTATTAAAATTCATAAATTTTCAGAATAGGAGAATTTCACACACAAATGTTTTTAATGTTGTAGATCTTTATGGTAGCCTTCAGTC
The DNA here is from genome assembly GCA_030015415.1 of Cynopterus sphinx. NCBI lineage: Eukaryota > Metazoa > Chordata > Mammalia > Chiroptera > Pteropodidae > Cynopterus > Cynopterus sphinx. The sequence continues at coordinate 22,823,441 of CM057393.1, read as the reverse complement.
TAAAATTTAGTAGAGCTATTACATCATATTTAGAGTGTTAAACTGTCACAGACACACTTGTATAAATACCAATTGGAGTGGACAGAAATTTAGTTGTTTTGGGAAGGAATAAAGATATTACTGTAATCCTTCTGTCCATAAAATTTACTTTTACACTAACAGTTTTGACCACGATTGTAAATTTAAGAAAAATGTTGGGTTTATCACCAGATAAGTTCAAAACATCTTAGGACTGATTTAAACATGGGCATTCATGAGCTGCCCCTTCCTTTCATCACTACCGTGCAGAGATTGTGCTGCTGCTTTCAGAGCAGCATTCTACAAAGAAATCAAAAACTTCAGATTGAGAGATCATTTGGCAAGTTTAAGTTTCTCTCTCAAATCCTGCTTCCAACTCTTTCTACAACATTATCATGGAGGGAGATGTGGATAAGATAAGGAGATTCCCCCTGAATGCTCTGCTTCTCTCCTAAACTTGTTTGGAATGGGAGGTAATATCAATAATGAGGACAATCATAACATTTATTCCCAGATTACTGCTGAAAGACACTGCTAAACTCAAAGTTCATTGTCCCTTGCTGTAAATAATTTGTGTGATTTTAGATTAAAAGTTTTTATCTAAATCTTTGTCAATAAATATTGTTTGAATTAAAATTTTGGAGCTGGTTAAAAAATAATAATTTATTTGTTTTAATTTTCTAGGATAAATAACAGTTTCAGACAGAATAATATTACTCTCCTACTTTGAATCTGAAATTTAAGCCAAAGTATTTAGAAAGTTAAAGCATTCTTTGATAATTTCTCTAAATTTTTATGTCAGAGGGGAGGTATAATTTTATAATTATAACCTCAGGGGTACAAAGTATTATTATTTGTTATTCCTCTATAACTTAATTTAGCTCATGACTCCTCCATTTTTACATAAGTCTGTCGTTTTAAGGTACACTTAGCCACTTTGTTTACATTTGCCATTTCAAGATTATATTGCCTTTTGTCATGTTTCATTTCATCTCGCTTGAGTAAGCTAAATTCAAGGAGGTTAGGAGAAAACTACCTTGTTCATCAACATTCTCCAGCTTCCTCTAACTTGTATAATCCTCATAGGGGCAATCACTGTTGGCATCAAATCTTACCATAGCCATGCCCTCCAGTTACCAAAATAGTGAATTCTCTTTCCTTTAATCCAAGTCTGAAACCTCTTCAGATTCATTGGCTAATACTCAAATACTTCTATGGTCCTCCCCTATCAAATGAGAGATGTAGAACCCTTAATATAATCTCCTGTGTTCCGTATTGAATCCAGGATATTTTGTATGGCTACCAAATGCCAACCCAAAAAATAAAAGAGAGGGAGAGATATAAAATAGGGGAAAAAAAACAGGTAAATTTAATTGATAATATATCATAGTTAATTGATATAGTCAAATACTAATCTATTTTAATTTGAAAAAAAATTCAAATTCAGTATGTTTTATGAAATACCGAAGAAATTTTGTTTCTACTATATTTTTATTCCAGTTTTAAGAATGACTTTACTTTTATAAAACTCACTACCCTTTTTTTTTAATGCATGCTGTGTGATATATTAAAATCTCAATCACCCCTTTTATCTGCCACCCACTAAAAAACAAACAAAAAAAAAACCTGTAGTCTTCTCTTCTTGAGTTAGTGTGCTATGCTCATATATAGATGCACCTAAAATCTCAAGAGATCATATCCTGAAATCTTTGTAAAATAAATATGACTGTTAGGAAAAAAATTCAAAAGAATATTTATAAGTATTATGGTAGTGTTTGACTAATACCCAGTATATCATACTACTTAAACTACCTGAAAAGTAAATTAGAAAATTTTATTTTATAATTGTATTTGTTCAGATTAATTTGGTAAATTAAACTCTTTATAATTCTATTTATTCTATTTAATCTGAATATTCTACTTCTCGAGCTAATGCTAGATAGCAAGGTAATGTTGGGAAAATATCATTGTATTATAGCTAGTTAATAATATAGATAGGACACCAACATAAGCAACCTCCTTTTCCTTTTTATAAATTGTAGTGAGATTCATCCTCAACCTGTCTTCCCACCAATGTGATCGCCACTGGCACAATATACACAGTGAACCACACATGTTAAGGGACCAGGATCCTAGGTTTGCTAGTTATTCTAAAAACAATGTCTTCTTTGTCCAATAAAAGATTAGAGCATCATCCAGCTCATTCAACCTTAATGAAATTTTTATCCTACCAACACATGTATCCACTTATTTCTTTACCTTATTTTGACTGGGGTCAGAATGGCTTTACCATGATCAAATTTCCTTATTCTTTTGTCTAAAATGTGAAGAACTTTGAAAAATGGTCTTGGTAATTGTGCTTAATAAACTAATTTTTAATAATGAAAGCTCTGTATTATTAAAAGAGAAAGTCTTTATCTAAGAAAAAAACTTCTCTACTGTACCCATGCAGGCACAATGTGTCTAAAATTTTTTTAGCAGCTTCGAAAACATTCCACTATGTCAGATAGAAAGGTCATAAGAGTTTCAAGTTCTGGGTGACTCTGTGACTGGTGCATTAAAAGAAAAAAGTGTTAGACTGACATTCCCAATATGTTTTCACATTTATAGTTTTTCCTTTTCATAGTTCCTTCTTTCTGTCTCTTGTGCTCTGTGATAAAATACAGAATGGAAACAAAAATATCTATGATTCACAAGCCATGCATTCTACCCATGCCATTAACTAGTTGTCAAATTTTTAATAAGCCTATTGACTTCTTTGAGCTCATTTTCCTTTGTGTTTTTTTTAAATCATTAATAGCATACATATCTCTCTCTTTTTTTTAATTTACTTGACATCTTCGGACTCTTGAATTAAAAAAAGGATTGTATTAAAGGAGTAGCCACCAAGTTTAGGTAAATGTTAAATAGTTCCTGGACCTACTATCTACAGGAATAGATAAATAATAATAATAAATGTGACTTGTTAGATGAATGAGTTAAATGATAGATTCAGCTCAGTAGAATGGTCCCCAACATAAGAAGAAAGAACTTGTGCCCCAGAAACAATGCTGGGATTCGGAAGTACTTGAACATTTATCTTAGATACACCAATAAATGCTATATCTTGATAAATGCTTTTGCTTTATACAACAGAAATTATAAAAGGCATATTTGAAGTCAAATATTTTGAGTTACATGCTTTACATAATTGGGCCAATGTTTTCAGCTGTAAATCTAAAAAAAATGCATTACTCATACGAATTTCTATTTGATGAAACTCTTATCCATTTGTCTCCATAATTTGAAAGAGGAAAGTCCTCTCCTCCCAACTAGAATAACATCAAAAAGAAACAATGTCAAAGGATAGGAGAAGCAGCAGTGAAAACTAGTTTGGGCTAAAGCAAAATAGTAAAAAATAGTATATCTTACTTAGGTGAGAGATTGGGTAGATTGAGAGAAAGTAAAGTCTCCACATAAGAGCTTATATAGAATTTACTGTGTGTCAGACACTGTTTTAATCACTTCTGTGTGTGTGTGTGTGTGTGTGTGTGTGTGTGTGTGTGTGTTCTTAAAATATATATATTCTTAAATATATATATATATATTCTTAACATTTAAAAAACAATTTTCTGTTGTCACAAATCATTGTTCCATCACAATCATATGCATTGAAGTCATTTTAGTAAACCTCAGTCTCTAAGTTTTAAAATGGACAAAACAATTGTAAGAATTTATGAAAAGAATCAGACTGCTGTAGAATGCTATAATTAGGTGTATAATAAGAGCATCACAATTTGCAATGCATCCTACAGAGGACTAACTGCCTACTATGATTTAACTAGGATTGGGCAAATGTGCAGCCCTCAGCGTCATTTATGAATTAATCAGGTGCACAAGCACCTCTTAGGAGTTTTCACACCGAGTGAGAAAATCTCCTAAGGGACATCATATTAAAACAGCCCTACAAAACTCATTAGTAGAAACTACATCTTCCTATTTTTAATTTAAATATATAATAGAAAAAGAAACAACCTCTGCCAATCTATCACTGGACTTGAATTAGGGTCATTGTAATGCAGAGATTACTAAAGTATTTTGTTTAGATTCTGAATATGTATATTTTATATCCATGCAATCCAGAACTAAAAGAAATGTGAAAAACACCAATTTTCATGAGGCTAGTAATCTATCTAAAACACATATACCTTTCAAATTTGCAGAGACACGTATGAATGCTTTATTTCATCTTAAAGGCAACACAAAATGTATGATAAATTCAGAGCAGGGCCAATATCAAAAGACTTAATATTATCAACTTTGAAATTAAACCAAAAGTTAGACAAAGTTGTGAAAAGTCACTGTTTTGTTTTGTTTTTGTTTTTGTTTTTTGGCTTTTTTTTTTTTTTTTAGCTAGCAGGTACAAAAATACCTTTTAATGCTTTCAGGCAGAGTAGGTGATGTAAAATTTCCGATACTGACTTCAGTTTGAGGCAAGGATATACTTTAAGAGTTAGAACTCTGCAACATGTGTTAAGTCTGACATCGTGACATCTTTGTTATGAAATAGATACTGGTATGTACTGACTTTCTTATAAAAGTTAACAATAATGATCTTTTTTTTTTAGGAATTGGGTGTTCATGCTGAAAACACAGGTAGATATATAGAATTTGATGCCAGTCCCAAACTGTAGCAGGCTGTTGAGTTTTCAGAAAGAGAGAAGTTGAAATGCATTTTTTTACCTTGGGTTTTAAGCATTGGTGTGCCATCATGGCCATCAAATGTATATATTTCGGTTCATAGTGAATATAATTAGTGTTACACTCAATTTATTACCTGATTCATTGTCCTTATGCCTCATTGCATCATTCCACGGTAGTGATTTGCACACCAGAGAATCCTATTAAGGGAAGAACAGCTGATAGTACACATTTTTTTCATGTCATTTTGCTCTATTTAAAAAGCAGTATTCAACCAATTTTTTATGACTACACTGAGGCTAGTAGCTTATAGATATGATACCACCATCCTTAACCTTATTCACAGTCCAAAATTAAGGCTTAATCCAATATGATGTAATTAATGATCCAATGGTCTAATTTGCATTTTTTTATTTAAATGTGTAAATAACTATTAATGGCCAACATTTATTTTTGGCACTGAGATAGTAAATAGGTTTGTAATACATTAAGCTGTATGTTCATCAATGCCCAAAGAAGGGAAATCATTTATAAAATAATCATATTTGTGCATATCAAGAATAAGGGGAATTTAACAGTCTGTTTATATTCAGAAATTTTCTCAGTATTACAAATTTTAGGTTCTTCTCTAAACTTGTAATATTCTCCTGTGCTATATAACATTTTACCTGAACACCAATCATTTGAACAAGTTGATTTTTATATAATTTAGTAATTAGAGATCAAAAATAAACATCTACACATTGATTGTTAAAATCTTTAAATATATATATATATAAATTGAGCCCTAGTAGATTTGAGCCAATCTTAAATCTTGGCTTTTGTTTGTTACCTATATTAATTCCCACAATATTTTGACACCTCTGGTCCCTTAACTAGAATGTTTTGAGTCCTGTTATTGTGTTTATGAAGGTATTTTGTACAACATGAAATGTGTAGATATAAGGTATAATTTGAACATCCATCCTTTTTTTTTTTTTTTGGATGCTAGGCTAATCCTCTATAACTGATGAAATTCACACCCAGGTATATTTTTAACATTGCATTGACTTGATCTTAGTTTGCATATGGAGAGCTTTATTCAACTGACAAGAAATTAAGAAAGTTAAAGATTATTTTTCTTTTTATATGGGTCATAATGATAGATTAGGAAAGAGAGGCATTTAACTGTAGGAATATCGTCAGAAGACACGTCTCTAAAGTAAAATATTAGGATCACTTGGAAATTAAATTGTAAAATATGTTTTCTTCTTACCCAGTAAAGGCCAAATCACTTGGGGCTTTGAAAGAGCTATGGGACTGAATAACTGTCCTATGGACAAGAATTCTTGGTTTTTAGTGTTTGCTGAAGCTAATAAGCTGTGTTATCTTGAAAGTAAACCATTTACCGACTCAGTGACCTCATCCATAAAACAAGACTATAATCGAAATTGGAAATTTTTAAACTTTCATCTTTTGAAATTCAAGAGTCTGTGGCATAACTCAGAGGCTTCTGAGAGAAGCAACCAAAGGTAGTATGGTTGAAGATCTATGCCTTCTGCCCCATAGCAATAACATCATTTTCTATTTTGAGATTCCCTGTATGGGAATCTTATTCGAAAAAAAAAAAAGTTAAGTGAAAATGTTTTTTAAAAACCAAAACTACTATTTCCACATGATATCTAAGTTTCATTCAGTTTTAAAAATGACATATTTTTTAAATAGTGTATGGTTATCTCTTATCTGAAGAGTAATAAATCTCCTTATTTATTTGCTTAAACAAACACTTGGTGATTCCACTGTGCCTGGTTCTATTCTGACTACTTTATAAATATTAATTCAATTTTTCTTCCTAACAACATTGTAAGACAGATATCATATATCTTTTTTTTATTTTTCAAATGAAGAAAACTATTTTTTATTAAATCTATTGGGGTGACATTAGTAAGTAAAATTATATAGATTTGAAGTGTACAATTCAATAATACATCATATGCCTATTGTGTTATGTGTTCACCACCCAAAGTTAAATTTTCATCTGCCACCATATATTTGATCCCCTTTACCCTTATCTATCTCTACTACTCCCTTTCACTCTGGTAACCACTAAACTATTGCCTGTGCCATGTTTTTATTTGTTTGTCTTGTTCTTTTGTTTCTAAGGTTGTTACATGTCCAAGGTCACAGAAATAGTAACTGTAGGAACTGAACTTGAACTCAGGCTTCTCATTCTAGCATCCATTTTATTAATCCCTACATTGTTTCATCTCTCATATATTTCAGATGTATTAATGATATATTATTAGTGGTACAAATGTAAATTGCTAATAATATTCTTTAACAAGTCTTTAATGTTTATAAAAGTAAGAGATTTTTTAATTTAATTTTATTAGTTTCAAGTATATAGTACATTGGTTAGACATTTATATAGTTTATGAAATGAACCCCCTAATTTCTCTTTCTCTCCTCTGGCTCTCTACCTAGCCACTACATTAATGCTAACTATATTCCCTATGTTGTGCTCCCCATCCCCATGACCATCTATCAACTACTAATTTATACTTTGTCAACCCTTCACCCCATTCTTCCAGCTCCCAAACACCCTCTACTCTGTCCATCACCAGATTATCCTCTATATTTATGAATCTGTTTTTGATTAGTTTGTTCTTTTTGTTCCTAAGATTCCACATATAAATAAAATTATATGGTATTTATCTCTTTTTGACTTATTTCATTCATCATAATAACCTCTAGGTCCATCCATGTCATTGCAAATGGTAGGATTTTATTTTTTTTCAATAGTTGAATAATAGTCCATTATATATATGAGCCATAACTTCTTTATCCAATTGTTTGTTGATGGGCATTTAGATTGCTTCTATTACTACTTCTACTTTTCCAATATAAAATAATAAAACAAGGGCTTTGCAGAAACTGTTCAACTGTAAGACCAGAATCACCATATGATTTGATGCTCTCATACTCAGATTAATGTAAATGAGTAAATATTCATATTATTTATATGAATCACTTTTAGAGATTTCTGGTTTAAATATGCATTAAAAGCTGCTGTCAACAACCACAAAGTATTCTTAGCAATTAGCAATGAGTAGTGTCTATTAATTTCTTTTAAAAGTTTTAAATTCAAAATTCACCACATTTGACTCAAAGCATTTTATACTACATACTATGATTTGTAAATGGGTTTTTTTTAAAATATAAATACAAATATAGAAGTAAGTGAATACATAAAAATGAAGAAACCACCCTATTATTCATAAAATATGTATATGTATTTTGTCTTTTGACTATTTTTTAATTAATGAACTGATACAAAAAAGGAAAGGTACTCATGAAATTGACATTTACCAGATTTCCTGGAAAATGTTTTAAAATTATATTTTGGAAAATAGTGGTATAGTGCTTGAAAATAGATTTTGGTTTTAATACTCTCAATTCTTTAGTAATCAAAAATAGAAAAACATCAAATTTTATTCTTTTTACAAAAACTATAGTAAGCTTATTTTTATATCTGATACATAATATTCTTTAGTATATGATAAATATTACTAATTATTAAAAATAGAGGTTTCTTCAGTTGTCCATCACTTTTCTCATGAATTGTAACTTTTTTGACAAATTTCGGCAAAAAGTAATCTTAGAATTTTAAGATTAATGACTATATTATTCTTTTTATTTTACTGAAACACTCCATGAAATTTATTGAGTTTTGTTAACTGAGAAAAGTACCTAAAAGTTCACGTAGTTTGAAATTTGGTACAGCAACTCTTGATTAGTTAGAATTATCTTCATTAATGGACACAGAGATATGGGAAAGAAGACTGAACAACTCCAAGGACTAAGTTAAGCAGAAATATTGAAATTATTGATTATGACTAGATAGATGTTCACTATTGATGATTTAATTATTCATGCTATACCTGCTTTGTTATTTCTAAGGAATAGCAAAAATTTTTCTAGATGATACCAACTCTATCAGTGATAGCCACATAATAATGAAGAGAGATGATCTTCAGACAGAGCATATTAGCATACATTTTATAATTTTCTATACTTATTATTATGAGCTGTTAAGCCGTAATTATTCTGACATTTCAGAAAATCCTATTCACCTCAAAAAGAACATTTTTGAGTTAACATACAACACATTTTAAAAATCAACTTAATTGAGAGGACATATACTAAAAACATTTGACAATAATGTTATATTTTAAAGTCTCTACTAAAAACTAGTCTTTTTCAATAAATATCCAGAAGTGGAATTGCTGAGTCTTATCTCTAGATCTTTCTTTCAGGAGTACTCATTGAAATTATTTACTTATTCATTAATTCTTTTATTCATTTCTATTTTTTCCTAAAGAGATTTCATGACTCTTTACAAAAAGGATAAATAAAAGAAAAACAATGTGGCAGAAATAAAGGGAGGAAACTAAAGCTAGAAACGGAAAAGCAAGTATTCCAGCATCAAAGATTAATCATGTTGCTGTAGTTGAGTGTAAAACCGGCATTAAGTTTCCTGGCAAGCAAGGGAAGAAGTATAAAACACTAAGTTACAAATCTCTCAGAGAAAAAAAAGATATCTATGATTTCCTCTTGAAAAACAAGGCTTTAATTAGTAGTAAATCTTGAGAGAAATGATTACTATGAAGTGATTTTCAAATGGTAGTTCAGACCATGAAATAATTTCAATGAATCATTTTTTGACCAGATTTTTTAAAAATTGAAATAGAATACAGTAAGTTTTTGCTATTCTTGGTAGTTTTGTTCAATAGAGTCCCTGCAAACCCTGAATTAGCAAATACTGAATCACTGCCTCTAGGGGAAATACAGGATTAGAGACCTGAGATCCTGAGCACACATTTTCATAAACCTATCAATACATAATCTTGTTTTACTTGTGTTTCTGTTTAAGACTCCTTACCTAATACATATAACTGATTCATTAGCATTGAACTCATAGGCAGCAACAGTATAGTGCATACCTGAATTAAGTTTATCTAACACACATATCTAAGGCACATCACAACCTTCTTGTGCATAGGAGCACTAGACAGGGTTTCAGAACTGTGTCAGCGGACATTTGTTTTAAGAAAAGCAAAATCACCAACAAAAAGTACAAAAGTGTGAAAAACCTTTACAGTATGAGAGTTAAAACAAGATTACAGTGTGCATCTCACCTTGCTCAACCTCAGCTGGTATGTGTCTATCTGATGACTCAAATTTTTCACGTTGCTGCACATACACATATCTACAAAAGTGCTGAGTATTGATTTAGAGCTGACAAACAAGGATTTAGGTGAATTTGCAAATACAGACTCCACTAATAGCAAAGACTGTGTATTGAAAGAGAATGGAAAAGAATAAAGTAGAAAAAAAATATTAGAGTTTATCCAAGGCAGTAAGGATAAATATTAATGTATAAAAGATTTTCAGAGCTAATATAGTTGTTGATATACATGTATGCATAAAAATTCATATTCATAGATACACAAAATCACAATAAAATTTCTTAGTATCAATTTTTCGATCACCAGAATAGAAAATATTCAATAAAACAACGAATAATTCAGTAACAACTCTGATAATTCGTTGACTAGATTTTTTTTTTTTAGTTACTTGTAAAGACTCATTAGGAAACATTTCAAAAATCACTAGGAGAATTAAACAGGACCTCTTCTAGGGCAGTGATAGTAAAAAAAAAAAAAAAGGACAAGGCAGATGTAAGACTATTGATGACACAGAAAAGTTCTTATTGATTGAAGGTGGAGTAGAGGAGTGAAAAAGAGACAAGGGTAATAATTTTGAAAGAGAAATCCAAACTATCTGAAAATTATGGGTCTGCTTTTGAAGAAAGGAAACACATGGAGCCACTTTTTTGTTGTTATTTTGTTTTTTGTTTGTATGTTTCAGGACAAGCTATTAAGATAATGAAAGAAATGAAGCAGAAAATTAAGAAAAGATTAAATTAATAAAGCTTAAATGTTTAATTTCTTTTACTTTTCTTAAAGAAAAAAATAAAAACTAAATGATATATAATATAATTTAAATTTTTTATAAATATTCTAATGGAAACATGTTTAATATAAAATATCTAGCATGTTGCAAAGACTCTAAGAGATGTGAGTTACCTGTAAAGTGCTATACCAATTATATCAAGGATTATTCCAGGGTGGGGGTGGAGTAGGGGTATATATCATACAAAAAAAAAAATCATGTCAGGATTTAAAAGAAGAGAACAAAAATATTATCTATTTTTTGCTCAGGAGAAATTAGATACCATGAAGAATGGTCAAAAAAACTATAGAAATCAAATGCTAATAACTTAGGCAAGAAAGACCAAGTTGCAATTATTGTTACATTAGGAAGTACCTTGGGTCACCCATTGTCCAATGTCAAATCACATTGTTACCTTCCTCAGAATGTCCCAAAATATTTTTCAAAAACTTTTGGAAATTATAAATCTTCAATGTAAGAAATGTTTTCTCAGACTATGAATTTCTTCGGTTCTTCTTTTTATTTCTTTTTAAATTCTTCTTTTATTTCTTCCTCTAATACCAATTTGCTAAGAAAAAATAAATAAAGTGTTCTAAAAAACCAACATGTTGCTTCTTAATATTAACATTTCCCACATTTTATTATTCTATAACATTTTCAATCTGCTATGAATTCCCAGGTATAAAGATTATCATTTATTATTTTTCTTTATTTATTATAAGATTCTGTCTTACTAGGTGTAACTTGGTTTTGCTGTCTAATTCACCTCAAAAAAGTGAACACATTCCCTCTGGCCACTAAAATCATATCTACAACAAATATCAAATTGGTGTAATCATAATTCTCCTGTTAAGATTTCAGTGCATTTTGGGATGTAAATATCATTCTCACGTAGATTCAGTTTGCAAAGCTCAAAAAATCTGTTGAGTTTTGGTTTTAATTAAACATACCCAAAACATTTTTTGTACAACATCATTAAATTAATTGTGTATTTTAAGATAAATTATGAAACTATAAAAAGAAAAATATTAATAAAATAGTAAATGTTTTCTTTTGGGATAAAAACCTTTATCAGATAAGGTAAAAAACACAAAAATTCTAGGCTTTTAGTAGGATTCTTTATGCTTGTGAATTTTAGATCGATTAAAAAAGATAGCGATTTATTCTCTAGCTTATGATAATTTAAGAAAATACATATATAAGCTTACTCTAACATTTAAAAATCTGTATTAGAATTTAGTAACATATCGAATTATAACAATATTCTTATTTTTATCTTTTATAACTTTTATTAATCTTTACTGCATCATTAAAAAATAAAAAGGTCTTTTCACATTGTCTAAAGAAAATCTATTGCTTCCATTCCATATGAGAAATATATTCAAATTCTATACTTCTCTTGGTTAAAAATTCAGTAAAGCAAAGAGGAATTTAAACAGAAATAAACCATCCTCCAATACAGAAATAAAGGAGAGTTTTATTTTTTATTTTTTCCTGTCCTCAATGTCAGTCTTAACCAGTGCTCAACTCCCCCGTTGCCTTGAACCCAACCTTCTAACCTCATCTCTTAGTACTTAAGAGTGACTCTGCTCTTAACATTGAAATAGCACCTTAATATTATTAGACAGATATATTTAATAAAAAACACCTCATTTTTAAATAGCTTTCACTCTCAAAAGTTTAAATAATCTGCCAGAAATTTACCCTAGCACTGACTTTGCTTTCTTTAGTAGAGTGCAAGCTTTCAATTAAACACTGACAATCAACAGCAAAAAGGTGGTTATCTCACTTGAATATAAAATAACAGGAGTAACTATCCTTGTACTACTATAAGCACATGGATTTTGGGGACAGTTGGTTAGTACAAAAGTACATATACCAAATGCTTTTTGCATACAAATCTGACCAGTTATGGTCCTTTTGATCTTTAATAATGTGTTTGAACATTTGAATGCATTCATGACCTTACTTCACATGTTATATCCACTTAAACATTAACACAATCCGCCTGTTTCCTTCTGTGTAGCCGCTCTTCAACTACTCTAGGTCAGCAGGAGCTTTGGGTACTCTGAACCATGTTAGCAGTGGCCTCCAGAAGGATGTGATCCCTAACCCATTCAGTGTGCCACAGAAAAGCCCAGATTGTATTTCAAACCAAAATAAATGTTTCTTTGGAGGTGATCTTTTATTCCCGATCTTAACTACTTACTAGCACAAGGAATCAATATAAGAAGGAAATGAATATTCAACTTTAAATTTGTAACCAAAATGTGAATATTCCAAGAAAGAGCATGTATTCCAAGGGAATATGGGAATGGGTGGGTGAGCACTTATGAAATCTCCTTTAAAGAAACCCTATTAAAGTATGAGATGATTTAAACCTATTCCCTACAGTGAATGAATTACGTAATATCTAAGTTTCTCCCAAGCATATGTTTAGTTGATGAACTTAGTCTATTATATTTGATGTCAAGGTGGCATTTTTGCTCTCTTGTTGAAGCCTACCAACCTATCAAGACAGCACAAACATTTTCTTTGAAATTTTAACTGACTCCAACAAGTACATTAGGTATTCCTCTACTATTCTCTGTTTTCAGAACAGTGTTTCTTAGATGTCAATATTTAATTTTGTGTTCATGCATAGAATATAGCACATATTTTTGAACATATGGGGCACACAAAATAAAACTGTTTACTAATTGTCTTAAAATGCAAATCCCCTCTCACTAAAATCTAAATTCCATTCTATGCCACCTCTTTTTGAAACTTTCTTTATTACCAAAGCTGAAATAACTTCTTTCTTCTCTGAGTTCTTTGTTATACATTAAACTTATTTGTTGTGGGAAATGTTCTGTATTATAATTCTCTATGCCCTTGTACTTTTCATTAACCAAAATGAAATTGTCTGAAAGGCAAGAAGAGTCTAGAGCATTTCTTGTAGTAATGGTTCAGTAAGTAAAGATTCAACCAAAATTTCTTGAGTAAAGTCTAGCTATCCTGGCCTGATACTAGATGGCTTTATTTATTTTTTTAACTTAATTCAGCCTAAAGTTTTTATTATCACTGATTACTAGTGACCAGCTCAGTACATGACCTAAACATCCTTCATCCAGGAAAATTCTTTCCAACCCACATCTTCTCCAAAAAAATCATAATATCACTATTGTATTTATTTAGCGGGTGCTTCCAATGTAAAGGCTTAGATATGCCCTGCTTCCAAATGTCAAAACTTTAATAAACTAGCCAAAACTTTAAAAGAGAATAACAGGGAAATATAGGTTGTGGTTTATTTTGGAGAAATTGCTATTAACCTGACTACAAGGCTAATCTTCAAACATGACTCTAGAGAAAAGGTCAGCAGCCTGAACTCCAACAGGAATGATTGTTAATAGATGAATGCAATGATGAGGGCTCTCGGGGGTGGGTCAGCTCAGCGACTTTTGACCACCTCAAAAATACAAGCTGTGAAAACACAAGCATTGCTTCATTTTACTTATCATTTGGACCCTAAGCTCCGATTCACTTTTTTTCAAAACTTATTTTGGAGCCAACAGCAATTGGTAAGTGAAAGGCTACCTGGGGCTGATTGTCATCAGCAGCAGGGCCCTGCATGAAGGAGAATTATCGCTCTTGTTCACGAGAGTATGTTTAGAATACATCTGAAATTGCCTGGCAGAGGGTCTTTGAGGAGACTGTGGAGCAAGGGTGGAGAGCGATAAGAACGTGGCTTGAAAAAGACATTTTAGTGATTTAGAAAGTTCTTTAGGGAATATTTCCCATCTCTAGTCAGTCTTTTCCATTCTTTATCAACTCAATTTTAATTAGTATGTGTATAAAGTTTAAAATTTGCTTTCTAATTTTTAAATCTAAGTAACTGTGTGCAAGGCCTAGATGGTTCCTAACAGCAGATCACACACTGTATTTAAAACTCATTTAGTCACCTAAAAATAACTTGCCCCAAACACTCACACTTCATTTGGCAGTCCTTAGCAAGCCATTGTCAGACCACCTTAAGGTGTGAGACAGTGTAGTGGGCTCAAGCAGACCTGGGCTTCTGTTCCTCAACTTACTGTATGACCTTGGGAAGGACACATTTTCTCTGAGCTCAAGAGGTAGTACTGGAAAAAGACTGAAAGAGATGGGTGTGATAAGTATAAATATACAGGTGCCACAATTTACATTTCACAATGACTTTTAAAACGTTCTCACCAAAGATCATCTTCACAATAGACAAATTTTCGATTTTCAATAATGTGGACACTTACAAATGATTTTTGAAGGAAAGTACTGTGGTTTTACTGAAAAAAAAAGTGAACATTACATATCATTCAACATATCATCACAAAGCACTTTCTATTGAAGGAACCAACATCTAGATATAACTTGCAACCGTATTGAATTCTATGCCTGAGAACAAAGGGTAATTTCTGCTCAACAGTCCTCAGTGGGTATGTAAATGAATGCTGCTGAAATATTCAGAAGCTGATACCAGTACAAAGTGAAGTATAATAATCTAAATGTGCCATTACTTTTCCCTGCTAATTACTTGCTTAAGGCTTTTTTCTGCCAATATTTTGTCTCCTTTCCTTTCCTGTACAGACTGAATGGAGATCCAACTATATGGGATCACTACAATTTCTTAACACAACTTGCAAGCATTGCTTTTACTTTATGTACTTGATTGCTGCCCTGGCTCTGACCAGTTAGCAGAGTTAGTTGAAGTGCAAAATGGATGAAGTCACAACTTGCATGGACAAAATTAGTCCTTGCTTCATGGAAATGGAAATAACTCTAACAATGAAGAAAACATTCGTTGTTTAAAAGAGAGGTCAAAACTGGGGCATCTCAGAAAGTATGTCGACCTAAACACTAAACAGGTAGTGTCATTTTTACATATAATGATAGCTCGCTGGTAGCATAATGCCATCATCTTAAATAAAACTCTTAATGTAATATATGGACCTATTTTTGTTTATGCTTTCTCTCTCAGTCCCTTGAGTAAGTGTCCCTTTCCTTAAGGCTGGAGTCCCAAGAGAACCTCTCCTGTGTATCCCAAAGCATACCTGCCCATTCAGCATGTGACATATTCTGCATTTTGCTCCTCTCATTCTCGTCTCCATCAACCACAGCCTGCCCCTTTCATCAACCCAACTGCTATTGATGTGCTAAAAATTTTGAGGACACACAAAAAAACTGAATTTTCTCATTTTCGATGCAATGAAGCTTGGTGGTGTTTTCACTGTGCATAAAACAATTCTATCCCTGCTTCTTCAGAAGACCTCAGACATATTAATTAAACTGAAAGGCACATTTAAGGTTATTTACAATGCTTACTCATAGAAAGCCTCTCCTTTTGCACACAGGACTTGTGTCTGATAAAAGCTTGTTGGTGGCTTTTCCTTATATCAGGACAAGTTCTGTTCTTAAGAGGCTCTTCAGGCTATCTTGAAAATTGGTCTCTTATAGACCCACTTCTCTAACACTAATTGAGTAGGCATAAATCCAGAGATTGATTTAGTTTGTGTTTAAGCCACACTTGGAGCTACCAATTATTAACCTTAGAAATAACTGAGAAAATTTTTTTTGTAAATTATTTTATAGGGTTTAAATGCTATTTTTATATCAAAATAATCCTTTCTCAAGTGACTTCTACTACCTAAAAGTGTTGATAGTAGATGTGGATATGGAGATGTATGAAAAAAACAAAGATGCCACCCCAATTTATCCTGTCCCTTATAACTACCTTCCCTTTTAAGTCAAGAAAAACAACTTGAAAAGTGAACTAAATCATTGTATTTATATATTCATATTTTCTAAGCTTTGCATGAGTGTCAGGAATTAGGAGAAATAAAAAAAAATAAAATTGGGGGAGGTACCTAAGTATTACTATTAATTTCTATTTTGTATTATTAATGAAGCTATATAAAATAGAATAACTTATTAATATTATTAAGAATCATTGTACCTTGAATATTTACTATTTTTAGAACTGTGCTAAGCACATTACACACTTTTTTGTTATTTAATCCTCACAACTAACAATTGATAGGTGCTTCTTATCCTCATTTTGTAGTATATAAAAGTGAGTCTTAGCATGGTTAAATAATTAACCCAAGTCTACGAAACAGTAAATGGAATAGCTAGAATTTGGATACAAGTCTCTAGTCACTCCAAAGATTTTATTTTTGTTCTCTATTATCATTTCATTCATTCACTTTTTTTATTTCTTCAAAAATGTTTATCAAACATCTTCCAGGTGTAGGGTTTTAGAGTTGATGTTGTGATGTATGTCAGAATTTGGAAAAGCCATTGTCTTCAAAGAATTTACAGTTATTTTGAGAGCATATGTTTTTTAAAGAACTTAGAGTATGTAAGAGGAATATCTGAATAATTATATAATTATTCTAGGTTACATGATAATTAAAATATTTTTCACTTTTCAGATACTAGCATCTTAAAAGGAATATAGAAGGGCTAGCAAAGACCCCACCAGAAAGGTATTATTCTGAGCATAGGTGCAAAGGGGAAGTAGTGGGGAATTAATTGGAATGAAATTGTGCCTTCTTGGAGTGGCTGGATAAGTGCTCAATATTTTATGGAGCAGCCTCAGTGTTTGAGAAGGGAAATTCAGTATCTAATAACTTTAGCTAACTAGAAAATAATTTAAACTTAGACTATTCTCTCATTGTGAAGATACTAGTGAAAATGATCTGAGAGACAAGATGATGCCTGAGTTTGAATCCTGGCTCATCCATGTTCTAGGCAAAATAGTTGAATTCTGTGTAAGTATTCTCACATCAGTAAACTAGAGATATCATAGTGGTATCTATCTTATGAGACTGTTGTAAAATAATCAAGATTATATATGAAACACTTTACATGAGAGAGATACTGGGTACATTGTATAGATTTTAGCATTGCTTAACATTATCTTTTTTATCTTCAGGAATATTAGTATGCATAAGTAGGTACTCTTGCCTTCCCTTCCTACTATAGGTGAATTGCTCCTAAAACTACACAGTTGGTCAACTGAAAATAACTTTTTTATGCCAAAAATAAAGTAAAATTAATTTCACATCACTTGAGGTATTCTTTCCTGACAGACCACTCAAACTCAAACTTAATTCCAAAATACCTGATTGCCATATTCAGGAAAAGTTTTGTTTTTTAATGTTTGTATTTTTTAACCTGGTCTATTGAGGTATAATTTCCCATACAGTAAAATTTTCCTTTTTTTAATGCATTTACCTTTTTTTATAGTTTTATGAATCTAGACATCTTGACAAATACATATAGTCATGTAACCATGACCAAAATCAAAATATAAACAGTTCATCACTTCCAAAATTTCCTCATGTTTATTTGTGGTTGAACCCTCATCACACTCAAAGCCCCAGGCAATTCTTATATGTTTTTGGTGCTTATAGTTTTTGCCTTCTCAGAATGTTATAAATGAATCATCAATTAGTATAAATTAGCCTTTAAAATTTGGCTATTTTCACTAAGCATAATGCAATGAGATTTATTCATGCAATTAATTACATGTATTAGTAGTTCTTTCTTTTTATAATATTTCATTGTTTGGAAGCACTGGTGAATTTGTTTACATGAAAGACATTTTGAATTTTAGGGTTTGGGGCAATTATGAGCAAAAGCCACTATAAACTTTTACCCATAAGTATTTGTGTAAATACAAGTTTTTATTTCTTTAGGTAAATGTCTAGGACGAGAATTGTCAGACTGTATATAAATGTAGGTTTAACTTTATGAGAATTTCTTAACTGCTTTCCATAGTGTTTGTAAAATTTTTCAGTGTACCACCAATATATTAGAATCTCAGTTGCTTCATATCCTCAATAGTACTTTTTTAAAATAGCATTCTAGATTTCCAGTCAAGATCATGGAGTAGGTAAATGCTGGGCTTGTCTCTAGCCATGACCACATCAAAATTAAAACTAAAGTACAGAGCAACCACTCTTGAGAATCACCTGAAGACTAGTTGAACAGTTCTCTAACTAAGGATATAAAGAAGAAGCCACGAAGAAACTGGTAGGAGAGGAAGAGACACAAAATGGGCTGGTCCCAAACTCATGTGTAGTGGTAAAGGATTAGGAGGTATATCTCAGCTGGAGAGGTGCTCACTGAGGAGTGAAAGTCCCAGCCCCACAACAGACTCCCCAGCTTAGAGCACCAGTGCCAGAAAGAGCGGTCTCCACAACATCTTACTGTGAAAATCAGCAAGGACTCTGTCTGGGTGAGACAAAGGACGGCTGTAGACACAGGCATCCTCTTAAAGTACCCAAACATACACTTATTCACTCACAATAACTTGCTCAAAGCCTCATCAAAGGGATAGAGGCTTAAAAAGTACCTGGGACATATGAGTAACTGAATTGTCTGGCTTCAGGGCAAGGGTTGGATGAAGAGTTCTGCTGGGACTAAAGTGCTGGCAACTGTCATTGTTCCTTGCTGATCCCTTTCCCCACACAGCTGGCAGGAGCAGGCAGAAGCTGATTTGAGTCTCCATTAACCTGACCAGCATCTCTTGTACCTCAATAGTGATGCCATGAGATCCCACCACACACTTCTCATGCATCCTGCCTAAACCTCTTTCAGCAGCTATTCTACATAAGCATGCTGTAGACTTTTCAAAAATATTTCAAAATCCACAACCTCAAACAATCAGTGGCTAACATCAGTGTACCCTGTATCTCTTGCTAAGCAGCCCCAACCCTGGTACTAGTGTTAACTCATGATGGTTTGCAACATAATTTCTCCCAGGTACCCCAAGCTCAGCATAGGCAGATGCCCCACAGATCACTTTGTAGCTTCTACCAGGTGGCCCTGTGTCCAGCATGGGCAGCAGCTGACCTGTGTTTACACTGGATCCTCGCCTAAAAGCCACCAGAACCAACATACAGTGATCAGCTTCAGACCATGCCAGAGTACCACTAATTTAGCTTTATAAATGACAAACCCAAAGGGTCAACTTGGCAAGTACCAGAGTCTCAGTAAAGTGAATCCCCCTCCATAGACGGTCAGACCCCACACAACAGCTCATCAACTTTATTCATGGCCAATCCTTACAGTCAGGCAGCCTGATGGTCAGTCCCACCCACTGACATGCCAACAGCAATCAAGGCTCAACTACAACTAGAGGGCACACACAGCACACACCCCTGGATTATCTGGCTTAGGTGACCAAGAATACTACACCTTTGAGCCCTGCAAAACACTTTCTACATAAGACCATTCTGCCCAAACTGGGAAACAGCAGTTCTGCCTAATACATAGAAACAAACACAGAGAGACAGCCAATATGAGACAAAGAAACATGTCCCAAATGAAAGAACAGAAAAAAAAAAACTCTGTAAAAGGAACAAAACAAAATGGAGACAAGCAGTCTACCAGATACAGAGTCTAAAACACTGGTTATAAAAATGCTCAAAGAACGTAGGGGAAGAATAGATGAACTCAGTGATAAGTTGCACAAAGACAGAAACCATATAAAAGAATGAGTCAAAAATAAAGGATATAATAATTGAAATAAAGAATACATGAGATGGAATCAATAGCAGAATAGAGAAAGCAGAGGACTGAATAAGCAATTTGGAAGACAAAGCAGCAGAAAACAATCAAAGAGCAAAAAATAAATAATAATAATAATGAATAATGAAGATAGTTTACAGGGCCCATGGAATAACATCAAACATATTAACATTCACATCTTAGGGCTACCAGAAGGAGAAGAGAGTGGGCAAGGGGTTGAAAACCTATTTTTAGAAATAATGACTGAAATTTTTCCTAACCTGGTGAGGGAAATAGACATACAAATCCAGAAAGTGCAGAGTCCCAAACAAGTTGAACCCAAAGAGATCCACACCAAGATACATAATAGTTAAAATACCTAAGAGAACTGCTGTAAGAATTAAAAGAAATAATTTAGGTCAATTGTTCATCATCGCATTTGATACATGGTCATTACTGAGTAAATGGCAAATGTCTCTTTATTTCTAAGGACTATCTCAACATCAACTTCTCAATGGTCAGTAACAGGAGATTAAACCTTCAATAGTTAATGATAGTTTAAACATCATCCAAATTGAAATCTGCTTGGTGCTTGGCATAATAAAAAGTAAATGATATGATTGTCCCCAAAATATGAGTAAAATGGGACGTCTACCAGCCACTTTCCAACATGCCTGCAGTGTTCCCGCCTTCCTTACTCTGTGGGTAACTTGACTACCCTTTTAAAATTCTGAATTAAAAAAAGGCAGATTGTGAAGGAATAAAAGGTATAGACTACACCAAGATAGAGTATAGATAAATTATCACGTACATAAATATCTCATGTACTCTATGCAAAACTAAAACATAGATAGAATCTACCACGTATAAGTTGCTATCATCTAAATAAGCGAATTTCAGATCCTCATGGCTTGACCAAAGGTTGAACAAGATGATATGCCCAGCACAAGAGCAATGTTGTCTTTGTTTTGTTTTGTTTTGTTTATTTTGTTATTATTAATATTTTGGTTTTCTAAAGCAGGTTTATTTTTTAATAACATTTTTAAAATTTTTAGTTATAGTTTGCATACCAAATTAGTTTTAGGTGTAAAATACAGTGATTAGACATCTATATAACTTACAAAGTGATCATCCCAATAACTTTAGTACTCTCTGCCACTATAGATAGTTAATACGATATTATTCACTATATTCCTTAGGCTATACTTCATAGCTCCATGACTATTTTGTAAATATCACCTTGGACTTCTTAATCCCTTCCCCCTTTTTCTCCAACTCTCCCGACCCCCTCCCATCTGGCACTCCTCAAAATGTTCTCTATCCATGAGTTTGTTTTTTTCATTTGTTTGTTTTGTTTTTAGATTCTGCATGTATGTAAAATCATGTAGCACTTGTTTATCTCTGACTTACTCCTCTCAACACAATACCCTCTACGTCCATCATGAAATATCTTTTTTTATGCCTTTACTCTCTGTGTGTGTATTTTAATCTAAAGTGTGTCTCCTGTAGCCTATGTAAGGGTCTTGTTTTCTTATCCATTCAGCCACCCTATCTTTTGATTGAAGCACTTAATTCTTTTCCATCTGAGGTACTTGTTGATGGGTATGTAGTTATTGCCATTCTTTATTCATATTTTTGATACATGTTTTTTTCTTCTTCTTAAAAAAATTTCTCTGACATGTCCTTTTAATACTGGCTTGGTGGTGATGAACTCCTTTAGCTTTTTCTTGTATAGGAAGCTCTTTATCTGTCCTTCAATTCTAAATAATAGCTTTTCTGGGTAGAGTAATTTGTTTATAAATACTTGTTTTTCATCACTTTGAATATTTTGTGCCAAGCCCTTCTGGTCTACAAAGTTTCTGTTGAAAAACCAGCTCACAATAGGAGCTCTCTTATAGGTAACTAATTGCTTTTCTCTTGCTGCTTTTAAGAATCTCTCTTTGTCTTTAACCTTTGGCATTTTAATGATGATGTACCTTAGTGTGGGCCTCTTTGAGTTCATCTTGTTTGGGAGTCTTTGAGCTTCCTGGGGTTGAATGTCTATTTCCTTTACCAGGTTAGGTAAATTTTCAGTCATTACTTCTTCAAATACATTTCCAATTTTTTGCTCTTTTCTCCTTCTGGTACCCCTGTAATGTGAACTTTGTTATACTTGGTGTTGTCTCAGGGCTCCTTAAACTATCTTCATTTTTTTAAATTCTTTTTTATTGTCATTTTTCTGATTGAGTGTTCTCTGCTACCCCATCTACCATATTGGAGATTCAATTCTCCCTTTTATCCACTCTGTTCATTCACTCTAATGTATTCTTTATGTCAGATATTGTATTCTTCATTTCTGACTGGTTCCTCTTTATGGTTTCCATCTCCATTTTTATGTTTTCTATCTCTCTGTTAAGATCTCACTGAGTTAATCTACTCGTCCTCTAAGTTCATTGAGGACCCTTAGAACCAGTGTTTTGAACTTTGCTGTAGGTAGATCGCTCATCTTCATTTTGTTGAGTTCTTTTTCTGGAGCTTTGTTCTTCTTTCATGTGGGACATGCTTCTTTGTCTCCTTGTTTTGGCTGCCTCTCTGCATTTGTTTCTATGTGTTTCTATATATTAGGTAGAGCTCCTACGTCTTCTGATCTTAGTAGAGTGGCTTTATGTGATAGGTATCTTGGGTCCAGTATCACAGTTCTAGGAAGGGTTCAGCTGCAGGCCTAGTTCAGCCTCAGCTTACACACCACTGGGGTCATCTGGTAAGACTTGCCAAGTGACCCATGATGGTCTTGAAGGTGCCTCGAGAGGCCAAGACAGAAACCAGCTGCCAGTAGTGCAAGGCTTGAGGCTCCTCAGAAGAAAGGTACAAGACATAGCGAGGCCAGATGCTGCTTATTTGAGGTATATGAGTCTTTGAGAGATTTTAAGAAGATCTGCAGCAATAGCCAAGACAGGCCACTTGTACAGGATAAACCACTGGAAGCAGCTTGAGTGGCCTTACAAGTTAGGAGAGGTGGAGTCTCAGGGAATCACCTGGGCAGAGAAACCTCTTATTCAAGTTGATGGCGACTCAAATATGGTGGCACCTATGTCTGTAAGCTGGAAGTGGGGAGGGCTCAACAAAAGAACAATGATATACTGCGAACACTTTTGTCTGGGAGAAAGCCACCCTTCCAGGCCTTGCCCTGAAGCCCAATAACTCAGTGTCTCCCCATATGTCTTTGGCACTCCTTGAGCAACTGCCCCAGCACTGGAGCTCAGAATGAGTGAATCTATCAGTGAGTCAGTCTGGGTGTGGGCCCTTTAACCCACTTCCGTTTGCCCAAGAACACTCACATGCTGTGCTTGTGACTACAGCTTTTGCCCCAAGATAACTTGAGAATTACAGCCCTTCACCTTACTCCGAAAATTTGCCACAAAATATCTAACTTTTATTAGTGTTTTCACATTGCTCTAGCATATGGATAATCTTTAGATACAAATGACATCATTCTATTTATATCATTGTTTTAGTAGTAGTATTATAAAATATAGTAATTCTCAATCACTGAAAGTGTCAAGTCCTAGAAAACTGAGCATGCCTATGCATAATATCCAGTTAATTCTGGCAGCAAGCTGCACTTTATTTTTCTAAATGGAAAATGGGTTAAAAGGTATGTCTGTGGCTCCCACAGACCTCAGTGTCATTTAACTGCAAAGTCTGCTGGTTTTCACAACCAGAGGTTCTGGGGACTTTCTCTTTCTGACACTAGAACCTTGGACTGGGGAGCCCAGTGTAGGGCCAGGACCCTTCACTCCTTAGGTGGAGTGACCTCTGCAGCCAAGATAAACTTCCCAATTCTTGACCATCGCACGCCATTGTGAGACCTGGCTATTTCATATCTCCAACTTTCCCATTAGTTTTAGGTTACTTCTTATTTTTCTCCCTAGTTGTAGGGCTTCTGTTCAGCTACACCTAAGGTGACTCTCTGTACTGGTTGCTCTGTAGGTTTCATTATAATTTTCTGTAGTCAAAAGAGAAAGCATGGACAGGATCTACCTTTTACATTATCTTGACTGTTCTCTCCTGTAATGTCATCTTTAATTCTGCCCCCTTCCTCAGTATCCCACTTCTTATCTACATTATTGTTCATTGGGGTCTACTGAAGGTCAGCAGCAGATGGGCATCTGAAACTTTGTAGAACTATTAATAATGTTCAGGTTTTAAAAAGTAAGGAATTTTGGAAATAAAACTAAATTTATTTTGCTCTGCTACTGATCTACAACCTTGGAAACCTCAGATTAAAGCAATAGGTCTCTAATGTGTTTGCAAAATCCTTAAGTGTAGTGTAAGTAATCCATTGGGTAGACAAGAAGAAAATGTTATAACCTCATTGCATTTGTATTTTTGTATAATAAAATAAGAAACTAAATTTTAGTGATAATCCGTAGTTTTATAGTAATACTGTATGTGATTTCTAAATAAACATATGTATATTGGGTTTTAGGTAAAATTATCTCACTGATAGCATTCCAGGGTTAGAACAGATTTTAACTATATTAATTTTTTTTCTGAGTCACAGATTATAAAGACTTAATGGCTTAAAACAGCACACATTTATTATCACACAGTTTCCTTTGATCATGAGTGTTGGCATGGTTTACCTAGAGCTCCAACTAGAGGAAAACCTGCTTCCATGTTGATACAAGGCCATTGGAGGAATTTATTTATTTGTTTGTTTGTTTGTTTGTTTTATTTTGCATTTATATTACCGAGGCCCTCAAGTCTTAGAGACTTCATGTCCTCTTGCCTTCTCCACAGGCATTTCACAATATAGCTGTTTGCTTCTTCACAGCCAAAAGGAGAATCAAATAGAGTCTATAAAGGCAAAGTCAGACAAAACAAAACAAATCACAAGAGTGACACCCTATCATCTTTGCTATATTCTATTATTTAGGAGTGAGGAATTATAGAAGAGAATCACTCATTTGGGGGTCACATTAGGGTGTGCCTTTCCCAGAGACCATATTTTAAAATAAAATCTAAAGATTTTTTTAGCTTCCAAACACACTGAGATTCATGTAATTAAAAAAAAATTAAAAACCTAACCAAAATACAGCTTTTCTTCTGGAAAATTTATTGTATTGACCCAGCTCAACTCTGGTCACTTCCTACATTTCTTCAACAACAATGTCCTAAGTTCAGATTGTATTAAGTTGTACTGATTAGTGAATTCTATTAAGTGTGTTTGTGAGGTTTTGCATCTCTCTAATTATACACGGTTCAAGGACATGAATGTCTATTTATCCTATAAATAATATTTTTCATCCTCTTTTCCCATACTCTATAACACAGTCCCAGTCTGAAAGTAGAAATTCCAAATCTTACATAAGACAAAATGGGAGACCAAAGGACAATGTAAAGTGACTGAAACACAAAGCAGTAGTCACTGTCAGAGTAAGAATTAGTTCTCAACATTTGCAATTTTTTATCCTCTGTTTATTCCATTAGGTTGTACTGTTTCCAATTAACTAGGAGAAATTTTTAAAGAAGGACATGATCTTCAAATTAAAAATGAAATCCTTAAGAATGCAGTCAGCAGTAAAAGCTTCCCATGTGCCATCTAAATGAATAATTCCATCTGGAGAAGTAGGGCTTTTTCATTTTTAAATTTTCAGGTGTGTCATTAGATCACTTACTTTGTATAACTGTGCATTAAAGAGTCTAGCTCCCCTGGATCAGAATTCTCAAGAACATAAAACCAAGCTTAGTTTACAAGTCAGTTCTATATAGTTTCTTAAGTGTTAGAAGTAACTCTTTCAAGTTGATCCATTACTTGTTTTGAATCTAGTCTCAACAAGCTAAAAAATAAAATTTAGGTTATATATTAATAAAATTTGATTTTTTAATTAATTCAATATTACTCAATTTGTTTGACAAGAAAAGTACATAGATTAATTCTACTCCATCAATTATTTTTTATTTTTAAATTTTTTTCAATTTTCATTTTTCAATTGCAGTTGAAATTCAAAGTTATTATACATTAATTTCAGATGTGCAGCATAGTGCTTAGACATTATCCATCAATTTCTTGACCTGTTTGTCTTCATATAATTGGGAGGAAAAACTGATGAAAAAAAATAAATTATATGCCACAGATAAGCATGGCTTATAGCATGTCAAGGCAAAGAATGCAAAAGCAATTTGCTAAATATCTGGTTGCTTTCCCAGAACAAAAATGGATGATTGTAAATTCTATGAGAGTATATTTCCGAGGCTTCAATAAAATGTCCACATTTTTAAGAAAAATTGTAAAAATTCTATCTTTTGGCTATGTAGACCATCCTCCTCGGTCATCAGTCACTGTACTCTGATATCCATAAACATCTCCCTCTTCTCCAGCAGGTAGTTTCTCTTTGCTGCATGCCAGTAGCATGATACAGGATAGGCTGTGAGGACATGTTGACAGTGTGGCACTAGTAGGTGCTGATCAATGAGAAAACAGTGAAATTCTGTACCTCCTTCCTCTTGTGTAGATAACAGCTATACAAAGATAACGACAATATTAGCTTTTGTTATAGGCAAATCCCTGACCTCCTGTTGCCATATTTAGGTCTGTTTTAAAACTTTCTGTCATTTCATTGCATACAAAGCAAAGAACAAAAAATAAAATTTGCCATTTCTCATTTGATCAGCTATTCAAGAACAAAGTGAATTTTTTTAATATTGTAAAGTTCTCATGGTGAACACTAGGAGATCTTTTCAGGAAAATAGAGTGTTGGTTAAGTCCTTTGTTATATTATGAGCACATTTAAAATAATAAAAAATGATCTTTAATTCTGATTTAGCAGAATTTCTAATAAATTCAAACATATATTTGTTTCTTATTGAATTTTAATGTTATATTCTGTAAATCAAATGCCAGTACTTTTTTAAAGGATTCTCAGTTGAGTTTTTTTTTAATCATAAATGCTATGATACATTTTGGGAGTTCAGTGTAGGGAGTACACACATATTGCATTCTGTTGAAGTTTTTTTTTTTAAGTTCTTCTTAATGAATTCTTAATTACATTATTCAAAAGATCCATTATTCAGCATTCATCTCACTGCTAAATGAGAGTATTTACCTGACATGTGAATGAAATGAATCTAAATGCTTTTCATGCCACCTAGGGATTCTGAATAGACTTTTAGCTTTACAGCAGCAATAGGCTTCATTTCTGTTTCAAATTTATATGGATTGTTTTTAGAGATGGGTAACTATGCAATAGTCTGCCAATCTAAGTATCACTTGACTTCCACTGTTTTCTCAGACTTACCTTGGGGGAGAAAAACTACAAACAAGGTGAATGATAGCTGAAAGTGGAAAGATACTATACAATATCTGATAATATGTATAAAGATTTCAGATGAAAGCTTGTATCAACTAAAACATTGACGATTTCAGATGAGGATGGTAAACTTCAAAAGAGCTCTTTATAAACCTTACCCCCATCATTTCTCATTATGAAAAAAAAACATGCTAAGTAATAACAGAAGGAATTTAGACACTCTTCAACAGAAAAAATCTTCATATACATACACAAAGATGCATACACACACTTCCATTGCTTTCAAAAAACTAATGCATGATGCTAGAGGTAAAAAAAAAAAACAGTCTCAGCCTTTACGTGCCTATAGGGTTAATTCGAACATAGCTCCTTCATGGACATGGGAGGCAAAGAGGACTGCTGGATCAGCAGCCTCAAGAAGGACAATGAACAAAATGTTTTCTCAGTTGTGCTTGCCCAAGTACACTTCCCATTGCTCCCATGGGCACTATCTGCCACTTTTGCCATTTCTATGAATATTATCTCCCTACTCTGCAGGAAGACACAGCTGGTCTGGTCCTCCCCAGCACTATCTAAGCAGCACATCAGGCTCTCATTAATGGGGGAAGACCCTTTTTCCTTGGGATGAGGAGATCCTCATCCCCACTGCTCACATATAAAACAATGCCTGCTCTTGGCCAGCTGCCTTTTCCTGCAGCTCCACCCAACCAAGTGCTGAAGCTTCTCTATATTATGAGTAATAAATAGCATGCCTCACTCTGCTTGCCCTTCTGGTGCTTTGTTTTGTTTTTTTTCCCGGAATCTCCAAGGCCCAAGTACAGGTTCCTGGTCTGGGGTTCCAGTACCACTTATCTAAAAATAATTCATAGTTACTAGTCTACCTATTAAATAGTCCTCATTATGTCCAAATGATATCCCAAAAAGGCATCTACCAAGAAGATAAACTAGAGTATGTAATAGTTTTGACTGGGCTCTAGAATTCTCTCTGGTTCTAAATATAAGCAAACCTATTGGAGATTATAAGTTTAGTGATAGCAAAGTTTATATTCTATGTAAATGAAAGCAACAAATCTAGAATCTTCACTCTCTCTGTCCACAGCTTCAGAAAAGAAAATTACCAAGGCATCTAATAAGACAAGCTTACTTTGGTTTTGTTTGGCTAGATGCAGTTCTGCTTTGATTTTCCAGTATAAGAAACATATCTGAAGACACAGATACTTGCTTTGCTAAGCCTAGGGTCTATCTGTGTTATATGTATGTGAGTGCAAGCCCTATGTCACATTCAGCTATGCAGAGCTGATTGTCTAAATGACTTCGAATGATGAGTTGACAAACATATTAACACAAACTTTTGGATGCCCAAGTCCATCTAAAAATAATATTCTTAGAGAAAGCATAAGTTAATAGTTTATGATTCAGCCCTATCTTTGACGATCGTGTCGCAGAAACAAGATTGGCAAGAAACCAAGCACCACTCAGAGAGTTGGAGAACTCAGGTTTATTATAATGGTGGTCCCAGAAGAGCTAGCACTCTGAAGATCTGGGCCCTGAGCTCAAGGGTAACCTTACTTTTATAGGGTTTAATAAGCAAAGGCAATACATCTGTTATCTAGACAAAACAGTCAAAGGGGTGGGTGAACCTTTAGTTGATTTCGAGATCATGCTGCCCTTCTACAGAAGCAGAACAAAGAACTGATTACAAGGTTAACCATTTGAGTGGGAAATTTCTCTTCAATAGGATGAATTATGGGCAGAAAAGCACTATATTTCTCATCCATGATTGTTATTATAATAATTGCCATTGTAGACAAAATTATAGAATGAGTAGTTTGCAATTGCTGCATTCAGTGAAGAAAGTACATAGAGAATGAATTTCAACATGAAATTATTCTAAAAACAGAAAGATTGCTGTATCTTTAAGGGAAAATATATTTCAATGTCACCACATTAACATTAACTGAATATCTTTTAAAATCATTGATAAAAATACATATTTTAAAGTCAATCTCCACACATTTTTTTCTGGCAGTCCAAAATGAATGAACGAGATACATCGAAGAAATGGAAAATCATTAATTCAGCAAAAGTCAGGAATAGAGATTTACTCCTTTCCCGTTTTTGATTAAGATCAAAATTTAAGATTTTGATTAAGATAATCCAAGTTTAAGATTATTATATTAATGAAGGGTACAACCTTAAGATATATTTTTAATGGGCCAGAGGTGACACTAGAAGTGTGGTCTTGGAGTTGTTCAGACTCCATTCCTGCCTTATTGGAAAGAGGAGTAAAAGGTTCAAATCTCCTTTAGAATTAGCCTCATTATGTGTACTTCTTGCTAGAAAATTATGCCCACTTTAACCTGGTCAGACATTAGTTAATGAAACACCTGGTGTTTTCCAACAGGAATGCAATACTTCCTAGCTACTAAAAAAAAAATCCATTCTTTTGAATATATGAAATATCAGAAGAAAGCTCACATTATTTCTGTTCTCTGATAGGAAATGTGCGAGAACTGTAGTTCCCCATCCTTACTCAAAGAGTCGCACCAATTGGGACTAGTTCACTCTAGCTCCTGGGGTTAGGAATCTTCAGAGCAAAAGGCTAAGTCATCTGACATGAGTAAAGCTGGAGAATTTGAAAATTAATCAAATGAATTTTATCATAACAAACAAATTTAGATAAGGATAAAACCAGCAGGTAACTTAATAGAGCATCGGGGCGCTCTCCGCTTCTGAGCCAATGAAATAAGGATCAGCACAAATTCTATATTCACAGTTGGTGCTACATTTGTTAGAAAATAAGTTCCATGGTAAAGATGTGATTCTCTGTCATGAGAGCCTCTTTCATTTCACAGAAGAAAACATAGATCAGATTTCTCTCCCAGGGAGGGCATGTCCCCACAGCCTGGCTAGACTGTTTTATGTCTTGCTGCCCCCATTCCAATGCAGGTGGAAAATAAACCTTAAAAGAAATGAAGCAGACAAAGAACTTGCCAAGCTTCCGCCCACGACATATGCACCTTTATAGAAAATAAAGATCTGTTTAGACGTAAAAATCAAGACTGTTTAAGTTAAGAGTGCTGAGGGAATGAATAACCCCTGGTTTGGTGTCTGGCAGTCTACAAGTCTCAGCACAATTATTTTTTCATCTGTAGTGCAGAAATCCACATTTGTCTCTGCTACTG
Source organism: Cynopterus sphinx (assembly GCA_030015415.1). Lineage (NCBI taxonomy): Eukaryota > Metazoa > Chordata > Mammalia > Chiroptera > Pteropodidae > Cynopterus > Cynopterus sphinx. The sequence continues at coordinate 22,792,744 of CM057393.1, read as the reverse complement.
CCAGGAAAATATATCCTAGTGAATCTTATGAATAATATTTAAAAATGAAAGAAGCGACAACCATTAAATTACCTTGTTTCTTCTAGAGTTTTAAAGACCAGCGTTACTTACAATCTCAGAAGCTCCTTCCCTGCTTTCCCTTACAGCCATTGTAAACATCAACTATTTTTTGCCAGATGTAACTTGTTACTTTGGAAATGTCATTCTATTACATTTAAATGACGTAATTTGCAATTCCCTGCATCATTTACAGGTATCTCTTTCTGAGTCCCTTAAAAAATTCATGAAGTAATAATGCAATGTCTTTTTTATAGGACAATTTCACTTATTTTTAACCAATCTATGCTGTACTTTAACCTTTGGATTGTTTACCTTTTAGATATCTATTAGAATAACTGCACTGTAGGATATTTTAACTCTTTGTATTTATAATGATAAACAGGAATAAGAAAGAAAATGAAACTCCTTTGACAAAATTATTTCTTCACAATATGATTAATGTTTTTTTTCTCATGTTAAAAATAATAGCTATTTTCTATTTGTCCCCTTTTATTTCAATCAATCTTTAGCGTTTATATGGAGAAGGATTTCTTCTCTTTGTCTTTCTTTTCTTGCCGCTACTGAGCAACTGTTTGAACTCCTAATTTGATAATATTGGCCTTTAACATGCTAATGTACAGCAAACAAACATCAAAGACTACTTCCTATTTTGATGGTAACTATTCTGAATTAATATATTCTTATGTCAAGGCAAGTTAAAACTATTTTAAATAGGCTAAATGTGTTTAATTATATGATTTTTCAGATTGTTTTCAACCTCAATTCCACTACTGTGTGTATTACCAATGGTATTTACAATCCTGTAAAATTTCTGCTATCATTCTGAAATTTTTATGAAATCATAAAGTAGGAGTGAGAGTTTCTTAGTTATTAAAGTACTAAGGGAGATGTACACTAGAGGCAGTCCTAAAAGTTTAAACCTAGAATTATTGGTAGCTATAAAAGTACTCGCCCCAAACCACCTAAACTTCTTAGCTGGTTAAGAGTATAATCCTCTCAGTTATTAGAAGACCTTTGAAGTGAAACACAGACTCTCAGGCTTTTTGCCTTTTTTTAAATTCTCCTTGACTATAGACTAAATTACAAGGCAGTGCAAACTCAGCCCCATCTGCATGGTGAGCGGCGAATTACTTTACTTGAACTTTGCTCCAGTCAGGACATTTTAGGGCTTATAAATCTTGAATCCATCTAAGTTCACCTTAAATTAGCCTTGCAAAAACACTCTCTAAACTCTAGTTTTCAGCCTGGTGGCTTTTGGCTAGATGCCATACAGCAGCTGAAACACTAATTGTCATCTTCTCTTTTTCTTTTCTTTTTTTTTGTCTTAGACACAGTTTTTAAGAAAAAAATGAATATACAAGCTAATGTTATGTTGAAACACTATAGCTGAATAATGGTACTGTTAGGAGGTATATTTTATATTTGAAATATATGTAATGAAAACAGAGGGCAGCATAGTTGTGTATACTACATATGCCATCTATTGAACAACGAATCTGGGGCTGGGCCAGAGGCTTGGCTAAGCTATGCCAAGATACAACAGATTTTTCAATTTTCCAGCAAATAGAAACAAAATACTCGTTTCAAAAAGTGTACTCAACAAACACTTCCCAATGTGTTTTTGATTTGTGGTCAGAATGTTTTTACTGCTGGTGCTCTGCACTTTGAGACATTTATTTCCTAAAAAAAAGATTCCTTTCTATAAACCTCTACTGTCTGTTTTTCAAAGCAATTTAAAATCAAACACACAAATAAAATTCTTAACATATGGAAACCTTCATAAAGAGTCTTATGTATTCAGAGTTAAAATTGTTTTATAAACTGTAATGCTTTGCAGATGAAAATACAGAGAGGATGACCGTTTTTAGCACTAATGCTTTTTGACAGCGTTAAACCTTGTTTTAGTAATTGACATCAAAATGTTTGGAGGTTTTAAATGGACCATTAATAGAAATGGCATGTTTTAAGATTTTTAGAAATTGTGCTTAATACTGTGAAGTGGGATAAAATTGCAAATGTAATACAGTGTTCTTATTATTAAAAAAATTAAAACACGTAACAAAACAATGCTCCTTCTCCCCCATATGTCTCCCCCCATATGTCTATACTTCTGAAACTGAAAGAGAGAAAATGTTTCCTCTTCATCTATCCTCAGATTCTCTACAGAAATGGGCCTTTTACCATTTCCCAGTTTATAAAAAGACAAAATAACAGAACAAAACGAAAACAAAAACAAAAACAGAATTGATGTCTCCTGCCACAAGGACTCTAGAAAGCTACTGAATCCAATTGGATCCCATAGAACCATGAAAATATAACCATAGGTCTCTACCATGAGCTGACAAATATATATCAGAAGACATGAATTTAATACCGCCTCTGCAGCAAATCATGTTGCATCTAAGAAACCATTCTAACTTCTCTGAGCTTCAACTCACTCATTTGCAAAATGGGAATAATAATATTTACTCTGCCAAAGTAGAAGGGCCTTTGGGACAAGCTTATAAAATACTGGATGTAAAAAATCTTTGTAATGAGAAGAAAAATTATTTAGTTCCCTTTAATTCAGTAAACATCTATTGAGTACGTATTAGTTCTCAACAACACCACATGAGGGAGAAGAAATATTTATGAAAGTTATAAATCTTACCCATGTTGAAATTTTAGAGAATAAACTGGAAAGTATACAATGGAATGAAGATGAAACTAGAGAATCGTGTGGTTCAGAGGGAGCAATTTGAGAAAAGAAACGAGGGCAGGAAAGAGCACAGTGTGTTTCTCGAATTCTAAATGATCTAGCATTGCAATATGAAGATTAGTTGGTCAACAAGGACAAATATGTCTGGGTTTATATCATGTGAAGGACCATTGCAAAAGTTTGTCATTCATTTGTTTATTCAACAAATATTTATTGAGTGCCTATCATGAGACAGGAACTAAACTAGTCAGTCAGCAAACTGATAAAACAGAGAGACTTATGGGCAGGCCTGAACTTTATTGCACTCATAGTCCAGAGTTGGAGACCTTAGACCTGGACAAAACACAAAACTGGCAAGTATAATTCACACTTTATAGGAACCACTCTGCCATTCATATAAGGGGTGAGTTCCAGAGGATAAAAAATGGAGATTTATGTTAGTACATGAACCTTTGTTTCTGCTGTCTTTGGGTTCCTCCCTGTCCCCTTCCTACTTTGTTCCTAGCCTTTTCATTAAGTTAATAAAAATAAGTAGGAGACAATACCATCGTGGAAGTGATGAAGACAACAAAGAAAATTTATTTCAGTAATGAGTCGAACTATTAAGTAGTTCTATAGGAAGCAGGGGAGAAACAGAGGAGAACCACTGGGCTACATTTTGAGAGTACAAGAATATATTGAGAATAAAAAAGAACCACTGGGGTTGTAATTTGAGAAGTTTAAGTTAGAAATTGGGATATTGAAAAGGAAAAAAAAATTGAATGAGTCGCTGCCATTCACGTAAAGAACAGAGTAGAAGAGATGAAAAAAAATATTCAAAAGGTCTAAAGAAATGCAAACAGGAGTCCTGATTATCTTGAAATTTTACCAGAAAAAAAAAAGGGGAAAAAAAGGAACAAGAAACAATGTGGAAACAATGTTAAGGTTGGAATTGTGATTTAGGGGAGAATGTGCAGCTCACGAATTGGTGTTTCAGGCTGAGACCCAGACATATATGTTTGCTAAAATAAAAAGAAGTACAAAAAATATTCTTGAGAATTTACATCAGTCAACAAATACTGAGACACTAACAGAGAGTCTACTCTCAAGGAGACTGCATTTTGATTGATCTGGTAGATGTAACGTGTTTATAACAGATAAAACAATTTTAATTACTATTAAGTAAACAAAACAGAAAATTATGGACTCTCCTCTAGCTAATGCAGTTAGAGAAGAGCTCTTCAAATACATATTTTCTGAATTGAGTGTTAAAGAATGAGGAGATAAAGGCAAAAACATCCCACACAGAAGAGCAGAGGACACAAGGCTGAGAAAGGGAAAACTTGGGATATTTGAATATTGAGGTACAAAAGGAGGGCTTGTGTGGCCAGAACATGTTAAATAAGAAAAAAAATAGAAGGGAATGAGGTCAAAGATGTAGACAACAGTCAGATAGTACAATTTTAGAGGCCCCATAAATGAGTTTGGATTTCCTCCTGGCTATAATATGAAATACTGGAGTGTTTTAGGTGAAAAATACCATCTATTTAATGTTTTAAATAACTCTGGCTGCTTTGTGGATAAGCTTTTGTGCTGATTGAGGTGAAGGTAGGGGCTGTTAGGAGGCCCCTGGGGCAGGACAACCTGTTGGTGGCTGAGGGGGGAGGGTCATGTGTTTGATTGGGGAGGGGAAATATGAGGTAGGTAATCAAGAGGTTTGTATTAGCCATGATAAATCAATATAACTATTAAATATTTATATGAGGAGATCACAACTAAATAGAAAAATATGGCAAAGACACATAAATTTGATCATTATCAGCACAGAGATATTATTCAAAGCCAAGACTATAGGAATAGAAAAGAGAAGGTGAAGAACAAAGCCCTGGACAATTCTAACATTTTGAAATCTGATATAGAAAGAGAAATACAGAAAGGAAATTGAGGAAAAGCCACCTTAAATGTAAAACATATTAGAGTAAAGGAGTAGTCAATAGTTAATAAAAAGAGGTCAATAAAAAATAAAAACAAAAATATTATTATTAGTTTGGCAAGATGAAGAAAATTGGTGACTTTGATAAAACTCATATATACTGATGGAGACGATTGAAGAGGGGTGAGTGAATAGCATCTAAAGTAATGACTGAATAAAGACTCCTCGCCTGGCATCCTTTCAATAAAAGGGGTTTTGCTCCATTCTCAGAAAAATTCTTTCACTCATGTGTACCCTGGATGTTGTCACTCTCATCTTTTTTTGAACTTTGCTCCTACAGTATTATTCCCTTTTCACTCCTGAAATTTTAGTTTCTCATTGTTGTAATTAAACCTTCCTATCAGCATAATACTGCTTAATTTTCACCAATCTTAAAATATTTCCATTATCTTACCTCTCCACTCAAGCCGCTGTCCACATTTTCTACTTTTTTCATATCCAATACAGAATCTGAAAACTGTTTTTAATCTACATCAAATTTATCAGGAAATTTGAGTTATCTGTAAAAGGTGAGCAGAAGCATGATCCTCTGGAGACTTTGTGTCCACCATGGTGTTCAGGCAGATCAACTCGAATAGATTAATTGATAGCATTGAGATCATGAATTCATAGAGATTATCACCTCAGGATTCAGGGAAAAATTAATTTACTTCATGATTACAATGTACCACTGAAATTCTGTAGGAATGACAGGCACCAGAGCCAAAGGAATGTTAACACCTGAAGTAAATATCCGAAGGACCCAGTACGGTAGACTATTCATGGACACAAGGCCACCAGATCTCCATTATGGTGGTAGGCTGTCCTGTGGTGATTATAAATCAGGATAGAGAATGTCTGAAACTTCTGTGTCAAATTCATAACAATCCAGCAAACAGCAAGAAAAATGCTTCATCTTTTTAGGAAAAAATCAGTTTTAAAAGATGACCATTGTGGCCCACACACCAGGGAATCAAAATATTTTGGAGCAGGCCTTTGGATGAGGATTTTTAGTAAAAATAAAAAAAAAATTGAACAGTATAATCTTTTATCTTAAAATTGAGTAATCCCTAGTTTTCTGTTTCTTAGTGAAGTTATTAATCAGCATTAAGAAGAAAAAACAACAACCATAGCTGCTCTCAGGAATGGAAATAGAATCCATGAAGTGTTTCAGGCATGCTTCACCTCTTAAAATAAGCCCCTCAGCAGGAGAGTTTGCAGTAGGTATAGTCAAGTTCCTTAGTCCTTTCAGGCTGCTATAACAAAGTACTATTGACTGAGAGGCTCATAAACAATAAAAATGTATTTCTCACAGTTCTAGAGGCTCAAATTCTAAGATCAGGTGCCAGCACTTTTAGATGCTGGGATAACCCTCTTCCAGATTGCAAACTTCTTGTATCCTCACATGGCAAAAAGCAAACAAGCAAACAAACAAACAAAAAAACAGTAAGAAAGCTCTCGTGGGTCCTTTGACTAGGGCACTCATCCTGTTTGTGAGAGCTCCAACCTCATGACCTAATAACTACCCTAAAACTTCACCTCCTAATCTCCTCATTGGAGGTTAAGATTTTAACATATGAATTTGGGGAGGACACAAGCATTCAGTCCACTGCATCTGGTTTTCCATTCTCTACAAAGAAAACTGCCAAACAAACTATACCAAGTTTGGAGAGGAAGTCTAGCAATTTTCTACTAGTGTGATAGGGTAGGTCACAAGCAATATGGCAATTATCATGCATCTAACTTTGGCCCTTACCAGACATCAAAAGGCCCATAGAGATGGCCCATATTTACATTAGTTGTTGCAGAAGCACATTGCTTGGCTAACTAAACTATTAGAAAAAATAACTCAGTAAATGAGCCATCAACTAATCCCTAACAGAGACATATTAAATCAAAACACTGGCATATTAGTTAATCAATTAGTGTATTAACAGAAATTCGGAAGAATACAACCAGGAAAATTTAGGCAGTACCTCCGAAGATACTAAAAGTATGCCATTTGACCCAACAGAAGGGAGTAGGCAGGTCTTGGATGTGGATGACAGATGCTGATGGTCGAGGAATGACAGGAACAGGTATGTGACCCACATTAGTTCTCTAGTGGAAAATGAAGAGATTTGATCACACTAACACCTTTCTTGCTCTGCTTCACTTCCCTGGTTTCTCCTTTTTCTCCAACTTCTTAGGAAGAAACTTTGTCTTCCTATACAGCATTAAGGCCTTTTGAAGGACAATGAGGATAGTTGGGATGAGGACTGTCACAGTAAAAGAAGCTAGAGTATTTAAAGGGTTTATATTAGAAAAGAGAGAAACGAGAAGCAGGAGAAAAGGGTACACTAGGGTTGAACTTTGTTAAGGGATATAGTATTTGAAAGAAGCGGCTGTCATTCACATGGAGGGTGGAAAAAAGAGGCAGAAATGCTGTGGGGGGATTTAAAGTATACTTGCTGTTTATTAGTAATGTACTTCCTCCTTCTGGGTATTTTCTAAGAGGGAGATTAGACTGAAGATTAGGCTTTTTTTTTTATTTTAGTTTTCTATCTACTTCATATCTATTTTATAATTCCATGTGAGGGCTGACACCAATTTTGAGGGGTTACATTTTTATTAAACCACATGAGATAAAATAAGGGCCTAAACTAGGCTGTGGACTTGGAGATGTTAAAAATGCCATAGAATGAAGAAATATTTAGAACATAGAATCAACGGGATAATTGCCTTGGATATTAAAAGAAGAGGAAGAAACAGTCTACATGTTTTCCAGTCTTAGTTGAATGGTTCAGTGAGAATGCCAACAACTATAGGTGTTGGAAGGGAAAAGCAATAAACTATGTGGAAAATAACAAATAAGCAGTGAGATATCAATGTTTGGAGCTCATGGCAGAGTTAGAAACAGAAATCCCCCCTGCACACATGCAGATGAAAAATAAACTTGTGGGAAGAGATGAGATTCTCTAAGACAGATAAATCAGTTGGGGATGTTGACATTGCTAAATAGACAATTGGAAACTGAAAATCTAAACTGCTAGCCACAGCTGGCATTCTTCAGATAATGCAGAAGTGCAAACTGGAGGGAAAAAAAACATCAGCTAATAACATAAACCGCAGCTGCTATATGCTCTTTACGTGTGTAGTAGTCACAAGGCCTACACTAATAATCATAACAACTTTGCCATGATTCTATGTTCCCTTTACCCTCTACCAGCCACTTCTGGATCCAGTGGAATAACCCATACTTCCATTCCCATAGATTCTAAGTCATTGATGGTCATACCTTCCTCAGGTTAGAACATCCCCAATTTTCCAAGGATGTTAGGTAAAGAAATATCAGTTGGCACCCCAGTGATAGTTTCTTTTTTTCTATTCTGTAACAGTAACTAATTTCCTCCTGATAATTGTGATAATCACCTATGGCAACCTAAGGTAGCAACCTTCACTTTCCCTATCTTATGGTTGAGTAGCGTGAGAAACACAAAGTGTCCAGGGAGTAGTTTCAGCGTCCCACTTACTGAAAACATGTTGATGTTTTCTCGTGAAACATACCTCTCTCAAGCACTATGACCTTCAAAGTCATTGGACCACACTCTTGGGATGGAGGAAACAAAAATTCTTCTAGAATATAATTATTAATTGTAAGAAGGGCCACTCCCACTTTTTTGTCTTAACTCTCAGATTTATATGTTCCACTTATGGAGCCTAAATTGGTATAGGCTGCTGGTTCAAGGCACAATCTCACCCTGTAAGAATATCATCCTCTCACTCAAGGTGATTTGTCCTTGCTTGCACTATAACTAAAGCTTTAGCAGGCCATTTCACTGTCCTGTCAAGCCAGCTGGTTCTGGATGAGGCACACGATAAAGACTAATGAATTCTTCAGTTGTTGGCCCAATAAATATCATAAAATATAGTCTTAGGCAAGATACTACGGGGAAAAGAAGACAGTTGAAAACTCATTCTACAAATTCATGAATGATACTGCTTGAGGAGGCATTGCAGGCATTGAAGGCAAATTCTTACCCAGAATAACCCGGACACTCAGCAGTGGCAGTAGACAAATTAGCCTTGGCAGAAAAGCCCATGCATAAACTCAATCTCTGTTGCTGTAATCATATAATTCATGATTGAGCAACTACTAAAGTATCTAAAGAAAGATGGCTGTTATCAACTGGGTAGGTCATCTTACCTAATTATCGAGAGCATCTTCTGCAATGCGTTACCTCTGCGCACTACATGAAATACAAATATTGTCACAGTTGACACTTTTAATACTTTTCCAGAATTGCCATTCCACATAACCATCCCCCAGATCTACTTTTTCGATTTTCTATTAAATTTTTTTTCTATTTCCTAATTCCTCACAAGGCAAGTAACTTGTTAGACATAACAACACAACTGGTATAGACCTTTTCCTTAGTTATCTCTACTTCCACATGCAGTGGACAACTAGCTAGACAGACTAATATGTTTTTACCTTGAGTGGGACTATATAATAGAGTATAGAGTAACCATCCATTTCCTTCCATTTTTCTTGCTCTGAATAATGGTGTCTCTGTGCATCACAACAAGCAGGGCTGCCCATTACCAAGTCACCAGAAATTAATATTAGAAATAAAATATTAAAACACTGGAATATTCTAAGCAAGTCATAGAATTGTGTTCTTGCCAGGATAAGTAATGAAATTTTAACTAAAACTTATGAGAATTATGCTTAGGGGCTTCTTGAAAATGAGTTCTTCTCTTAAAAGGTTATGTGTAAAAGGAACAGACCTTTTTCTGCCTCTGAATATCATGTGCCTATAACATCTGAACCTAAAGCAAAGATCTTGGGTAAAAGGACACTTGTTTATGAGTACAAGCTGACAAACTGAGGATGGCACAGTAGAAAGATGGAAAGAACCTTGTTTCTAGATAACGCTGAACCACTGAGTTAACCATCCTTAAAACTGCTTTGCCTCTGGATTTCTTGTTTACAAGACACAGTAGTCCCCTTACTCACAATTTTGCTTTTCCTGATTTTATTTACCTATGGTTAACTGTGGTCCAAAAATATTAAATGGAAAATTCCAAAAATAAACAATTCATAAATTTTAAATTGTGCTCCATTATGAGTAGCATGGTGAAATCTCTCACCACTCTGCTGTCTCTCTCTGTCTTGTCAGGGCATGAATAATCATTTTGGGAAACATATCCACACTGCATATGCTACCTGTCCATCAGTCACTTAGAAGCTGCCTAGGTTATCAGATTAACTGTCACTGTATGGCAGTGCTTTTATTCATGTAACTCTCATGTTATTATTATAATTTTTATATTTTATTATTAATTACTGTTGAAAGTCTCTTACTGTGCCAAATTTATAAATTAAACTTTATCATAGATATGTATGTATAGAAAAAAACATAGTATATATAGGCTTTGGGACTATTCACAGTTTCAGGCATCCAGTGGGAATTTTGAAACATCTCCACAGATAAGGGGGGACTACTGTTACTGATTCAAAAATGTAGAAATGACTGAATGAAAGAGGATCTCACCTTTCTCACATTTTGGAATGTTAAGGAAGCAGGGAAAAGAAAGGGAATTTGTACATTAAATTAATAGAATTAGACCCTCTCATAAGTGTTTTCCAAAAGATAAAAGAGCCAAGATAGGACAAATGTAGAATAATAGGTGGTTCCTTCATTCCAATCCTATTTTTAAATTTGTGTATAGAGACCTTTAAAACATAACTGTGGGACTGGGCAGAATACCAAGTCTAAATGCTGAGAATTCTCTAAATTTAAGAGTAACTCTGGACTCCTTGCTACCACGACAATATTGGCATCATTTGGGATTTTCTTAGGATTATAGACCCTCAGGCTCCACCCAGTTCTACTTAATAAGAATCATCATTTTAACAAGATTCCCAAGTGATTCATAAGCACATTAAAATTTCAGAAGCATGTTTCAAGATAAAATTTTTGAATGTAGTTATTAGCATATGGTATTGACCAGATATAAATAGACTGAAACTTATTAAGTTCTTAAGGAAAGTGTACCCATGCATTTTCTGTTACTTCCTGCTTACTGCAAACTCATTGATACAGAAGAGGTAGTTTTATTTTTTTTAAATGGATGAGGCTTAAACATAACCTTTTTCATTATAGTAAATATATTTTAATTATAAATGTGAAAAACAAAGGAGCATTTACATTTGAATTCTGAGCATCAGTTCTGTAAGATGAGGAAAGAAGTATAAAGGTTTCGGAAGACACAGTGTTTAAGTGAATGCTTAAAAAGACAGTATAGTAAATAGTGTATGAATTGGGTCATGATTAACAAATTAAAGCTATTCAATCTCATAGCCAGGCACTATCTATGTACTAGGGAAACAATCTGAATCAATTGCAAGCCAGGTCTCAAATCTAAACATGTAGGACCAAACAAAACTATGCTTTTGATAGACTTCGGCATGTGCATTCTCAAACAATAAGTCGAAGCCTCCGAGCGGGCATTATTTTTTAACTTTCTATCAGACATTCTCCTTCTAACAGCACCACAAATTTCCTTCGAGGTGTCAGCTCTTACCCATTTTCCAGGCATGTGGTTCAAGGTAAGCTGCACCACTGCTTCAGGGTAGAAGAGTGAGATACAGGCCTGGCCAATCAGAGCATATACAGTAAAATAGAATATTACTTCCAACTTTGTCATCTCCATTCTACTCCCAACTCCTGTAAGAAGAGTATATATTCTTTTTGCCATAGTACTTGAGATGTTGCCCTGTAGGTGAAATGTGTTGGAGTGGAAAAAAATCACTATCTAGAGTTGTAAGTCTAAGAAACCAAAAAATGATTCCATTTGTAGTGATAGAAATGTCAGTAAGTGAAGAGCATTTGAGAAGAAAAATGAAGAATTTGATTTTTAGTTAATGAGATTTAATTTAAAATAATACTTATTTTTTTATTATAAAACTAATGTCTGGTTTTGCAGATAATTTTAAATATAGAGAAAAATAGAAAGAAGACATTTAAAATAACCCTGTTACTATTCTGATGTATTTTCTTCCAAGGTATTTTCCATCTCACTCACACATCAATATATAAAACCAAAGTGGGATTATATTTTCCACACATTTGTGGATCCTGCTGTTTTTATTTAATATTTGAAATATTAAAATGTTAAAAACTTGAATATAGGATTTATAATATCTATATATACATATATTTTAAACTTCATGTGACTCTTTACTTGTTGACAGAGTTCTTACTGTTTCTACAATTACAAATATAACATAGTAAGGATATTTATATTAAAACCTGCATATAACACTAATAATTTCTAGAAATAGAATTATCAGGTCACAGAATATGAACTGCTTTGGGCAATGTAGAGATGCACAGTGATTTCTCAAGAATGTCATTTAGGTAAAATATCCACAAGAATAGAGATATGTAATTCCTCATTCTCTCACACTAAATATTTTCATGATATTTAATTAAAATTGACATAATATACATAGATATACAGTATCGGTTTATAGTAAATTATTAAAGAAAACTGGGAAACTCCATTAAATAGTCTCTAACAAAAATAGTTTAAGGGTAAGCTTTCTATCAGGAGACACAACAAGCAGAAAATTAGTATGATGAGTTTACTTTCTGGACTAGGTGGTCACTGTAAGCTTAAAGACAGCATAAAGGGTTTTGTACCAAGAAAGCAAAGAGAGAAACATTACCCAACATACAGAAAGGAACTGCAGCCCGAAAAGGGAGCATTGCCTTGAATCTTTCTATTAGAAAAAAAATGTATTCTAAAAACTAGGATATTAAGTAAATATTCTTATGCAATGCTCAAGAGGCTATTGTATCTATGAAAGTATAGCACATGTTGTAAAAAAGAACCTGAGGTTTGTGAAGCACACAACCATGATTAAAAAGTATACTAGAAGAATTGAGCCTCCTGTAGGATAAAGCAGAAAATCAAATTAATGAAATTAAAGAAAATCCCGATAGCAATTTTATATAAATAAACAAGTAAAAATCATGTGTGCGTGTGCACGTGTGTGTGTGTGTGTGTGTGTGTGTGTGCCTCAACAAGAGCTTCATCTGCTGTCTCAACTCTGGTGGAGGAAAGAGCCTGGGCTCCTGTCAAGACCACAGTTTCTGGCTGGGGGATGCCCTGCTTAACCCTGTGGTGGTGGTCTCTGAAGAACCAATGGGCACATCCGGAGGCAGCTGTTTGTTAAGTAGCTCACATTTGCCTCTTTGGAATTTTCCCCTGGATGGAAGAAGTTGATTGTGGCCACAGAGATAAATGAAGATTGCAACATTAAATTCTCTGACATGCTGTTACATGGACAGGTTGCAATCAACTCTGTCCACTGAATAGCACATTTTTAGGAGACTAATATCAAGGGCTTGAAATGAGATATCTTGGATAGAGGCAGTTTCCAGGCACTAGGGCTGGTAAGTTTGCTAGTGTCTGTGCGGTACATTGCAATTCTGATGAAGACCATTCTTATCCTCCACCACTTCTTCGGTGGGTAAATAAAGTATAAATAAATAAATAAATAAATAAATAAATAAATAAATAAATAAAAGGGCATAAGGGAAAAGAAATATTAAAGTCACAGAGAACAGATCTACATGATCCAATATTCATAATAATAGGAATCATATATGAAAAAAAGCAACGAAACAGAATCAAGAGGTCTCACTGGGAACCAGAAAAAACTTTATCAAACATGACAGCTAAATGCATGGTGTGATTATAGATTGGATAGTGGATTAGAAAAATAAAGTTATAAAAGAAATTTTTGTGTAATAAGATTTGAACTAAATATCAGATAATATTGTATCAATATTAAATTATTTGCTTTTAATAATTATATTATGGAAATGTAAGAGGTCATTGTTCTTAGAAGATATGTACTGACATTTAGGAGTGAAAGCTCAGATGTCTGTAACTTTCAAATGACTCAGCAAAAAATAACCAATTAAGACAGAGGACATGAGTCAATGTGGCACTATGTCAATGAACTTAGGTGAAAGGTATAAGATTGATTATTATAATACTCTTACAACTTTTCTGTAGGTTAAAACTTTGTAAAATAAAATTTAAAAACATGAAAAAATTTCAAAGGTTATACTGGGATACCAAGTAAAAAGTTTAAAAGATAAAGAAAAAATATTTCCATAGACAATTAGGAAGAAAACAAGCAAAAAAAGGAAACTCGTAGAGATTAGCATCTGCAATAAATGAGCAGAAAGAAATGGAGCAAGATCTAAGAATATTGTATCAAGTAAGCATACTCCCACCTCAGGTGGTGGAAAAATATCCTTCCTCAGGTGGTGGTGGGAGTATGTTTTCAGCCAACTGAGAAATAAATTAGCACAAAATAATTGAATTGTGTGAGTCAAAGAATGTTCTTATCACTGCTATCTTAACCATCTGTCCTCCGTACTGTCTGCGAAGGACTCAATCCGGCTTCCCATCATACCAGTGCCTGTGGGAGCTATTATTATTATTAATATTTAGGACCACGAAAGCTAGTTTCTGTGCTCTGTTTAACTTTTCAACTTTCGGCCTTTCCTCAGTTTTTGGCCTAATATTTCTTTTCATCATTGCTAGCTCACTGAAACACCCAAGACAACTCTTTATATATTTTTTATCCAGTATTTTAGGTTGTTTTCAGAGAGATTGCAATTAGATTATGCATTTCTTATTTTCTGGTTGTTGATAACTTTTGAATTATTTTTTGTGTAAGATGCATGTTTTGTGATAAGGCACTGATATAGTAATAAGACATTTAGTTTGAAGAAAATTTTTTAAAAAATTAGAAAATTCTCACTGTCTAATTAGTGATAGACACTTTTAGGATTGTTGTGTTTGATTAGTGATTCCAATGACTTGTTAGCTTTAAACAAAATGTTGTCCTTTATAGGAGAAAAATAAACATCTACAAAAAATAAATCTGTTTACAGGTGAGGTGGTAGGTATTAAGGCTTCAGAAAATGAATTTTTAAAAAATATTTGGGATTGTTTTTAAGATTGATGACATACTTAATTTTAAAAACTAATTTCATTTAAATTTTTTAAAAATTAAAAATGCAGCAAGCAAAATAGAAATATGGAAATATAAATTTTTATTTAATTGAGAATTAGGATTTAGAAAAGTGAAAAAATACGTATATTAATCATACTCATGTATGAGAAAATATTTTGAAAAATTTATAATTTTATTTTTATAAACCTATTTTCTGATTCAATAAATTTCAACTTAAACAGTTAGAACATACCAAATGAAATGAAACTGAATAAAATGTATAATCTGCAAATGTCATGAGTAATACCTCAGATTAAATATTAAAATTTGGAAACACTTTTAAATCATATGTCTCAGGATCTTTAAGATGAGTACTTTTTATGATGTGAAATAAAATAATATTCAAATATGATAAATATACTGAAAATAAACCATCTAGTGTATACTGTAAATCTTTTTGTGGAAAAGAATTTGCACATTTCTTAAATATTCTTATGGTAGGCAAATAAATTTTTCTTCCATTGATGCCCATGTCGTAATCTATGGAAACTGTAATTATGTTTAATTACATGGCAAAGATAAATCTAAGATTACAAATGAAAGTAAGGTTGTTAATTAACTGATTTTTTAAAAAGAAGATCATCACGAATTATCTGAGTAGATCCACTATAGTAATTGAGGTTCTGAAAACACTGAAGATGAATTCAGAAAAGGAGCCAGAGTCAGGGAAAGACTTAAAGATTATATGTTGCTGGCTTTTGAAGATGCAGAAAAGGGCTAGTAGCCAAGGAATGCTGGTGACTTCTGGAATTTTAAAAAGGGAGGAAATGGACCTCCTATATAATCTCCAGAAAAAAAGGCAGCCCTGTTGACATTTTGATTTTAACCTAGTGATATGAATTTCAGACTTCTGACCTCCCTAATAACATAATTACTTTATACTGTTTAAGCCACTTTGTTTGTGACAAACTGTTACAGCAGAAATAGGAAACTGATATAATTCAACTTCTTTCAGTTATCTTGCAAAGGCCAAATGATATAGTCTATCTAAAAAGGTATAATTAAAGACATTTAAAACTGTTAATATATATGTGTGTGTATATATTAGAAGCATCAATTTTCGGCACTCCTATCAAATTTAATTGAGATTACATATTATCTTTATCCTTTATCCATAAATTACTACCTAGACTCTCTTTCCATATGAAAATCAACTCAGGAATATATAATTTGTCAAGCTAATTCTCATGAGACCATCTTAAATGTGGTATTGCTGATTAGACTGGACATGAGCTGTTTAAAACAAGTAAGAATATTTCATTGAAAAAGATATAATTTTGATATGTTGCTATGTAAATTTGTTATCATGGATTCAAATAACACTTTTAATAATATAAAAAATGTCTTTAACTTAAGATTTCTGAACCAGAGACTTTACTGTCCTACCAGGTTAATACTATGAGAGGTCAAAAAGAAAGTAAAATGCTCAAAATTGTGTTTTAGAAAAATAAGAAGTTGCAATATAGGAAACAGTTTTGACTTCCATGAAAGTCGAGTCTGTAAGTCACACTTTTTGATAATCCTGTAGTTCCAACCATAAAAAAATTACAAATAATAATGACTTGAGTGAAAATTTGAGGTCATGTGATGTACACTACAATTTATTTCTAAATTTTAGCCTGTATTTTTTCTCTTTTGTATATAACTATAAATATGATTATACTTCCAGGTTTTCAAAAATTTTTTTGAGGGGGAAGCTACTCTATGTGCATCCAGTATTGATTCTAAAATTGTGTGCATCAAATAATATCTTCAAACACTGCATTTTTATCTAAACAGAAATGTTTGCCCAAATAATTTGTGTTCTCAAATTTTGAGGCTGGGTTAAAACAATTTGCAAAAATTGTATCTAGAAATGTCAAATACATACAGCTTTCACATAGCATCATAAATATTAAAGGGTAGATAACCTAGATCATTAAGTTTCAGAGCAGTACATCATATCTACTCAACATTTAAAAGAACAGAGGCTTTGAATTTTGTGGGGAGTACTTGAAACTTCAACTTTAAAATCTCCATAGTAAGCACAACTTATACTATCACACATTCTTGGGCTCAAAGATAAATCAAGTAAACTTTTTTATTTTTCTTTTAAAAAATAGATATTTTGTGGGTTTTTTTTTGTGGCCTGTTGTGATGCTTAATTTGACACACCTTGAGAGGAAGTTCAGTTTTCAGGGCTTCCTTCCTTTGGCCAGTGACAGATGGGTATGCTAAGCATCCACCCCTGCAGCAAGCTAAAATGTCCACGGTTTCCCATTATCTACATAAAAATATACAATGAGAAGTAAAACTTAGACAGTCCAAAGTGTCAGAAATGGGTTTCCAACACATTCGGTTTCAGGACTCTCTTTTGTATTAGCTGTGTTCAGACCATAATGTGGGAAAGGTTAACAACAAACTCATAAGATTCTAGACAGAAGTCTAAATTCTAGATTGTAGATGACAAAGAAGTTTTGTTAAACAATTTAAGAAAGAAAAATTTCTTAAGGTCATTTTTTTACTTATTCGAAGGTAAATAAAAATAATTATAGCAAGAATAATATTCCTAATAGCATGCCTTACTGTTAGCAAAATGGTTTCTCACAAACTATCTTATTTGATCTTTATAACATCATAGATAGTTTGCATTATTGTTCTTATTTGCACATTGAGAACACTGGAAACAAAAGAACTAAATTATTTTATAAAATACTATATGATTAATAAGTTACATGCTCATGATTCAGATACATGAGATTTATTTATTTATGTAAATACTTTTTTTACTTTTTCAATTAGAGTTGTCATACAATACTATATTAATTTCAGGTATACAACATAGTGATTAAACATTTATATAACTTACAAGTCATCCAGATAAATCTAGTACCCATTTGACATCAAGCATAGTTATTATAATATTATTGACTGTAATCCCTGTGCTATACTTTACATCCTCATGACTGCTTTTATAGCTGCCAATTTGTACTTCTTAATCACTACCTTTTTTCACCCATTCTCCCAGTCCCCCTACCACCTGGCAACCATAAATTTGTTCTCTGTATCTATGAGTTTGTTTCTGTTGTTTGTTCATTTATTTTGTTTTTAGGCACATATAAGTAAAATCTTATATTTGTTTCTGTCTAACTTATTTCACTTAGCATGATACCCTGTAGGTTTATCCATGTTGTCTTAAAGGGTAAGATTTTATTCTTTTTCATGGCCACATAATATTTCATTGTATATATGTATCACTGTTCATCTATTGATGGACACTTCAATTGCCTCCATATCTTGGCTATTGTATGTAAAGGCAGATGGCATATCATTCTCTACTTTACTCCTAGAGATTTGACACCTTCATCTGATCTTTTTTATTATAAGTAATTAAGTAAAATACTAAAATTTAACCAAGATATTTAGAGCGATCAAATAAATAAAAGGGGATGCTCTCCATCTTCCAGTCGCTTGAATTGAGGGTTTAGGGGAACACTTTTTGTGATGAGCTGGCCAAGATTCTATTTATCTCTTCCAATGCACTCATTTCAGCATCAGCTTTACATTGTTACTAGGCTTCTTTCCAAATTCTAGTCATAAAATCAATAGCAAAAAAAAAATTCCAAATTGCATTTAATTTAATTGTGATTTTCCTTTATTTGTGTTTCTAAAAAAATCTTTTCTAAAGCTCTATGTGTGGTTTGTCCAAAGTATAAATGCCTGATTGATTGACAGATTATTTAACAACTAGTAGTTATTATTCCTTTTTATTAAGAGTTGAGTAGCTTTTATAGTAAAAACAATAGGGTGAAAAAAAGGTTTTTGATTCACTTATTTTAAAATAGAAAATTAGAGAGAAAAAAGTTATAAACTCAGTGATTTTGACAGTGTGTGCAATTCTCACATCTTACATTAATTGGCAGTCATAAATTGTAACAAGTGGACATACAATACAGAAGAGGAAAGGTAAAGATATATTGAGGAATTTTAAAGGCATTATGCAGTAGGTGATAATTGACCTTTTCTTAGCTCTGATAGAAGTGAGTTTTAAATATATAAAGCTACAATGAATAGTATGTGGGAATTGTGACTTCTAGTCTATATTTTCTGAGACTGTGGGAAACGGTTCACTTCTAAAAGGTAGGTGGTGCTTTCTCCTTTTCAATCTTTATAATGTTTTTATTTTTCCTTTAAGAATAGTTGGATATTTTTGTAAACTTAAAAAAATTAGGTGACTTTTTATAATTTTTTTCATATCCTTTGTCATATAATTATATTCCACATATAATTCTTCTAGATTACTTCCTATTTTATTTACCTTTGGTTGATATTTGGGGGAAAATAGTTAGTAAAATTTTTATTTTTATCTATCACAGAACCAATAAAATAGATCAACTGCATTCTGTTCTTAACTTTAAATAATTACATAGTATCTAAGATGATAAAAACTCTGAATAACATTTAATAAAATAAACAAGAAAAAATTTAGCAACTTTTAGCTTCTAGGTTAAACATACTTTTCAAAAGTCAATCCTTTGGAAAAATTTTAATTACCTGACATGGATAGCAACCAAAAACTAAACAATCAGAAAATAATTTGGTTGTTGTTTTATGAAGCTTCATGTATTTTAGATATTCATCTAAAGTTTGCTAGTTAGAAATGTATAAAACATAAGAAAAATGAACAAATTAAATAAATTACCTGGCTATTTGCAGAACATTTTTTATTTCTAATGTGATAGCTGGTTATAACAAGGTGGGTCTAAATTCCATATCATCACATATTGCAAACTCTCCACAAACAGAAAATAACATCAATGATGAAAGTAGCCAATAGGCAAGAATAAGAAGTTAATAGGCACAGCTGAGTATTATGTATTTTTTGATCATTTCAAAAAGTTACTTTTAAGCTCATGCTGCTATAGTCTTTAAAATGGTTTTGGGGGAAGAGTTAATTTTAGTCTTCGGACAGTGACTTAAAGTTCCAGATTTAGGTGATATTGCTGAGCTCTTAAAATTGACTGAGGGCAGTTGTTGAATGTTTGGCCTAGAAACAGAAGCATGTTATATAAAGAGAGTCCAGAGTGCTGAGGCAGCATTGCAGGAGGCAAAACTAAATGGGCCTGCACCTGAGGAGTTCAGCACATTGGGAGGGAAGGATCGAGTAAATAATGCACCTGAACCAACACCAAGTTGATGAATGAAAGAGAGCAGCTGATGAATAAAAGTAGGAGCTAAAATCTCATCAGTCGTAGCAAGTGAGGAGAAGAAATCTGATTCGGCTTAGGAAAGAGTTGTGTAAAAGTATGGCTCCATGCTTGATTTTTAAACAGAACCTATTCAGAGCAGGCATTTCCTCACTGCTTCCTTTGCTCAGTGTCTGCCATGCCAACCAAGAGTTTCTGGGCATTCATTGTTCTAGATATATTCGTGTTTGTCTTTGATGCCTCATGCTCCCCCGCGGTTCTCCTTCCTTTTCCTTCTAAGGCATCTTGTCTGTTCATTTTTTTAAAAATCTTTTCCTTGTCAATAGCTGTGTTCAGCCCTTATTCTGGGTTCTGTAATGGTCTGAAATTTGTGAAATCTGTGTGTTTACTTCATTGGTTTGAAAAATCATCCTATTAAAATTGGATAAAGTGCTACACATCCAGTTGTTATGGAATTTTTTTTCTAATAATTTTGCGCACTATTCCAACATAGTCTTTTAGAAGGGTTACACTTTCCTTTCTCTTGATTATGTATATCAAGAAAGAAATTGATAAAAAGACAGTTAAAAAATAAAAAGAGGTAAAAAGTAAAATAACTGGCAGTGTCATTGATGATGGCACAGACTTAGTAAAATGTCACCCCTACTTTGGAAAAGTGCTCAAGAAGTTCTAATAACTTTCAGTATGGGCCTATTCTATGATACAGCAACTCCGTCACTAAGTATATCTCCAAAGAATGAGTGTTTATGTCCACAAAACAGAATTGTTAAAGAATATTCATAAAAGCTCTATTCATCATATGCAAAAAAAAATGGCAGTAATCTAAATATCTATCAATAGGAGAATAAATAACAAACCACAGATATGCACAAGAATATGGACGAATCTCAGAACAATTGTGTTTAGTAAAAGAAGAAAGACAAATGAGTACAGAACGCATGCTTCCATTTATATAAATTCCAAAAAAAGGCAAAAACTGACTAGTGGTGAGAAAAATCAGGGTAAAGCCTACTCTCGGAGAGGGATTATTTTCTGGAAAGGGGTGTGAAAAATCTTCTGGGGAATGAAAATATACTGGCCTGCTCTGAGTGATGGCCACTTGACTATAAACATACATTAAAAATTTCAAAGCTATACACTTAATTTTTACACATTTTTCTATATAAACAATATACTATATTTTTTTTAAAAAAGGGAATGACCAAAGATATGGTGAAAAGAGCATGAATTTGGAAATTAAACAGACCTAGATTCAGAATTATAGCTCTCATTTAATAATTCTATGATTTTAATCAATTTATTTAATTTCTTTCAACCTCCGTTTCCTCATTTGTAAAATAGGGAAGTATAACCTACCTCATAGGTAGATTAACCAGATTAAATTGTTGAATGATAATCAATCAATAAATATTAGTTCTTTTCATGTTTCTTTCTTCTCTGTTTTGACTGATTATTAGTAGAGGCATAACTTCTAGCTAGTATTCTGTCTACTAGGCCACTAAATAAGTTTATTTACATGTTAAAGTATGAGGAACACACCTCTAGAAGACTCTCAGTGTACATCAGCACATTCAAGGCTCCAATATATTATACATTAAAAAATATATTTAGCACTGCTTGAAACTACATTTCCCAGTCTTATTAAAGACCTGCCCCTAAAAGATGTTTGATGGGCCAGGGAGACATGACTATTATCCTACTGTAAGATTTTATTCTAAAGAAAACACTTTGTGAAACACATAAGTGTAACATATCTCCCCAGTTGCAAATAAAATTTGGGAGTATTCCCAGGCACATTTCAGAAATGTTGAGTTCAGGGTAAGTCTGCAGGATATAACTACAGCTTTTAGAGTCAATTAATATGCTGCTTTGACCCTATAAATATATATGTACTTGGACAAACAATCCAATCAAATGTGAATGAAGGGCATATAAGCCACATGGTAAGTTCTATAAAAAGACATAAATATATCATTCAAATTTTTCTTTGAAAAAATACAAATGTTAGTATCTCTGTAGGAACATTTGAAAATACTGTTGCTGGCCCTAATGCCACATTCTGTGCATTATGAAAGAGATCTAGTGATTACAATATGCACCCCACCCAGGTGAGAACTATTGCTTTACTTAAATGCTTCTCAACTCAGATTGCACATTAGTATCATTCAGGCTTAAAAACACTAATTTTCAAGATCCACCCCTAAAGACTGATTAGGATTAGACTTAGATATTGGCATATCTAATGCTTCTGAGGTGATACAAATGTGCAGCATGACATGATAACCCCTGGTCTAAGAAAAATGTGTCCCTTGTCCCCATTGCCAAGACTGCTCACCATGTTGCTCTTAAATGAAAAATAAAGTCATTTCAGTGGTGGATATTAGTCAAAAGAATGTCTACACTAAAATTTATTATTTAAGGGACTGTTTCGCTAAATGAAGTACCAGTGAATATCAAAGTGCCATTTCAGAAAGTAGAGGACAGTGAATTGGTTAAGAATTGCTGCTCCAAGTCATTAAGATAATATAAGGATCTGAATAGTTTGCACTCTGCCCATATTCATTTGGAACTTTAAAACTGAATATTACATACAAGTAATTTGTAGACATCTGGGCGTAGAAAACCTCTAAAAGGCTTTTTATTGTCTTTAAAAATGATTATTTTATAATTTAACTTTATTTGAACAATTTTTTAGTGAGTGCAGTTATCACTGAACTAGTTTTTCCCTAGTCACCTAATACATACTAAGTAAAGGTTATAGAAAGGCTTTTAAAAATAAGTATTATTCTTTTTCAGAAAAAAATCCACCATTAACAAAGATGTTTTTAAAAATTTTATTATCTAATACCTTCATTTCAATATTTATTGTAAATCAAAGCTGGTGTTCAATTAAATGTATAAATAATAAAAAATTTTAAAAAATAGGAATGCCTCATCCAAACTGTAGCTTTCATGAGCATATTGCTTGTTTTCCTGCCTGCCTTCTGCATAAATATCCCACTTTTGACCATTTGGAAGTAAAGAGACTCATAGGTATAGGTGGAAGTTAGCAGAAAAAGAAATATCTGTTTACTTAAATTTTACTAACAATTGAATGGGGCAGGAGAAACATGAATAAGCTTTCTGGTATTTGACAATGTGATTTTATTAAACCAGCACTCCAAACTCTGTGGACATGAATGTAATGAAAACCTGGGAATTAGTGTGTTTTGCAAAGAAAAGGTATGTGTTTACCTGGCTTACCTGATTACACACACACACACACACACACACACACACACACACACACACACACCTCTTCTCTGTCAAATAATAAATGTTTATTGAAGTATGTAATCCACTTCTTTTTAGTAATGATAAATATAAATTGAGTCAGTTCTTTTCAGTTGAAGGCATTAGAGTATTGCTATTGATAGAATTTTTCTAGACCTGGCCTTATATAATTTGAACAGCACTGGTCACCAAAACTTTGCAAGGTTTAATTGCTCTTTAGGGGAACAGTGTGGAGCAATTATATGAATGATACTAGATCGTAACGATTAGGTTATGTGAAAAGACAGGGAAAGCTGAGCAAATTCCCAGTGGAAAAGAAAAGACTTCATGTAACCCAACTGAAGTTTTAAAAATTATAAGGTGGATTGATAAAATTGATCCAAACAAACTCTTTATGTTTCAAGACCAGAGAAGTGAGTAGATATGATCTAAAAATTAGAAAGTTGAGAACAAGAAAAAAAAGAAGTCAAACTCTTTTACACAAAGGGTAATAAGCATATGGAATACATTACTATAAAGAGCCCCTGAAGCAAGGAGCATCATTGAATACATGAGGGAATGAAATGAATTTCTAAATGAAAAGGGAAGATAGAGAACAGGAAGAAAATAGGCTAATGGAAATGAGAAAGACTTTAAAAAGCAGGTGTGATGAGCAGAGAAACCTTTCATTGGAGCCCCTTCACTTCTTTTCTGGTAGTGCTGTTAAATGGCTTTTGGCATAACCTGTAATCTAAAATAATGTCGTAGTGTGGTGCTCCACGCTGTCACATTTAACCAAATGCTACATGGCATTTAACATTCATCGATTTTCAGGAATGTCTAAATAAAAATCTATGTAATATAATTCAACTCTATAAATAGGTGATTTGGGAACACTACCCACCTTTCCTTAGTCTGTTGTTTGAAAACTTAATTATTGTCCATAAGCACCTATAATCCAATGCCTGTCTTAATAATAAATGAGATGATTTTCAATAGGAAGGATATGCAGAAAATGTGAAGGCAGATTAACCATTTGTAAACTATTCATAATGAAACTAATTGTGTCTCCCGGAGCACACTGTCTTCTGTTATGTATGAAAAGAACCTCCTGCCTTCTTAGCTGGAAGCATGAATCGTTTTTTAGGAAAGGGTGCTGAGGCTGGATACAGGATTTCAAGTGATGGATGATTTGAAACATTAATATGTGAGGTATCGCTAGCTAATTATTCAGTGGTTACTTCAGTGACTTAGATGGGAAATAGGTTACCTTTGGGAGGCAAGATTCTACTTTTAAGTGCTAACTAAAGTATCATTACTAGAAGTACATGCTATGGTTAACGCTCTCCCAAAAGGTACAGATACAGAACTTCTTGATCTAAAATATAATACAGGCATAGTCATCAAGTGCTTAGAAAATGTTTACTTGGTTAAAATGGACAAGAAAGGAAAGATTTTTTTTAATTTAAGCTTAATTGTAAATTTAAATATTCTTTTTACGAGTATAATGTTTTCCAGATATTTGGATTTTTTTTATCATTTTCTGAATACCAACAGAAAACAAAAGAGGACACAGAGCAGGACAGTGGTTATAATGACAAGCCCAGAACATTTTGAATGGCTCAATCATAAGGGGGCATTTCCAGATGGAAAGTCCATCAATAAAGCATCAAGACCATTATCAGAGTTTGTTGCTTGAATGTCTGACTTTTAGATCCAAGTCAAACATAGGCCACGGCCACTATTCACAGTCAAGATTAGTGTAAAGTAAATCAATGACAGATCATAATGTGCCAAAATGCCTAGAGAAGATTATAGTTTTAAGATATAAAAATCTAAGATTACATAATGAGTTTATTCAGAGAGGTAGACAGGTAAATAGGTAAGATAGGCTCAACTAGATTCTTAGATTTGGGCACAAAGTCTTTAAACTGTAAAAGAATGACCAGTAACTGGCATTGCAGGTAACTGGTCTAAACATGCAGCACTTTAGTCCAGACCAGAGCTGACAAAATTATGGAGCTGATCACCACTCATTGATCTCTAACTCTCACTGGACCCCAGGCCAAGCCAATGAAAGGCGTTGCTAAATAATCATGGCATCTTTTTCCACTGAATTAACAATCTTTCTTACAACTGTTCTCCCAGGAGATCTTCACAATCCTCTGGGAGATGAAAGCTATTTAACAGTCCTTGCACAGATCCTTTCATAGATGTAAATTCAGAATAGGACTCGAAAAAAATGTCTATGAAAATTAGTAGGGCAACTTTGAATAACAGAACAAGACACTTTTTTATGAAACTGAAACTATCTTTTTTATCTGTTTTATAATTAACAATAAAGGGTGCTGGGGTGGGAGAAGATTTTTGGTGTCAAAGGGCATTGAAAGTTAGTTAAGATACATTCATTTTGTGGAGACATAATCTCAGAATTGGTGTTTGCTTTTTCATTTGAGACCTTTGGTTTCATTTTCTCAAAAGTTAGATATAGATTGGTAAGCAGATAAATAGCTGGGTGGCCAAAAGTACATAAGGAGAGAATAGCACTGATTTATTTAAGTTGGCATATGCTTTGAGATATTTTACTTTGCAATCGTGTGTTATAGAAACAGAGACAACACCACCATAGAAAAACATTTGTCCTGTGTGTAGGGGCATAGAATTTACAGTGTGTAGTTAAAGTAACACACACTAGTATTTTGTGGATGCTGAGATTAATTTCCAATATGCAGTCTCCCCCGGGATATTTATATTCTTCCAATCAGCATGAAACTGTCCATCAAAAATAACATTATAATTTTTTTTTTAACTTGGCACTGTGAATGTTTCAGGGCTTTCTTTAAAGAGCTCTAGACAGATTAGCAATCTTCCTATAAAAATGACCTCTGTCATTTTCCCCAGTGCTGGCTAGTTATTTCGATGCAGTTGAATTCAGAGAAGGAGAGGGGTTTCTTCCTTTTGGATAATTTTAGAACCATTTGTTTAAGACATAGAAGTTATGGCTATTTTAAGAAAATCCTGATATTTACTTTAGAATGTAAGGTGCATTGCAGTTTAAAGTTTATCTCTAATTAGACCTGAGCAAAATAAATAGTTTCCAATCGGGAAAATACATCTTTTTCCCACAAATTGCTTCCATCAGTTTTGAACCCTGCTAAGCATTTTTAATAGATATGTGCCCTTAGCCCATCTTTCGCATGCTAACAATTTAATCTGAATACCAATATAGACACAAAATAAAACGATTGTTTCCTGCCAGAGGTATCTGCAGAAGAAATCTTGGAGTAAAACATTGTCTTTGCAGCTCATTGTGTCTCTAATTAGAGTGGAAGGAGGCAGAAGCTTGCTGGTGTCAGTCTGTGTTTAGCATGCCCTGGAGCCTCAAACTCCTGTGGGTATCAAAGTGCACTAATTAAATGAGGGGTCCACAATACGGCACTAAACATCAGAGTGCAAGAAAGAGTCCAGTGTCCTCAGTGCCTTTGAGAATCCGTGGCCCACTCTAATTACCCATTGTTGAATTGACTTTCCATTCTGTGAGGAATGAATGGTTCCACTCTCTCTCCTCCCTCCTCCCCCTCCCCTTTCTATTTTACCATCTTTGCTTTGGTCGCCTAATTAATCTTATGGAAATCTCCCGAAGCCAGATTCCAGCAAGGTTGCCCCGATGTTTATAATTTGATTTGTGATGATAAAAGTGAAGGCACCCGGTGATGGAACAGTGTCATTTTCAACACTCTTGAGAATCGAAGAGGCTATCAATCTTTCCCACGTGCATGGCAAACTGATATCCTAGAAAATTAACTTCAATTAATAACAGAAATCCCCAGACACACGGCAAAGTGGAGCTGCTTTGAAAGAGAACCTTCAAAGATGTCTCTGGACTGTCTTATGTGTGCAGACCTTTTTTATATCAGAAATCCTCAATGAGGAAATATGTGTGTGGGGTGGGTGTATGGGTATGTGTGTGTCCTTTTTTTTATATACTAATTTCAGGATGTGTGTGTGTGTCCTTTTTTCTCCCCAATACCAATTTCAGGTATTGTTTGTACCTAGTGTAGAAAGAATTTAACCAGTCGTCTAGGTTTAATGTCTTTAAGCTCCAATATTTGGTGTATTTTTCTTTTAATTTGATGAACACTGCAGTTTTAAACACAATCCATAAAGTCTATGTGAGCAATCAACATCTTAAATTTAATAATAAAATATATATGTATGCACAAACAGATAAAACTCACTGAAATTTATGAAAGAAAAGTGTTCAAAATAACCTGTCCAATAAAATAATAGCTAGATTGAATAAGGAAGAAAAAGCCTCTTTTCTATATTGTATATTAAATATTACTTAATTTAACATAATACTTTCTGTATGTCTGATTATGTGCTCCAATTGTGACTTATGCATTTTTTTAAAAGGGCAATTATTTTTGAACAGCACAAATTCAGCTTATTGATTAAAAGATTCAAAACATTTATATATTTTATTACAACTGGAATGAATGCACTATTCATACTAATCTTATGGATAAATACCTAATTCCTTCTAGTTCTTCTGCTTCTTTTACTGCTTATATTTCTACTTATTTTATTTCTTTATCTCTTTATTAAAAAGCCTTTAAGTTATTAAAGCATAATTTTAAAATATTAAAAGAAACATAATTCTCACCAATAAATAGTAAGCACCAATTGACATTGTATTTAACTTATCAGTGAGGGAACCAGCAGTATGGCAAACCTAGATAAAAAAAATTATAGAAGAGTTTGTATACAGCCCCTGGAAACAAGATTGTTGAGATAACATTAGGAAATTACAGAGTTGATTAATCCTATGGTTCAATGAATAAATAACCCTTAGAATTAAACTTTCTGCTGGACAGAAAAGAAAATTACCACATCCTAGTTTCCTAAAAGTTAGCATCCAGTCTAACTTTTCAGCATTGTAAAATGCCTAGACTCTAGTCAAGTGTAAATTCTAATTTTAAAAAAGTTACTTTCCCAGAGAAAATCAGATGATCCTCAGTTTCGGGCAATCTTGTTAGATAGTCCCCTAGCATGACATTAAGGAAATGCAATTACTTTTGTTTTATTTCCAAAATTTTGGATAATTCTATTTAAGGTGAATACACCCATCAGTTTTGCAGTGAAAGTATATGCTCAAGGTTAATGCTGTTTTTACAAGTCAAAAGCAGGAGGACATAGAGATTAATAAATTGAAGTAACCAATTATCCCAAAACACCAAATCCTGTTATGGAGCTAGGTTTAGTAACTAGAATGGATAAATTTGTAGGATTTCAAATTCTTGTTGGAATTATTATCACAGGATTGAATTCATTTTGTGCCACTTATTCTTTAAACTTTTATTAACAGACACACGGGAATCTATGAAATTTGTGAACTGTGTTAGTATACCATTCAACTCTGACCATTTATATATGCTGTATTTTGTTTGGCTGAAAGTTTATTTCTATCGTTGACAACCAGGACCATCTGTTTAGAAAGGTGAAATCACAATCCAATTAATATCCCACACATTTAAACTATCATGCTATTTTTCACTTACCTGTTAAAGTTAAAATTCTGAGATCTCTACCAAGTAATTAAAAATTACTTTTGCAAAAGAAAAAGTAATTCAATTTTAATGTTTTTCATTTCATGTTAGTTGTACACTCCTTAAATCATAGCTAAATGCTGAATTAGGTATCAGAATTGACAATTCTCAACCTATTCCATTAAAATATATATAGCTGCCAGTAATCTGGAAATTCACTGACAAGAAACATCTTTTACTATGATTGACTTATGTTGTCTTTGGCATGTATGACATCAGCAACAATGATTTTCAGAAAAGACAAGATAAACCTTAATTTACTTTTTTAAAAATACAAGTCAACTTTTTGAAATGTGATTTCATTCTAAACAGACAGAAACATTTCTAGCACACTTTTACTGTACGTAATTCAATTATAAGCACTGCTTAATCTCATGCTATATGTATAATTTCAAATAGGATTTTTTTACCCATGAAATAAACATTTTCTTATTAAGATTAAAATAAAGTGGAAAGAACCGAGACTAAGACTAAACCAGAAAAATCATGAAGATTTATGAATACCACTAACCTGATTATTATGCAAAATCTGTCCATGGACACCTTTACAGAGAAAGAAACAAAGACATATAGTATTTGTATATGTATTGTTACAATCAATATAAACTTTATCTGAGCGGTTGCATAGTGAAAGCCCATTGTGATATTTAAATTACTAAAGCATTATGCAAAATGGTAAGAATGTGAGAACTGGAATTTTTAATGTCAAAGGGATGTTTACTCTGGGTGTATTAGTTCATGTGGCACAGCTTTCACATGCTAAGAAACAAACTTGCCTAACAAACTTGTGAAGATAAAACATATCTTCAAAAGCTACTTTTTAAATCATTGAGGGTTATTTTATTTTTAAGATTTATGTTTTGGGCTTCACTAATACTTTCTAAAAGCCAATTAAAGATAGGATATATATATTCATCAAATTATACACATATGTGTGTATACATACATACATTATATATATATGTAAAATTACGTTTTTCCAGAACTACATAAAAACCTAATGTCCCAAGTACTGTTATCTTATTCACCACATCTCCCAGTTAGTACTAAAGGGATTGTTTCCAGATCCAGTGGATTTCCCATTTTGCTGGCACTGGGCTACCTCTACATAGCATGATTAACTCTCATCTTAGAAATTGTTTAACACATTTTATGTTAAATAAAAAAGAACTGGATGATGTAATAAAAGTTTTATATTCAATAAGATAATCATCATATTTCATACATTCATTCTTAGAGAGTGCCTGTTTCCATCCTTTAGAATTGACCTGCAAATAGCCTAGCAATAATGTTAACTCTATATAGGCTTTATTCTTTGCTCAGTTAATCACACATTCAATTTACCTATCTTCCTGCCCGTGTGCATTATAATGCAAATCAATTCGAGTAGAGATGTGAGAGCTTAGGAAGCCTTGCCTGTCGAGCAAGCTTTCTTTATTTCTTGCCTTAGAGCTAGCCAAGCTCCAGAGATGAAGATGAGCTTAATTAGAATTATAGAAGGATTTAAAAGTCAGTTAAAAAAATAAAAACGTCTACAAACTGAATATTCAATTCACTACAAAGTAGAAGAAAGCCTTAACTCTCTATGTCCAAACATCTTAGACCTCGGGGGTCAGAGGACTGTCTTGAAGGAAAGGCCTTTGTTGACATACAGGGCAGGAAGAAAAGTACAAAATAAGGTTCACCTATTTGCCACCCGTCAATCAGGCCAGTAAACAGGCTGCTCCTTTCACCTGTCTTCAGTTCCCAGTTCTATTCCCTTCAGTCCCTAGTAATCCAGGGTTGTGATAAAGAACACCCCAGGTTCTAAAGGCCCTGGAGGCCCAGGAGACGCACAAGATGGCAGAGTCAAAAAGTCTAGAGCTAGCTGAAGAAACTTTTAACCTGACAGTGTTGAAATCAACTCAGTCCTGTGCTCCTGGAAGGTAGTAAAGGTTATGAAATCCTCTCTGTATTCTTGAGAACATCTTTTCCTGTATAACTTGGATAAGACTCAACTGATGCCACACACCCTCCAACCACCTCCTTTCTAGACACTGACTCTCCAAATTTCAATTTTTTGCCTAATAAATGATTAGCTGAACTGCTTGTTCCCATGGATCAAAATCAGGACAAAATGCTGGTTAACCAAAATTTTGTTAAGCTTCTCTCTTCTCAGGGCCCTGTATTTTGGCCCACCCTCATACTGAGCCAGAACAGGGTTTCTCATTAGAACAGTCTAGACTCATGAAAAATTCTGATCTTCTCTCAGGTCTTGCCACTCTTTAATCCCATGTTCCCACTCCCACTTTTTCCAGCCTCGTTTATCTGTCTCAACATCAAAGAAAAATTTTTGCTGAATTTCTAGATGCTTGTAGATTTTATGGTCACAGTGTCTTTCCTATAGCAATATTCTCTTTCCCCTATACAATAGTCCTTTTTCCTCCTCTAGTAATAATCGTTTTGAACGAAATATTTTCTAAGTCTGGATTTTTTTTTATTTGATAAGTCTTATCAAAGTCCAGGAATTTTTGGAAAACTTTAGGTCTGTTCATCACTCCAGGATTGGATTTCCTAGAGTCCTGGCAATAAACCCCTTAAATGTTCTCAAGACTTGTGCTTCCACAAATTTCACACACACATCTGCTGGATGACCATTACATGGCCAACTTTTCTCAAGAATCAGTTTTATTGATGATTGGGCAGTAGGAATTTTTTATGTTCTTAAAACCTATCATCGAGTTGCCACAGAAGCAAAATCTACACAATCCTAACAATGCAGATCTGTCTTAAAAATTCTAGTAAAATAACTTAAAAGTTTTAAAATATACTGTATGAATGAAATAATCTGCTATGATAGAAGCTAATGATACTTGTATTTATCATAGTCATATCAAAATTAAGAAAGTGCAAAATGAAGGCAAATTCTACCATGCTGACGTAAACTAAACACCTTCCTCATCAAAGGGCTGGAAGCTGAACCAGATTTGGCACTTGGTTTTTGATAACTGAGTTTGTAACTTAATAAACTGGTGGTTTTATTTATTTGTTTTGATTACTTTCATGAATATACATGTGCGTGCGCGTGCACACACACACACACACACACACACACAGTCATTATCTTCCCCAAATTAGTTTAACTTCTTCTAAAATTATTCTGAAAAGATAGGAACAGAGTATCCAAAACTCCACAGAATTTTAACAGTACCAATAATTGTTTATATAAATGTACTTGTATGTTTTTACTTACCCTAGTAAATTAAATTTCCAACAGTAAACATAGATGAGTTCATAAAAACAGACAAAATATGCCAAAAGGAAGAAAAAACACAGGCTAAAGAGACAAAACAATCATTATAACCAGCTGAGATATGACACAGATGTTAGAACAGTCAGACAGGAAATTTAAAATTATTATAAATATGTTAAAGAATCTAAAGAAAACTGAGGCATATTAAAAATTTTAAGAGTTTATTCAAGCAAAAATCAATTTGAATTGGGCAGCGCTAAACTGGAAGTTGTTTAGAGTGCTCCACCAAGAGCTCAGGGAGTAAATTTTATAGAGAAAAGAGGAAACCAAAGCAAGGAAATTGCTTGGTTGGCTATGTTTGCCTTAGTTGGAAAAGCCTTCTTATTTAATTAATTTAACAATACAAAGTATAAAGCAAACAAGACTAGTTGTGCAATGTCAGTCAATAAAGACATGGAAAACATAAAAGAGTCAAAATAAATGTCAGAAAGCAAAATACAGAAGCAGAAATGAAGACTGCCTTGAATGGCACAACAGACTCAACACAGATGAAGAAAGAATTAATGAGCAAAATAAAAATGATGAAAATAAAAACAAGATAATATACATTCAAAAACTCGGGTATAATATAAAGTGGTATAACATTGGCATAATTGTAATAATAAAAGAAGAGAGACCGGAGCCAAGGAAATATTTGAAGAAATATGGCTAAAGCTTTTCTATTGCAAAGAGCACTAACTCAACCTAACTTGAAGGTTTCACCATCTAGCTTTGTGGTAGATGCTTGGAAAGCTAGATGTCACATCCTTGGAGGGACAAAACCATGCTAGGTAAGGTGCTGACCAAGAGAAAGAAAGACACAGTTGGGAAAATCTGAGAAGGTGCTCAAGGTTTTTATCCCCTAAAACTAGTTATAATTAATTTAAAAAACATCAAACATATGTCAATAAAATATATTTTTAGTGAGTATTGACTAGAAAAATGTAGGTAATATCAAGAACTGTAAAGAGTCTAAGATTAGCTCTATTTGTAAATTAATGAGTTAGCCTGCCACATTTTCAGTGATGCTGGCAGAAGATGCAAGACCCCTGAACTGCAGAAAGCAGATGTTATCGTCCAAGGCCCAGCAAGCAGCATGAGCATCATTATGCAGGTATCAGCTTCTCTTGCTTCCCAAATCTTACAGGCATCCAAGGAGATGCTGCGCATTCAGAGGGTTTGTGTTACAGCTGAGGAATTATCACCAGGCTATTATCTAAAAGACCCTAATATTTCTCACTACTTTAACTATGTCAAGACCATGCTGCTTACAGAAACTGAAAAGAATTCCCAAACCCCAAAGCAAAGAGGGCTGAGCACGAAGACCAAGAGACCAAGCTCAAAAAGCAAGATAGTAATAGGGCATTGTGTTCAAAAAGTGCAATGCGCGAAAGGGCCAAATGCAACAGAATAAGTATGTATGCCTGAAAAAGAATTTAATTCCTCTATACCACAGCCTGTAAATACGAAGCCTCCTTCCCAGTCCGGGAGGAGGAATCATTAAAGCCTGAGTGCACTCGTCTCCATTTCTTGATCAAAGAATAAAGTTTCGGCTCTGCTTTTCCTAACTCAGTCTCGTTCTGTTGGTGCAAACAGCACTGGGCAAAAGGATCTTGGTTTGAGTTTCCAACCTGCAAGGGTCAGTAACCAAATCCTGAGTAGGAGATCACTGTCTTTTATAACACTCTGCAAGGAAATGTGCCTAACCTTTTCCCAGAGGGCGACATCATTTTCATTATACTGGACAGAATATAAATCTACCTTTTGCTCTGATAGACACTATATAATGTTCCAAGATTATTCATTACACAAATTCTCTTAAAAAGATATTCCAGAATAAAGACTGTCAGTGACCCTGTTCATAAGTCCTGCAGAAATATGAGAGACCCCTGGAGAATTATGTCCCAATTAGGATAGATGCATGAAAGAGGTTATAGGTCATAATTCAAAAGAAGGATATGAGCCACACTGAGGTACCACCAAACCTTGATTTAGAGCATTGTCATACTCTTAGTGTGTTTAATGGAAAAGAAGGGTGTAAAAATAATTTTAAAAAATAGATTAAATAGTCCTTATATTTATAAATGACTTTAATAAAATGAGATTGAATTTGAAAGATGGCTCTAAAGTTTTAGAAGTCAGAATTCCTAAATGGGGAAAAAGGAGATCATTGTGAAAAGAAATATCTGAAAAAGTGAATGAGTTTTTTTCTTTACTCATACTCTCAAATTTGCTTATTTCAGTTTTTTTAAGGCTAAATATTTTCAATGCATAACTATGAAGGAGGCAAAAATCTTATGTTTTATGTATATAATTCAAATAAAAACACATGTTGTCTGTTGAATGAATAGAGTTAACCATGGAGGTTGAGTCATTTAAAATCCTACTTAATGTTCATAAGATAAAAATTACAATGCTTATAACAAAAAAGTATCAGCAATCCTTTTTCTTCATCGATGATGTCATTTGGTTACTAGGGTATTAGAAACTCCTTTTTTTCTATCACCTTGTTTGAGCAACTTAACCTATCAATAAAAATAGGTTTACCAAAATGTTGACCAATAGTAACTTGAAATAATTCTAAGTACCCCTTGGGAGGCTCTCTTCTCAGTAATGCCAGTTATTGTGCTGGATACTCACACACTGATGTGAAGTCAGATTATCTTATCAGAGAAAAGAAGTGAAATGGCCTGCATGCTGTAACTAGATAGTGCTAATTATCTATCAATTTACCAAAATGAAAGCTTCCACTATTCAAAATCTGTTGAAATCTAAATTTTTTTAATTAACTTTTTTGTTTATTTAAAAATTTTTTGGAATTTCCCCCTCTACATGTAATTTCCAGAAAACAAGCTAGTGGCTGTTGAACACTCCAGTGTTCCTCAAAGCAGCCTTGTAATTAAAATTGCTTACCAGAATTACTTAGAAATATATTTGTACTTCATTATTCTATTTGGGCATCTTATTTCTTTTTCTTAAATTTTATTAAATTTATTTTATTTTTTTAAATTTCTTGGGGTGGCATTAGTTAACAAAATCACATAGGTTTCAAGTGTATCATCTGTGTATTTCATTGTGTGTTCACCACGCAGTCAAATCTCCTGTCACCATATATTTAACCCTCTTTATTCTTTTCTACCTCCCCCTCCCTCTTTTCTTTCTGGTAACAGTCATACTGTGTGTTCACGAATCTGCTTGTCTCTGTTTGTCTTATTCGTTGCTTTCAACTTTATCACACATATGAGTGAAATCATATGGTTCTTGACTTTTTCCATTTGATTTATTTTGTTTAGAGTGATATTCTCAAGATGCATCCATGTTGTCACAAATGGCAATATTTCATCGTTTCTTATGGCTGAGTAGTAGTTTGTTGTATATATGCACCATTTCTTTTTTTTAACCCAATCATCTATTGAAGGACACTGGTTGTTTTCATGTCTTGGCCACCATGAACAATGCTGTTCTGAACATCTTTACAAATAAATGCTTTTGAATTTTTCAAATATATATCCAAAAGAGGGATTACTGGGTCATATGAAAACTTGATTCTTAATATTTTGAGGCACCTTTGTAACGTTTTCCATAGTTGCTGTACCAATTTCCATTCCCACTGGCAGTGTATAAGGGCTCCTTTTTCTCTACAACCGTTCTAACTCTTGTGATTTCTTGTCTTGTTGATTATAGTCATTCTAACAGGTACATTTCCCTAATAGCTAGCGAAGCTGAGCATCTTTTCATATGTCTGTTGGCCATTTGCATGTCTTCTTGGGAGAAGTGTCTGTTCAGGATCTCTGCCCATTTTTTAATTGGAATTTTTTTTTTATTGTTGAGTTGTATGAGTTCTTTGTATATTTAGGATGTTAGCCCTTTATCACAGGCATTGTTTGCAAATATCTTCTCGCATTCAGTTGTTTGCCTCTTTGTTTTGTTAATGGTTTCTCTTGCTATGAAGAAGGTTTTTTAATATGATATAGTCCCATTCATTTATTTTCACTTTTATTTCTTTTGTCTTTGAGGTCAAATTCATAGTCAGGTGTTCTGGAATGAAATACCCTATAAATACTGATACGTCCTTTTGGTCTAATGTGTAATTTAAGGCCAATATTTTCTTATTGATTTTCTGTTTGGATGGTCTATCCAGAGCTGTTAATTGGGTCACTATCAATTATAATTGTGCTTTTGTCAGTTTCTCCCTTTAGTTCTGTTAGTCATTGCTTTATATAATTTGGTGCTCGCTGTTTGGGTGCATATATATCAATGTACTGTCCCCCTTTATCATTAGAAACAATTTGTCTTTGTCTCTTGCTACTTGATTTATCTTGAAATTTGTTTTGTCAAATACAAGTACTGCTGTACCCACTCTTCTCTGGATGCCATATACTTAGAGTATCATTTTGAGTCTATATTTGTCCTTGCAGGTAAGACGTATTGTATGTTCGGGTTTTGTTTTTGATCCAACCCACTACTCTGTATCTTTTTATTGGTGAGTTCAGTCCATTTACATTTAGCATGATTGTTGATTTATGAAGATATACTATAGATATTTTATCTTTTGTTTTTTTTAGTAAGTTTGTGTCTCCATTGTTCCTTTTCCCTTGTGTTTCTGTTATTTTAGTTTGATGGTATTCTATGATTTTCCGTACTTTTGTTATATTATGTGTCATAGTTCTGGAATTTTTTGTATCTGGTTACTGTTAGGTTTATGCAAAAAAAAAAAAAAGTTTCATATATACAGCAGTCCTTTATCTTCTGAATACACCCCCATCTCTATTTTCCTCTGCAAATTCAAACATTTACCCTCTACCTTTTTTGTTGTTGTTGTCAAAAATCCCTTTTTATGTTCTTTGTTCATTTCCAAATTATGAAAGCTATAATTTTCTTTTGTAAATGCTTTTACCTTCTTTAATCTTTATGTTATATTTAAAAGTATCATACCTTATCCTGAATAACGGTTGCAATTTCTTGTTTCTGTCTCTTAGTCATCTTACTCATAGTTTTGTGTCCTTTTATCTTTTTGTTTCAGATAGAATAACCCACTTCAGTATCTCCTGTAATGCAAGTCTTGTGGCGGTAAATTTCCTCAGTTTCTATGTGTCTGAAAAAGCCTTTATTTCTCCTTCATATCTAAAGGAAATCTTTGCTGGATATGTTACTCTGACCGGTAATTTTTCTCTTTCAATAGTTTGAATATTTCATTTTACTAGCTCATAATTTGTAGGGTTTCTACTTTAAAATCTGATAATAATCCAATGGGATATCCTTTATAGGTTACAATTTTTTCCCCCTGGCTGCCTTGATAATTTTTTATTTGTCATTCGTTTTTGACAGCTTTAATATAAAACTGCAAGTTTTATATTAAGGCCTTGGGGAAGGCCTTTTTGGATGGAAATATTTAGGTGTTATGTTTGCTACTTAGATTTGAGTATCCAGCCCCTTCTTTAGGTTATCTTCAACTGTTTGAATAGGCTCTCTTTTCCATTTTCCTTCTGGTATACCCATTATTTTTATATTGCTCTTTCTGATGGAGTCAGCTAGTTCTCAAAATTTCTTTTTCTCCCTCAAGTCTCTCTTTTCTCCTATCTGCATCATTTCTAGATTTCTATCTTTGATGTCACTATTTCTTTCCTTCATCTGGTCAGCTATATTTCCTAAGCTAACTAGTTAATTCTTCATCTCTTTTATGAGATCTTCAGATCCAGAATTTCTATTTGATTTTTCTTAAAATTTCAATTTCATTGGTAAAGTACTCCTTTTGTTCATTGATTTTATTTCTGATTTTATTAAATTGCCTATCTGAGTTTTTTTGTATTTTGTTGAGTTTTTTCAGAACTGCAGTCTTGAATTTTCTGTCACTTAAATCATATATTTTCAAATCATTGAGTTTATTTTCTAGAGATTTTTCATATTTTTTCTGAGCTGCCTTGCTACCTTGGTTATTCATGATATTTAATGAAAATTTTCTCTGCCTAGGCATTTATAGAAATGATATCTGCTATTTTTTTTTCTCTTGCACTGTTCTGTCTTCTCT
Organism: Cynopterus sphinx; assembly: GCA_030015415.1. Taxonomy (NCBI): domain Eukaryota; kingdom Metazoa; phylum Chordata; class Mammalia; order Chiroptera; family Pteropodidae; genus Cynopterus; species Cynopterus sphinx. The sequence continues at coordinate 22,754,602 of CM057393.1, read as the reverse complement.
GATTTCTGCCAGGCCCTGGGATATGCACAGTAGTCACAGAGGAGTTGGGTGTCTCCTCTGTGACCAGGTCATTACCAACCAGTTGTTGCCCCACCAATGGGATGCGGCTGGCAGTGCTGAACTGCCCAAGGTGCCCCAGGTGCCCCTGCTGAGATCATCTGGGATTTGTGAGGGTAAGGTGGGTTAGAAGAGGCTGGCTCATGAGTTTGTGTCTTTGTTGTCCTTCCAGTAATGGTGACTACCAGACCTCAGCTGCTTCACCTCTGCATCTCCATGTTTGTCACTGGGATCAGCCACAATGTGTTTCTGACGCTCTAGAAGAAATGCTTCCAACTCTCCAATTCTCAGGGCTGCAGGCAGTGTCCTCTGCAAAACAGTACTCACTGTTACAGCCTCTTTTTGGGTCCAACAGTAGCTCTTACAGGGTGAGGCGAAGTGGCCAAGCTAAGTGGCTTTGTTTTTCTGCCTGGCAATAACAACCAACAGACCATAGCTGTTGTATCTCAATATTCCTTCTCTGCTCCGTTCACTGGGCTTAGCCACAACATGTGCAAACCACTTAGGCAGGAAAGTTCATTCCACTTCTCTGCTCCCTAGAGCTTCAGGAGTGCACTCAACAACCTGATTCTTGCCCTTTCCCAAAACCTGCAGTGAGCTCTGTGTTGCAGTCATCGCAGCTCTTCCTCCTTCCCTACTCCCTCATTGGCCTTAATTTGCCCGCCATCAGTTGTTTCAAGGCATAGATCTTTCAGATGTGTTTATGTCTCGAGCAGGGAATTCTTTGCTGAATTATAAATGTTCACCTTGTAACTTCCAGGGAGTGACTGGTGGGCTTCTCATGCCATCATGATAATTTTTTTACCACAAAAAACATGGTTTTAAACCATATTCAGACATACTATTTATCAAGGAAGGACTCTGTAAAAATCAAAACACTGATTCAAATAAATCAAAACACTGATTCAAGTAACTCATTCAAATAAAAGGATAAATGTCTGACAGCTGAGCAATCAATCAATGTATATTTAGCAAGAACTAGTAGGTCATGGGTACTATGCAATGAACTGAACAAAACATACACACTAAAATATTTGCTAAGTATGAAAGATAGTACCTTGTTCTTCACTTATTATCAATGAGATTTATTTTCCTTATCTATAAGGTTCAAAGGTAGAAAAAGTGATGTTAGGCTTCTTCCAAGTCTAAGGATTTTTTGCATCAGACACCGACTTGGCCTAAGCTTAAGTGCTATATTACTCCATCCAAAACATATGAAGTCATGAGTACTTGTATTGAGTGCCCTTTTGCCTGCCCTATTCTTCTCTCCCACATTGGTACACACAAGCCCTTCTTCTCTCAGATGCCCAGAACCCACATGCTGTCTAGGATTCCCTATACTTCCCCAAAGACTGTACAAGTCTTGAACCATTTTAGTTTCTGGACCCTTCTCATACTCACTTGTTTATTAAATATTTAAATCCATATTCCCTTATATGTTGAATACTTCGTTTTCTAGTTGCCAAACTGATGAAAGATTACTAGGAAAATTAATCCAACTGTAAGTTTTAGTACCTATGATGGAATTTACATATTACACTTTCTAGCAGAGTTTCTATTTTAACAGTGGATTCTTAAAAATACGTTTTCTAAATCCAAAGAAAAATGAGTCATTTTATCCATTATTACCATCTATCTGAACAGAGAAGAAACTTTGTAAAATTCCCAATATGACAAGGTTTAAAAAAAGATAGGTTAGCCTTCTTGATGTATAGGAGGCTGTCCTTGTGCCCAGAATTGAGTCATTCTGAAATGATTCCCCTCACTAAGGATATTTTGCTGGGAGCTGACATTCATTTTGAGAGGTGAAAGTCTTATTTAATTATATACAACAGTAAATCCAGGTAATCTGCTATAGTAGAAAGAGCATACAATTTAAAAAATATAGTAGTCCCCCCTTATCCACAGGGAATCTGTTCTATTTGTCTGAAAGTGAAAATAGTACAAAACCCTATCACAACAATACCTAATAGTTAAAAGGACAATTATAACAATGTCCTATCATAAAAGTTATGTAAATGTAGCCTCTCTCTCGCTTTCTCCCTCTTTTTCTCCCTCACACTCTCCTCCTCCTCCTCCTCCTCCTCCTCCTCCTCCTCCTCCTCCTTCTTCTTCTTCTTATTCTTCTTCTTCTTCTTCTTCTTATTATTCTTCTTATTCTTCTTATTCTTCTTCTCTCTCTCTCTCTCTCTCTCTCTCTCTCTCTCTCTCTCTCATCTCATTCATTCATTTATTATACTATGCTTACCCTTTTTCTTCTTGTGATGCATTGGTGGAATCATTCCAGGGACAAAATGGCTGTCATCCATGCTTTCTATTATGTTGTCAGAACATGAGCAGATAATTTTTGTTTTTGAAAGCACATGGGTTCTTCACTCTGTCCTGGTTTTATTATATACCCTGAAGTATTTCCACAAAATATCAGAGTTAATCTTTCCTTCCATGTTTCATACCCTGCTGCCGCCTTTGCACTTTTACAAATTTGGGTTCCTTTGTGCATCTTCTTCCAGAAGATTCTAGTTTCATTGCAACTGAAGACTTGTTTTGGATGGTTTAAATTCTCCTTAATTAACTTCACTTCTGCTAGATATATAGCAGCAGCTTCTTCGTCAGCAAATATAGCTTCTCCAGTAATGTTTATATTTTTTTAGTCCAAACCTAATTCTCAATCTACGTAACCATCCCTCACTTGTAGTAAATGGCTTGGTGTAACTCGTTTTAGGAGATCCCTTGCTGGTGTCTTTTTTTAGGCAGAATACTTTCTGAAGCAACACTTTACGGTCAGTTGGAACATGTTTTCTGTTCATGCCTCTACCCACAAATTTAATGCCTTTTACATATTAACTAAGCACTTATCACACACTGTGGCCAAAATTTTGCAGTCTGAGGTGTGACAACAGAACTAGCAAAAATTTCTTTTTCTCCTTCACAATTTCATGAATAGAAGAATCATCATTCTACCATAGATCTTGGCTACCTCAGTACAGTTTTTTTCCCCCTATGAAGTTGAGACCCTTCACTTAAGTGAAGGACTTTAAAACTTTTCTTTGACATTTTAATTGCCAGGATCACAACTCTTGCACTTTGGGGCTATTGAGTAAAATGAGTTTACTTGAACACGAGCAGTGCAAGACCAGACATCAAATGATAAACAAGATTGTCAATATGTGATAATGTGTGAAACTGTTTACAGCATGGAGATGTTGGACAAAGGGATGTTTCACATCCTTGGAGAGAGAGTGAAATTGTGAGATTTCATCACCTACTCAGAACGGTGCACAATTTAAAACCTATAAATCGTTTAATTTAAATTTTTCCATTTATATTTTCCGACTTCGTCTGACTGTAGATAACTGAAACCATGGAAAGTGAAACTGTGAAAAAAGTAGGGGAGACTACTGTAACAACATCAATAAACATCATTCGCTATTAATATGCCTTAAGTATTATTTGTTTTTACCTCTTTTTCTTATTTCTCCCATCAGTAAAATTTAGGGGAAAAAAACAACACTTGACCTACTGTATGAATCAAATATAATAATCTAACACATCATAAAAGAAGCTTATGGAAGTAGATAAGTAGATATTATTCAAGAAAAGAAATTTGGAGGATTAAAACAGAGTATGGTTAAAAAAAAGACAAGTAAATGCTACAGAGAAGCAAATAAAAACTGTTTTTCAAATTAATTCTTTCTAAACTAAAAGAGTAGGGAAGCATTCACATTCTCATGCTGCCTTCTCATTATGTTAATTCTTAACCAAATGTGTCCCTCACCGTCACTTCAGAATTTTTCCGAAATAAGTACCCTGGTGAAGAACAGCCATGGGGCACATAATGAATATTAACTCAATCGTGGCTGCGGTACATCTGTCTTCAGTTGCACCTGTTCCACATTGTATATATATATATATGACGTGAGACTAGAGCAGTGTTGGCAGAAATGTGAACTTTCAGTGAGAAAAATTCCCAGCAAACTTTGAATCTGCTTTTCATGGATTGAGTGTGGTTCAAGTTATAATATGTGTCAAAGGCCTGAAAGACTAACAGGCAGTGACTTATGCATAGGAATTTGTCCTTCATTACATAGAGTATCATAGCTTTAAAAAAGATATTTGTGAAATCCGATTCTACTCCCTCCTTTCGAACTAAATCTTTCGTTGAAATATTGTTTCTACTGTGAAGAACTTTGCTCTCAGGAATCATATCATGTGGGATATTAACTTTGTGGGTACCATTTACTAAACTACTCAATTGCAAAAACTGTCACTGCATTGTCCAATAATTTTGGCTTTTCCTATTCAGTACATAGTTGACAGTTTACTTTCAGAATATGAATTGTTCACCTTTTGTCTCCAGCAGCTCTATCTGTTGAATTTCCCATTATAATGTAAACCTAAAGGACCAATTTTTAAAAAATTCTTCATATCCCAAGGCACCTTGCTTTTTTAGACATGAATATTAAATAGGGTGAAAACTTAATACCCTAGGTAGCAAGTCCCGTCAAGAAAGGCCACATGAGGACATTCAAAATAGAACTAGCCAACTCGTATTCTATTGTGGGATTAATTAGCTGGAAGCTACAGAGTCAGTGTGTAGGAAAAGTGCTTTTCCATAGAGCTTTTGTCACATGCTCCTGCCAGGTCTTTTTTTGTTGTTGTTCTCACTCGTAAGCCATAGTTTAGGGGAAAAGCGGCTGGATGTGGTGGAAGGAACAGGAGACAGAGGAGGAGGGTTCTGGATGATCCCACTCTTTTTATATTACACTTTGCCCCGACAGCAACTGACTAGCTACTCCCTCTGAAAAAGTCTTTCTCTTTTTCCAGATTGACACTATTCTTAACCCCTGCATCAATAAACTGGCTAAAAATGAAAGAGAAATCTTTTAAGTTAGAAAACTTTATACCACCGTCAGTTTGGCAAGAAGAAAGAAAAAAAAAAAACACTCTCCATCTAGCAAGGAGAAAAAAACCTCTCCTTTCCAAACTCTTATGTTTTTTTTTTTTTTTCAATACATTCCTTAGGCTTGAAGGACTCATTTCTTGACTATCACCATGATTTTCACTGAAATTGATATTCAGTGACTCCTGAAGATTACACATAAACTCTGACACTAGTGTAGGCTAGATCTTACTATAGTTCAGATCTTAAGCCTGAACTATAAAAAAAGGATGATCGTAGATGCTTCAGAGAGCTAATTAAAAAGTCTTTCGCTTCTCTGCTCAGCCAGATACTTTTGGTTTCAGTTACTTTCTTTCTTACTTTCTTTCTTACTTACTTTACTTTCTTTTTCTGTATTTTTATAAAATATTGAAAAATTTTAAATGCACTTTTTCAAAACTAAAATAATGTAATAAAATAAAATTATTGAAGAACAATTTTAGAATGTGTTATTACATATAATAATAATGTTAACATTATTTTTTAAATGATACATTTCTATTTCTATGAGACCATGACAATTAGGATGATTGCACCATGTTTCAAAACTTCTAGTAAAACTAATATGTAAATAATTTTCTCCCTTGGTTAAGAGATTTGAATTTATGGCTTATAGGTTCCATAAAGCTCTACAGGTTCTGGAGTCTTTAAATATCATCTGACTCCTAAACGACTATACTCATTGCAGATTTTGTAGGGTTTTGTCATATTCCAGTTACACAGTCATTCATCTTTAAAGTTCACATAGTCCCTAAAAACTACAGTAACAACATGTGATTCAATTATATTTCATTGACAAAGAAGCAAACCAAACTACATTGTCATCTGGTTGAATGTATTATAATAATTAAGTTAGGGTCATCATGTAACATAAAATTATTGATTAAAATACAATCACAATGATTGTGAAAACTGCCTTTTTGCTTTTTAAAACAATATCGTTTACTGAAACAAATGTGTTTGCTGGCATTGAAAGATAACAGCTATTTTGTGAGCCTCTCTACATTAACCCATTTTCTCCATCGTACGTGAATCGTAACTGTCTATACAATGCTTTCTCCCTCTAGTCTTTTGAAGACAGCTAATACCCTAATAATGATGTGAATACTTCATTTTTTGTGTGAAAGGAAGATTTAGAAACATAATCAAGTTGAAAAGGTGTTGGTTTGTACAGATTTGAGAATATCCAATTGGCCCAATAAAAAACAAAGAGGCATTTAAAGAAAATGAAAAAGCGAGGTTAGAAAGTTTACAATAATTTATGGTGCAAACAGAGCTAAATTTTCTCATCATTATCATGTATACAAAAATAATGATATATCCTGACAACAATATTGCAAAAGTCACTGCTAATGTTTTCATTATGGCAGCAGTAACTTGCAAGAAATGTTCAACGTTTCATTTACTTTGGGGACTAGAAACTAGATGCGACAATCTTTTTTTGTTGTTGTTATCTAAAGGTGTAAAGCACATGTTTTTTCTGACTGTCAGACACATAGTATAGTGTGCATGATTCAGTAGGACCAAGGGTCAGCTTTCTTCGAAGGTTTCTCATTATGGCCAAGTCTCTGTTCAGAAAGCATGGATTTGATAAGAAATATTTTTGAAAAATAAATATCATTAATTTGACTACACATTTAAATTTATTTATTCATTTATTTATTTATTTACTTATTTATGTATTTATTTATTGGTGACATTGGTTCATGAAATTCAATGTTTAAACTGTATACTTTAATAGTAAGGCATATATATATATATTTACATTATGTTATATATAGTTAGATTTCTTTCTGTCACCATGTATTTGACCCCTTCTAATTATCAGATTAATAATATTCATATATTTTTTTAAATAATGTCATTAATCTGATATTTTATTTGATCAGTTTTATTTATGGGAGTTCAAAAAGATACTAACTAATACATGTAAACCTCCTTAATATCTGGCTTTAAAAAGGGAACCACAAAATTCTAGGGCTTATGAATTAATATCCATGTGGAGAATTTGTAAGACCTCTAGGGTTGTAATTTATTACTAAATGTCAGAAATATTTTTCTGTCTTTATAAGCTTACCTACAAGGATCATCAAAATTACACCTTCTGGGTTCTGTCTGTAAAATATATAATGTATAAATACATAGCAAACCCTTTCTCAAAGATTCTCAAGTTTAGTTATAGTCCTGACCTATCTGTTGGAAAGTAACATTCACGACTATCTGTGAATATGGGAATTATATATGTCACAGAACAAGACCAGGCTATTTTCCTGGAAGAACATTATAAGAACAATTTTAACACATGAAACGTAGTTTTCATTTCTTATAGATTACCATAACTAATTAAACAAGACCTTTGTTTTAAAATGGTTATACATTTTTTAACTTTTTCATTTTTTGTAAAGGGATGTAGAGTCTCACTGAACCTATTAACTGCATAGTCAGGAAAAGTATAGAAACTCAGTAAAAACAGGTGGCATAATATTTAACTATTGTTTTAAGTAGTCCCGTAAACAACACCCATAAATATGTGTCACTTTTTTAGGTAATACACACACACCACACTTGCTAAAGTGTTGAAAGCACTTTAAGTATACACATAATATAAATTTTTATGTAAATATACCGTGTAACCACTACTAAAATCAAGATGTAGATCCTTTCTAGCACATTCAAAATTTTTTTTCATGCTTTTTTCCAGTTAATTCCCCCCACCTAGGGGCAATGAATATTCTGACTTTTTTTTTTTTTACCATGGCTCACTTTTGTATGTTCTTGAGCTTTGTCTAAATAGACACGTGGAGTATGAGCATAAATTGTTCATGATTTCTCTTTATTACTCTTTTACTGTTTGTAAGCTCTTCAATGTCCCCTTTTTTGAAGCTTTATTGATTTAAAAAGATCTTTTCAAAGAACCAATTTTTTAATCAAATTTCTCCATTGTTTTACTGTTTTATTTCTTTTCCTCTACTTTTTTAATATTTAATTTTCTTTTATTTCTAGGCTTTTAAAGCTATGCTATTAGATAATTGATTTCAAACCTGTATTCTTTCCAATAAAATATTTAAAATTACAATGTTCCCTCTTAGCACTGTTTTAATTGCATACCGCAAATTTTAATATATTGTGTTCTTTATGTTTATTTATATCAGATTAAATTAAATAGTTTTCTAAATGATTTTTTTAAATCTATTCAATATTTACATGTGTGCAGTTTAAATCCAAACATTCAGAGATTTTCAAATACCTTATTTGTTACTGATTTCTAATTTAATTCCATTGTGGTCAGAGAACATGTTGCTGAGAAATATGTGGGTGATTGTTCTCAGTAGGTGAGAAATACTGTTAAGAAAAAGGAGCAATTTAAATGTACCAACTGATTTCAACAGGGTGACAAGAATGACAGAGGATAAAAAGTGGAGGTACTTGTTTCTTCTGCCTTCTTGTTTCCGATTTGTTTTCTGAAATTTATTGAAACTTGTTTCATGGTCAGCACCTTGGTTACTATTCTGCATGCACTTGAAAAAAATACTTATTTTAAAAGTGTTGTGTAGAGTGTTCTCTAAATGTCATTTGGTCAAGTTTGTTGATATATTTGTTCAAACCTCTGCTCTTAATGGTACTTTCCCCCCTGCATTTTCTATAAATTTTTAAGAATAGAGTTTTAAGTTCTCCAGCTATGATATTTAATTTATCTATTTCTCTTTTTAAGTCTAACAATCATTGTCCCCATCTTGCTCTTTGTTCACTATTTTTCTTATCTTTTTTGTTTCTCTTTTTCTATTTCCTTTTGTATTAAGTGAGCATGTTTTAGTGTTTCATTTATCTCCTATTTGGGATTTTTAGCAATAAGTCTGTTTTATAGCTTTTAGTTTTGGGGATAATAAGTACATCTTTTGTCTGCTATAGTCTGACTTGAATTATTTTTATAGTAATTTACATGTAACATAAGAAATTCACAATTACAATTTTTGTTTCTGTTGTGTCAAAACCACCTTATACACTTCTAGTATATATTTTACTTTAGAGAAGCAATATTCTTTTAAAGAAATTAAGAAAAAAATATTGTATATTTTTACATATTTCTGATACTCTTATTCTTTCTTATAGATCAAAGTTATGCCTGGTGATATTTCCTTTGAGCCTGTAGAACTTCCATGGTTTCATCAAGGTAACAGAGCATCAAATGATGAGTCATGGTGCCTGTGTACTAACTTATGAAAGAAAGTCGAAGAGCTAGCAGTAAACCAAGGAAGGTGTCCCCATCATATGAATTCAAACTGCTTTTGATTTTGTTTGCTCATTGATAGAAAAGAAAATACATAATCTGTCAAATTACTAAATGCACACCAGTGGCAAAGAGCAATGTTGATTTTCTCCACTAATGAACCCATAGTTGAAACAGCAGCTACATTTGGAATTACCTTCTGATTAAACTTAGAGTAAGTCACTATTCTTCGCTATAACTCATCCAAATGAATTAAATAAGATAGTATTAATTACCACTCAAGTTTTGAAGGCAGTACTAATACTTCTGATTTATCCAAAGATCTGTTATTTTGGTTTACTATTTCAGCGTGCTAAAACAGCTTCCATTTCCTATATTGATAGTTCTGACTTCGTGGGTAAGGAGTCAGAGTGGGCTTCTGCCAATTTCTAATTATACCTATTTCAATCTTACTCTCAGGGGTGCAAAACTAACCACAGGGTGGTGTTAGAGACCCACTGAGACAACTGCGAGATAAACGCAAAGAAAAATTCCATTTTTTATCTGACCTCTCAAACCCTTACTCTGACCAGTGATGTTCTTCATCTCTAAGGATTAGTACTGGTTCAGAACCAACGTCCCATAATCTTGAAAGGTCTGGGTACCTTTCTTTTCTCCATATTCAGTCACTGGTAAATAGTTGAAAGTAGAGGAAGATTTATAGTGTTGTGTGTGTGTGTGTGTGTGTGTGAGAGAGAGAGAGAGAGAGAGAGAGAGAGAGAGAGAGAGAGAGATTATTGCAGGCTCTTCCCCCAACAATAAGCACTTTCCCTTTAATTCAGTTCTGCGAGTTGCATGGGAAATGTAACTGTATTTCATGAAACTTAGGTCAAGGTACTATTCACCGAGCCTAAAGTTACATTCACTAAAAAGACCAAGTAGTACCTTAGTGTACTCTTCATTTAGTTCTGTCTTAGAGACCCTGTCATCCATTAGCCACTAGCAAAGATCTTCACTGATGAAACAGTTCTTACTCTTGTTTCTACATTGTGTTTGTCATAGTACCTCTGCCTTTACTTTCTCTAGCAGTGAAACACTACCATGAAGATTTCATAACTTTCATTGAAATGAAGGGGGAGGTAATTAGAGGGTGAGTAGATTTCCTACAGCACATTTATTCCAACATTCCAATCTCCCTAATCTTTTCTTCTTGCACATAACATCAAGGAGTGTTCATTCCATTCAGCTACAGCTGAATTCTTCTTTTAATTAACCAACTAAGGAATCACTCTAAATTACTCAAGCTAGCACACTGAATCTAGAGTCTTTGGTAAATGTCCCCTATCAATAAATTTTGCCTTACCTACAAATTTATTATTTTCTCCATGGCATATCTATCAATGAAGAATCATACACATATTCTCCAGGTTTTTCTAACTAAAATTATCTCACATTTAAATTATTTTGACACATATGTTTCCTATTCTTGGTTTTACTTGGTAATTGGCCCCTATGGACATGCTGAGATCTGACTCTGGCTAGAAGATCGGAGGTCATGGGACATCATAGTGGGAGAGCATAAGGATAACTAGTAATAACTCTTGATAAAGTTATTTTAGGACACCCAAACAAGATAAACCAACTTCTGCAGACCAGAAGGTGGGGTTACTTTTTTTCAGTGCAGTTTGGGTTTGGAATACTCAGAGCCATCTGAATATTTCTAAATATCACAATTTTGATTCTGAGAGCCTTTATTATTTTTCCAAATTGAAGTCTTAACATTTTATGAAAAATAAAATACAGTAGCTGTAATTCAATCTATATTGTAGATCTTCCAACTTGTAGAATCAGATTCTGTGTATAAACCTGACATACAAGAGATGAAATGTTCTTTTCCTCTAATACTGAATGCTGAGAATGTAGAACCCTGAGTTTATCATGTTCTTCCTTTAGCTCGTAAGTGCAGTTAAACACAATCAGGCCATCCAAAATTTTTGTATTCTTAATGCACATCATTTTGTGATGTGGCAGTTTCCATGTGGTTTGCTAAAGTCATGCTTTTAACAAGCACTTTATTCTAGTCAGACATTTCTTCTTAAAGAGCTGTTTTGCTACTAGCCAACAAAAGACCTCTGGTATGCTATATTCTTCTTATAACCTCATGCCTTCAATTCTAATTAGGACAGATTACCAGTTCCAGATTCTACTGATTCACTTTTTTAAAGTCTTGCTTTTGACATATCAAATATTATATCAGTCAGAGTTGAGTTGCAAAAATAACCTAGCTATTTTTTTAATTTCTAAGGGATTTATAAGAAATTAAGACTTTAAAAAAATGATGAGAATATTAGAAAAGTAAGGTCTAGGCTAAATCTCCAGAAATCATTGAAAAACGTCACAGAATAGAACAAACCAAGAAACCGTTACCTGTGATACAATCTGGAAGCTGAGGTGTTAGGAATCTATCTTATCAGCTATTAGCTTGTACATGTTATTAATGCAATTAATGAAACAAAAAGCTGATCTCAGTCTGTTTTTACTAGGAGAACAATACCTCGGATATGATCAATGAATTCTTTAGGAAGTTACACTACATTTGCTGCATTTGTACCAGGAAAAAGGATTTCTCTCTTGCCATTAACTTATCTCAGTTTAAAATCTACATCAGTGTAAGAGTACATAATTTATAAAATCTAAATCAAATCGCAAAAACAATCTGCATGAAATTTTGAGAAATAGAGCATTTTTTCATTTATTGTTAAAGTCTCTATTGTACAGAAAGACACAGGGTATGCTGAGCAAGTGAATCTAGCATATGTGCCATAAGCACCTTTCTGTCTTTCTCAGTACTTGAACTGAGTGTCACAACCTTCTCCTTGAAAATCCTCCTTTCTTGAGTTCTGTAATACTACTATTTCAGGTTTCCTCTATGTTCTGAAATACTTTCTTTTCTTCCTTGCTGTTTTCTTGTTTTCCTCTATTTACCATTAAATAATAAAAACTTCACAGTCTTTGATCTCAGTCTACCATTTCTTCTCCTGCTCCAGATACTCTTATTCATTTGTCACAATTCCATGTGTCCAGTATGCTATCGGAACTATAGTTTAGTATAGCTAATTGTCTATCAATTGAATGTCTATTTAAGATCCATAAATTTAACTGTATAAAATTAAATTTTTGAATCCTCTCCTATTACTCTTATCTTATTTAAAGCTACCTTACTTGTTCATTGTTACAATAACTGGAACTTTCTTTCAGTTTCAAAACAGATCAAACACTTTTTCATCCCAGGGCCTTTTTAGATACTCTCTTGGATTTTTGCATGGCTGTTTCACTTACATGTTTTTTGTCTCATCTAAAACTTTATTTTCTCTGTGAAGTCAAGAATATTCAGGCCAATTTAACTAAATGAGTAACTCTGTTATTTTCTAACTCAGAAATTTTGACTGTCATTTCCCTTATTTCAAATGTTTATTTGTTTATTTTCTGTCTTTCCCATTCTACTGTAAGAGATAACTATCAACTTGATTCATTGTATTCTATACTACAAACCTAGTACCAAGTATGTGAATTACAGTTATTTGATGTTCATTGGACACATAAAAAGCAATAAAAATAGAAAAGGTGAAATTTCCCTCCTTACTATTTCTTATCTTCCTCTAAGTAATACATTATTATAAAATAAAATGCAAATATTTGTTGTTTTTAAAAATATTTTCATCCAATTTTCAAGTGAGGTACTTTGGATGATCTTTTTTTCATAGTTTTCTTTAATTCTATATGCCAAGACAATCTGTGCCTTTCTATTTCTACCTGATTCTAGGTTTTTCATTTTATTTTCACAATTAAAGTTTTTACAATTAGTTGTTTTTTGTTCTTTGTGTGCATCAATATAATGTTATTTTTTTTTAATTGTCTGAAAATGGAAGAGTCAAAAACCATGACGGGTTTGAGTTTTCATTCGTCTTGCAAGGAACAAGTTAACCTGCCACAATTTAATAGGTGTTAGCAAAAGAATAAGACACCATAGTCAGAGACAAAGGATAGTTTATTATCCACAGCAATAGCAGTAGCAGTGTACCATCATTTTTTATTCTTGTTTTAGCTGCCCAAATTCCCTTAGGACAATGCAATGAAGCCAGAGGATACTTGTACAGATAGTGGGTTATAGGAAAAAGACTCTGAACTTAGCAAGCCTGATCTAAAATAGGCCGTAAACAAACTTGCCTAAATTTTACCCTGTAGGGACACATTATATATACTGCATAGTAAACAAACCTACTATTTCTTCAGAGAGAAGCATTATCTCTTTCATCCAAGGCAGCTTTGTAGGCAAACATCATTGATAAAATTATTGGTGCTTCTGCTTACAAGACATGAAAATACATGAACCTATAGAGAAAAATGCAACACTTAGTAAGCAATTCTTTCATTAAATTGTAAAGTATAAGCCATTCATTCACTAATAAATATTTACTAAAGATCTGTTATATTCTAGACATATGACCATAATAAGTGTGGGGAGCCAACATCTGGCTTCTCAGAACCTTCATTCTTTAATGGAATATAGATTAAAAAAAAACAAATATATAATACATGTGGTGTAGTGTGACAAGATGTGAGATAACATAATATAATAAAACATACTTTCAGATAATATGATAATTAAATGTGCCTATGCATTCATTTTGCTCTTAAGAATATCAAGGATACTATTTTTTAATAGAAAATATATTTCCAAGACTAAAAAAATTTTGCAAATATATTTCCATTGCTACTTGTACATGATTTACTTCCTTCTTAAAAAATTGACATTTATAAATAATATTTTATATTGAATTCATTAAATTATTTCATAATAAATTTAAAGCATATTAGTGTATTGTAAAGTCAAATGACTAAGTGGAAAATAAATATAAAATTTTAAAACAAATTAATAATTTATCTGCATTCCCTGTGAACTTTAAATAGTTAATAATGCCCTGGCTTCGTGCCTCATGTCAGGGAGTGCATCCTCTTTCCAGAGTTTGGGCTCTTCATACCACCCACATGGTTTTGATCATTATCTAGATACGCAGTGGTCATGTCAGTAGCTAATTGCTCATGTTACCATCTTCATTTTTCTTGTAAAAGAGAGATTTTTTAAATGAGCTCAATATATCAGCCTTTTTAACGGAATTATTAATAATATGCGCACCTTCATTTATTATTTCGTCTTTTTTTTCTGAGCTCTCCTCTCTCTGATAAATCTGTAAAGTCTCTGAAAGACTGTTAGAAATCATTTGTTCTCACTTTACCTTGCTAACCTTTTACTTAAAACTACAATAAATGAATACCTTACAGTTTATGCATTTTTAGTTATTCTGGCCTGAAGTTGACCTAATTTGCCAAATTTATTTACTTGAATTTTAAAGCTTGAAATAAAGCACATTTTGACTATAAGCAGAATGAGATAATAGGTTTTTTTAATGAGTAAAGTCTGAAAACTGTAAAATAACATAAAACATAAGGATAATCAACAAAATAAAATGCAGTGATTTAAGTGGTAAGCTGACTATAAACTCTTAGAAGCAAAGTTCAAGAAAAAAACATGAACTGTTTTTAAAATCACTTTCATTATATTCCACAAATAAGCATTTTTCTCTTGGTGCTAAAGTCTAAAAATTTTTTCCCATTTAAGCCATTACATAAAAATATCGAATAATATAAGTATGTGATTTTTAGATTTTTACCAAGTCACTTAATCTTCCTGCCTCATGTTCCTCATCTGCAAACTGACTTAAATATTATACATGTTGCATACCTTTCAAAGTTAGTAAGACAATGAATTACAAACTATTTTTAATTCAACAAATGTTTACGAAATTTAAACACTTCAGTCATATTTCTAGGTACTGAAGATTAGCAGTGAACCAATCAATGCCTCTCCTTATGATTTCATGTTCACAGGACAAGGGAGAAAATAAACAAATGAAAAGATTATAGCATGTTAGGTAATGGTAAATGCTTTGAAGAAAAATAGTGGGAGCTATGGGGAAAATGGAGAGATATGAGTTTGAATAAGCTACTGCAAACATAAAAAGCTGAGGAAGCAGAATTTCTTAAAGAGGAAATGTCAGGAACAAAGTCCCTGAAGAAGGAATGAAAATGGTAGATTTGGGCATGGTGTGAATGCTAGTTGCTCAAAAATAAACAAATAAATAAATGAAGAGAAGGATGGACTAGAAGAGGTCTAATACATAGGTTTGGGCTAAATCAGATAGACCCTTTCTATCTATAGTAAGGAGTTTGGATTCTATTCTGAATGAAATGGAAACCATTGGTGGGCTTTGAGCTGTGACATGACTTTATTTTCTTTTTTAAACAAAGGTCACTAAGGTGGATCTATTGAGAACTGACTGTAGCAGAGTGAGAATAGAACTATGGAATGTTGGTAAATTAGCTCTTAGAGTTTAAGAGGCTTAGCCTAGGGAGGTTGCCTGTGATGTGAGAATGGGTTGAGTTCATGCTGTATTTTGAGTACAAATGTGAGATCTGGTGCTGATGGAACAGATTAATATATGATGAAGAGGATTCAAAGATGACTTAAGGAGAAGCAGCTTTCCAGAGGCAAATCTACAGTTCTAGTTTGGATATTCTAAATTAGAAATGCCCATTATTCATTCAAGTGCAGATAGCATGTTGGCAGTTAAATATACCAATCTGGAGCTCAAAGAGGAGTCAGGGCTACAAGCATCATCTAGAGCCCTAGAAACATGTAATATCAGTTAATAAGTAAATATACAAAGCTAAGAGAATAGTATGAAAGACTTAGCATTAGGACACTTCAACATTGAAAGAATATCGAGAAGTCTGCAAAAGTGACTGAAAACTAATATTCAGTATAATAAGAGGAAAACCAAGAGGGTTAGATATCCTAGAAAATATGTGAAAAAAATTTTTTCCAAGAACAAAGAAGAGACCATAAATGTTGAAAGTAAATAAAGGCTAAGAATAGACCTTGGATTGGCAAAACAAAGACCATAGGTGACCTTGACAAAGAAGTGATATTGTTGAAAGCCTGAGCACAGTAAGTTTAGGGGAATCTGAGAAGCAAAAAAAAAATGGAGACATAAAGTTTATACAACTATGATTTTTCCTGGAAAGACCTTTATACTTCATTTACACTATCAATAGTTTATCTACATCCTTTTCTCATACCTCATATTCTTAGCCTTCTACTCTTTGTTTTTTTAGGTCCTTAAATAACCAGCCAAGACAGTCACTATGTCTTATGAGTCTGTATATATACTTATCTATGTCACATCATTTTCCATAGCAAGTGGATAATGAAGCATATTATTCCCAAAGCTTAGCCTATTGGGAGGAGTTCCCCTCACCACTGTATTTCAAGGTCATCCCTGAGTTGAGCAGCAGCCTAACATAAATTAAGCCTGAAAATTTTCTATCAGCTGGTCATGTGGGACACTTGTATCCATAGGTATAAGTAATAGGTATGAACAAGTAGCCCAAGTACAGCATTGATGGATGACATAATAGTTTACCCTTTGGCTCTGCTCTTTTCTGATCCCACTTCTGTAACACTTCCGTCTTATAATAAATTACTGGGCCTGCAGTATGCTTTGGGAAACCTAACGGAGCCCAGTTCATGATGGTCAGCTCCGGCCACAAAGTCAATTCATGTCCCATGATCCAAGACAAAATTAAAAGTCAAAAATTTCCGAAAGAAAAAAATATTGCTTGAACTCTAACCTATAGAGCTGACCTTGCAAACTTTCTCAGTTCAAAAGAAAAAAGAAAAAAAAATATTTCACTTCCACTTGATCAGTAGATGACTGACAATAAAATTGCTAATGATATTGTAAGCCCTAAAATTAGATTTCTTTATCTACTGGACCAACCAATGTTTTAAAAATGTGCCATTAGAGAGGAGGTGAGAGTATATTGGTCAGGGCCAAATTCAGCCATACTCTATCCTACACAACAACTCTGTTTTTGTATGTTTCACATTGTAGTTTCCTGAAAAAGAATACCTTTGCAAAGTAATCTTAGGAAGTGAAGGAGTAGCTTATGTACCATTTTCCTAAGTCTGTTGCACTACATATAATGCTGAATCGATCTGTGCTGTTATTGTAAATTTCTACAAAACTATTCTCCAAGGTGAGAAACTTGTTTTAAAGATTTGAGAATTATAATCATCTCTATGTTATTTGACCCTCTTGATTATATTGAGGATTTTTAATGGAGGGAAAGAAGGTTCATTCAGAGATGGGTTTTGCATGTACAAAAGTCTATTCAGAATTTCATTTTGAGAACTAAGAGCTGCTATTCAACTTAATAAAATTATACGTTAAAAACTCCAATTTTTCCCTACTCATGAAGTTCAACTTGCAAATTTAAATATTGTATTTGTGATAGTGGAGATTTTAATATACATTTTTAAGAAGCCTTTGAATAATGTTTGGTCTCATTTACATTTGTTTATCTTCATATGTATATTCTGACATATTTAAATGGTATTTATACATTTATAAATTTTTACTTTTAATAACTTTAACTCCATAAATCAGATCTTACTAATTACTAAATATGATTTAATTAATCTAAAAATTAAAAATAAAAGTGTAGTGAGCTTCATATTTTCTTAAAAGTTCTAGTTCTATAAAAAAATAGTAAGACTTCAACTTAAATCATTTCTAAATAAATTGCTCAATTATATATTTCAAATTGGAGTTATAAGGCTTTACTTTAAATGCCAAAATTCTCTTAAATATTAGAATAAATAAAATGTCTGTCATACACACATGCCTTCCTAGTAAGATTTTTTTATCTTGCTACTTCTCAGTCCTTTTCGAATACTATATTTTCCATTACCTTTTATAGTAGATTATGTGGTATATTGCTGTAGTTGATTATATTTTTCAAAAATGGTTACAAAAATATTTCTGTTCATACCTCACTCTTCATCATGATCCAGAGTCTTCTTCTCTGCCTCCTAAACCTGAGTAAATTTTTGCCATTGTCTGAAAAATTGAATGCAGAGGAAGTGATACTACCACCATGTTTTGAGGGAGCCTATGCCACATAGAGAGGCTGACAGATCAAGCTTGGGTCTTGCCTGACAGCCAGAATCAACCACCATACATACAAATGAGTAAGTCTTCAGATAATTTCAGCTCCCAACTGTCAAGTTATTGCAACTGCTATTGAGTTGAACAGAAAAGAGCTAATGCCACTGAACACTGCCCAAATTACAAATTTGTGAGCAAACTACATGTTGCCATTGTTTAAGCAACCAAAACAGAGAGGTTTGTTAAACAGCAGTAGATAACTAGTACAGCAGCTCAGATAAAAGATAACTAATACAGCTGTTCCGAAAACCCTATAAAGACTGTGACATTTATTTCATCAACTGGCAAGAGTATGGGCCGCTGATAGGAGGGTTGTCAACAGAGTTGTTCTTTTGAAATTTCAGCTAAAGAGACTTGCCACATCGGTAAGTTGTCCTCCTGAAGTCAGCTTACATCAAAGGACTGCTTGATGTAGGGGTTTTAATAACCCCTTGTCCTAAACAACATCAAGGCAGAAGAGCTTGAATTGCAACCCCAGCTTCTAAGCTCCTTAGGAGATCCCATGAGAACTTCTTTGGGATGCATCATGCATAAATTCCTCTCTTTTCCCACTGCTACTTTCTTCTCTCTCCCTGAGAGTACTATCCAAAAGAGGTCCTATACACAGATATCCAAAGTCGTTTCCCTGGAATCTGACCTAAGATGCTTTCTATATTTAATTTAAAATCTTTCCAGAGTTAAAAGATTGACTCTCACTAGTGAAGACAGCTATCTAAGCTTTTGAATAGGAGGTTGATTGAATTCTTGTTGGTCATTCTGATGTGACATACCGAAGCCTATTTATATTTGCCGTGTGGATAATTTTATTATTCAAGGGAGATGATCTTGTAATTCAAATCCTTTAATTTGGTATTCATAGAAGTCTACAAAACCTACACAGGTACATCATTAAGGAACCAATTAGGAGATAGTAACCTTACTAGTTACTTGGATTTAATAATAATAAAAAAAATGTTAACTAGTAGAAAGAAGGGAGATAAAACGGGTAAAAGATTACTCAGAAGTAGCAGACACAAAGAAACAACTACTTTCCCTGAGCTAAGGGTATGTAGATAATAAAATGAAACAAAAACAAACTGAAACCAACCAAACAAAAGAACTAGGACAGTCTTGTTTCCTGAAGGTTGGGATTCAGACTTCTTCCAATAGAGTGTACGTGAAGACTGCCAGTGGCCAAAAGTAAAAAACTTTCTAGAGACTGCCAGAGACTGTGAACAGGAGTCAGTCTGTAGAAAGAGCCTGTAGGAAGGTGAGGCCAGGGCAGAGCCACTCAGAAGTGGATACTGGTAGGGAGATCGTAGCCAAAAGGCCTAGCAGGATTGCTTCTTCAGAAGGCTCTTGGGCTCTCGCATTGAATAATAATAGTGAGAGACCAGAACCCTGAAGGGTGATATCTTTTTCGATTATGATCTCATCATATCTCTTCTGTGCCATCTACTGATGGTATCTAACATTTTTACCAGTTGGTAAATTAAATGGTAACCAGCTCTAGTTTCATTATCACAAAGCATGGGAAAGACGTGAATTTGAAGCTAAAAAAAAATGATTGTTAGCAAACCAAGTTAATTATTTAATTGGATTTTTCCATTTCTTTTGCTCTTTATACCTGCTTATCTGAAAGCTTAAAGACCTCTGAACTTGAAAGAATTCTGCATGATTTCAAATTCTCAGCATCAATCAATCCCAACTGTATCTAAAATTATTGTTACCTCACATGGCTTTTTATAACTGATTTTGGCACCTTATGACATCAGCTTATAGTTGTGCCTGCAATCAGAATACACTTCAAGTGGTATGAGAATCTAGTGTTGAACTAGTAACTTCATTACCTTGTTGTCCCTTCCTCAATGGTGGTAATTAATGATTTATCACTTCGTAGTCTCCCAGCTGATCTCTATCTTTTCTTCTGTACCTACCAACCAAGCACATACTCTGTAATAATTTTTCTGATTTCACAGTATATTAGGATTTTGAATTTATTTTTAACTACAGCTTCTTTTTCCTCAAACATCTGCATGTTACCTCATCTTTTCAGGTCTTTTATCTTCTGTTTCTGCTACTAACATGTTGATGTTTTCTCAGTATCTTTAGTTCAATTTACAAAAAAAAAGATTTTGATTGGTTTGGCCAATTAATAACACCTCTTCTTGAAATGTAACTAAATTACAAGCCAATTTATAAAACCTTGACTATTCTATAGATAGGCTCTTATAGAATAAATGGTCAAACTCTAATCCAATCAGCTATAATGAGTGGTGTGAGCTTTTTCATGTGGTAGAAAATGTGGTGGTCTCTGCTTCTATGTTAGAAATCAAATATAGTTGCTTTTCTCAGCAAAGTACCGTCAACATGAAAGGATAGTATTCAAATGGTGGAGCAGACCAGAGACTTTGAATGACCCTCTGTAATACTCAGCCTAAAAATCCTGATTAAAGGGAGATCCCCAAAGAAGTTCTAGTCAGTAGTTTCCAACAGTGGTTTTTATTACTCTCTATCAGCACCGTTAGTTGTTTCCGTTGACTGTGCTTACTAACAACAGTAGGGTCTCCAATGGGTGTCCTCTGTGCCTTGCTAACAGCTTGCAAGCCTTTTGATGAATGAAGAGCTCACAATTTCCCTCTCAACATAAGTCACAACTGAGGCACTGCTGAGGCACAGTATCTTCAAGGTAATTTTTTATAGCCACTTAATATTGCAATTGGAATTGAGCCATTTCTCTGAATCCTTCTTGGTTTATAGGCAGCTCACTGTCACAAAGTACAATATGCCCTTTTTAGGAGGACTGTTTTGTGACATGGCACTCTCTCCACGCATAAATTATAAAGGATGAAAACGTGAGTGATGAAAGGAACATATTGGTTTAATTTAAATCCTACTAATGTGAATTTAGTTTTGGCTTTAATTTACCTCTGCATAAACTATGAAAAGAGGTAAAGTAAACATAGATGCTTGGAGTTTGAATAACCTTTCTGGATTATATGCTCAATACCTCTAATTTTATAGCTAAAGAAGAAAAAGAGCCAAAAAAAGTTCAGAGGGTTATTCTCTTTGTCAATAGATAGTTTGAGATTAGAACCCAGGCTCCTTGAAGCTAAACGCAGTCCTCTTTCTAGATACCATGCTGCCCTCTAGTGTCATCCACATTTATACGAACTAGTAATTTTACACATGAACAAATTTCAGTTAAAGATTTTTTTGCAAACCAAGAATGCATCAGCTAATTTAAAATAAAACAAAGATCTAAGATGTCATTTCACAGTATTTTACCATTTATTAGTATTACTGTGTATACTTGAAAATATGTTTGCCTTATATTCTAAAATAATTTCTAAGATTAAATGAGGTCTCTAACAAGTAAAGAATAAAATTGTTATATTGGGGTGGGGCTGAGGGGACAGACCATTAAAAAAAATAAAAGAACAACAGCGTTGTAATTCATACTTTTAGTGTATCAATGAGCCCTTTTACTGTAGTTATAGTGTTAACTGGTGTCCTAAGCCATTTTGAAAAAACAAAATCACAGAATTAAAAAAATTGAAGAACCACTTTGATAATAGGAGGGATTAAACATTGTGAAAAATAAGACAAAAATAAGCCAGATTAGAGTATCATAACCAGTTTTACCATATATTTTAATTCATCCCCCTTCCAAAGAAGAATATTTATAAAGAAAAGAAAAAAATCAAATAAAAATAAACAAATTCAAAATACAGATTCAATACATTACAAGAAGAAAAAATAAAAAATGTGTAACATATGTTAAAGGGAAGACAGAAACAGAAGAGAAAATAGGGCAACTAATAAATCATTGGAAGCAACGAATTAATTATTACACTAAGAAGGCTGATATATTGAGCTCGTTTAAAAAATGTCTTTAAAAAAGAATGAAGAAGAAAAATTTAAATAAGGGGAAGTAATGAAGACAATGAAAATTGCTAATAAAAATGCTGGAAAGGAAAATGTAGGATATATTATAAAATAAAGTGATTCAGAGGACTTTAAATAAGGTTATGGGATCCTTATAAAAAAACACTGTGCTATGAGCACTGTCTTGAAATTAATATACTTAATTGAATTAACTCTGAAATTCTAATAACAGTAAATCATTCTTTAAAATATACATTATGCAAGAATTTCACAGGAGATGCAGAATTAGTACACAGGTTTCTATTGTTCTTTTTTCCTCTCATTCCCAAATTTATATCTGATCATCTTTCAAGAGATTTCTGGCATAAAATGGCATTTGAGTAGCACATTCCAGCCCTATATCTGAATTCCCAAGGAGACCAGTAAACAATAAATACTTACAACACTGAAAACTCAGACTGTTTAACAAACTACTGCCAGAAATATTGAGAAATACCTGCCTAGACTTTGTGGCATGGGCACCTTATGAAATGAAACCCTTGTATCTCAATGGTAGAAACATGTTTTGTACTTCTTGACTGTCTGATCCTTGAACCATGAGCTGTACAAAACCAAAGGCTTTCTATCCAATTAATTCTTCGTGAGTGAGGGTGGCCACATCACCATTCTATGTCCCTATCCCCATTTCTACTTTTACATTCATTAGAAATGACAAGCCTTGGGAAACCACAGACCAAGAATGAATAAGGAGGCCAGAGTAGAATTACAGTTATGAGGCATTTAGTTCCCCATAAGCAAAGTATTCTTGGTGGAATCAGAAAAATATCTTGCTATACTATATCCTGGGAGTCATATATATTCACTTAAACCATTGGTTTAAACCACCAGAGAATGGAAGTAGAAGAATGTGTTTTATGTCAACGCAAAGAGCCAACACATGCATGAAAAAAAAATTTTTTTGTTTAAATCAATGGATTAGTAGTTTATTGCAAAACATCCACCCAGAAATGTCTGTTCAACTTCACATCAACCATATCAAATAAATTTGTCCTGAATTGGTGATTTCATCTTCCACTTTGACCATCTGATTCAAACAAATTTTCTCACCTTGAAAACAGACCCATAATTTTACGGCTTCTGCTGATCTGAAGCATTTTACATTAGTCCCAAATCTAGACAATTTTCAGAGGGAAACTATTGGAGCCAAGTAAGTTTTAAACCAAATGGATGAAATAGCAATGAAAAGCCATCATGCCTAAGATCATGTGCTCAGTACAGTTCATTTTTGTGTCTAGCCAGCAAGCAAGAAACGCAAGAGTTAATTCCTCTGAAAAGAACAGCCACAATCTACCCATCTTGTCAAATCCATTCCCTGGAACCTCAGGGTTAGAGACTTCCACCAGCTTCAGGGAGGCTGCATCAGCCTTTCCTTTCATTGCTCAACCTTCTGCTGTCAGGCAGTGTTGGTAATTGGTTTTTAATTGGTTCATTTACCCGAATGATTTATACTGCCTCAGGTAGACAAGATTTAATGATACCCATTACAGTGTTTGAGATTATTTCACAAATAAACATGTTGTTGTTCTTCAAGACTGAAGATCCGTGCATGTGAGTATTATCATTCATACATCTCTGATGTAGGAAAAGTCCAGTGCATGACTAGCAATGACAAAAATAATAGTTTACCAAGTATGAACTATGGACCAGACATTTTGCTAAGTGGTCTGTATTCATTATCTCATTTAATAGGCATCTTCATAAGAACAGATATATACAGAAACAATGTTTATAGGGTTGCACTGGTTTTGCGCAGAGACTGTTTACAACTGTTTCTCCTTAACTTTCCAGATTATCAATTCCTTTGCAAAAAAAATTGGTCACTCCACTTTGAGCAGTATTAATATACTGGGAAATTCACTAGAGAGGTCAAGTAGAAAACCTAAATACACTCTCTTATTTAAAAAATTTATTTATTTAAATTAGTTTCAAATACACCGTATCACCGTATATTAATTAGACATCTATGTATTTCTAAAGCAATCCCCCCGGTTGCTCCCTCCCACCCCTGGCCCTCCACCTAGCCATCATATTAATGTTAATTATATCCTCTGTGCCATGCTCCCTATCTCCATGACCAAATATCAACTACAAATTTGTACTCCTTTAACCCTTCACCCCATTCTCCCAGCCCCCAGTTCTAGTGATAATTAAGAAAACTTGGAGTTTAGACCAGCTATCCTGAAGAGACTCTTGTAGTTCTGAAATAGTGTGACTCACTACATATTCCTATTTTTCATTTTGATTCATTAGCTATTTGAGGTGCTGTCAAGTCTTCTATAGCATAACCTATGCTATATTTCAATATTCTCTTTAAATATAATTTCTACCCAAATATTCAGCTTATCATTTGATTACTTAGAATTATGTACTGTTACACAATGCCAAATCCAAGTAAGGACACTTTCGTTGCTCTTTTGTCTATGCAGCTAAAAGAGCAATCAAAAATAGCAGGTACATAGGTATAGAGCTACAAACAAACTTAGGTAATGTTCTAATAATAAAGAGACTAATTTTTCTATTTCAACATTTTGTTTCTTTTAAGTAAATATCCTAGGAACACAGTAAAATGTTTTTAAACATTTCTTAGAATTAATTTGCCAATATACACCATCACACATGTGAATGAAGAGATGTAATGATATTTGGGAATAGATTCTAATATTGTTTATGTAAAACAACAAATTCAAATGGATTCTTCCAATTGAGTTTGGACAAAGAGGCACATTTTAGGATTAGGGCTTTGTCCAACTATATGGATTTGCACTGAAATAATATAACAAAAAATTAGGTATGGCATGAACTCTCTTGCTTTAACAAGACATAATCTTTGGCAAACCTAAATATTTTCACAAGAATTTTTTTTTACTTAAAATTTTTTAAAATAGTATTTACTTTGTACTTACAATTGACAGAACTTTGTTGAATACCCATTTCTTTGACATTTACTATTTCTGTGGACAATGTTGCATTTTTCTAATTGTTTCTCAGAGTGTTAAGAGTTTAGGAAAGCAGATCTACAAAGGTTTTACTTCAGTACTGTTGCATCACTACTCTGGATTAGTGAAGACATACTTAGATGGGATGAGATCTTTGCTTGTACATGACATGTGCATACTGTAAAACAGTATGCCGTGTTACACTAGCAGCCTCATACATCTCATGTTTACTGCATCTCTTGATTGCATCATTTCTGTTGTGCTTGTTTAATCTCATGTTATTTTATAAATTTAGTGTAGCCTAGGTTGACAGAGTTTATAAAGTCCACAATAGTATCTAACAATGTCCTAGGCCTTCACATTCACTCACCATTCACTCACTGACCCACCCAGAGCAACTTCCAGTTCTGCAAGCTCCATTTATGATAACTGCCCTCTACAGGGGCACTATTTTTTATCTTTTATGCCATATTTTTACTGTGGCTTTTCTGTGTTTAAATGTCTTTAGATATACAAGTACTTACCATTACGTGACAATTCCCTATGATATTCATAATAGTAGCATGCTGTACAGGTTTATAGTCTAGGAGCAATAGGCTATACTTATTATATATGTGATGTTTGCACAAAGACAAAATTACCTAACAATGCATTTATCAGAATATAGCACTATCATGAAACAGCACATCACTATAGTCATTTCAGAGTGTCCATCATTTTTTTTTGTACCTAGATAGTGAACATGCAGGGGCTGAAAGCTCTGTTGACTAGAAAGAATTTAGCAGTAGTAGATCTTTTATGTACTTAAAGACATCTGTGTATATTTCTCTTCCTTAATTTAGCTTTGCTGTCCAATACAGTAGCCAATAGCCATTTGTGGCTACTAAACACTTGAAATATGCTCAGCCTGAATTGGGATGTGCTGTAAATGTTAAGTACACATAAGATTTTGAAGACCTGTATATTAAAAAAAAAATGTAAACTGTACCATTAACAACTTTTATATTAATCACATTTAAAAATCATAAATTTTAGATAAATTAGGTTAAATAAAATATATTAGTTGTTTCTTTTTGCTTTTTTAAATGTGGCTCTTAAACATTTAAAATTATATTTGTGTCTCTTTATGTTTCTATAAGAAAGTGTCGATCTAGATTTAGACTTAATTGTCTTTGACAACTATTTTTCATCATTAGTATGTATATGTGCAGTTTGATGCAACCATTACTTGTCAGTTGATTAAGAATAACATATGGCTTTGTGTTCACCCAGACTAGGAGGGTTCAAATCTCCCCCTGGACTGCCTTGCTGAAAAACCTCTGTTTCTTGCATCTTACTTCAACACAATCCCCTTCCTCACCCCAAAACACCATAGTAATATTTAAATTTAATAATTTAGATTTTTGGAAAATATACTATGCATCACATCTAACACCATGTGCCAGGTGTAATTCTCAACCCTTAACAACTAATTCATTTAATTCTCATAGAAATTATATGAAGTAGATTTGTATATAATCCTCATTTTACATGTGAGAAAACTGAGATCCAAAAAAAGATAATAACTTGCCCAAAAGTAACAGAGCTAATAAAAACTAAAAATGAAGCAGTCTGAAGTCTGAGTATGAACACATATTTTTTACTCTCTGTCATTTTCATTGACCAGTATCCCACAGATTCTACCCTCTTCCCCCACTCCAATAACTGGGTTCTTTAGGCTTCAGGTATTCCTAGGTCTCTCTCTTCCTTCCAGAAATGCAAAAGTTTTACTTCACCATGTACAGCAACATAGCTAGTACTTTTGGCCCCACTTCATGGAATCCTGGCCTTCCTATACATGTCCCAAGTCTCATCTTTTTACAGCCAAATGGCAAAAGGAAAAAAGTTTTGAGGGGAAAATAAATCTATCCCCTTAAAAGACAGCAGCTTCTGTAAACATTTATGAATTTAAATAGTATTTTGTTTTTCTGTTACACTAACAAAAACTTTGTGTGAGAAACATTTTTATCATTATGCAAATTCAGAAACTGAGTCACAGATCATAAATAATATTCCATGATCAACAGCCATCAAGGAAAAGAAAAGAGAACCCTGCCAGGCAGTCCTCAGCTCACCTCCTAGTCCTGCTTCATATTCATACACATTGTTTGAAGTTCTTTTGGATGCTCTGTCCTGGGGCTTCACATCAGCCAGAGCTCATACATCAGTCAATTAGATGGCCACAGCTCTGCCTACCATACTTGAGTTATCAGCACACTCCTACCAGGTGCGTGAGCTACCCTTCCTGAAAACCTCATTGTATTGTCCAATAACTTTGAGAATACCCCTCCCCCAATGTTTTTTTCTGGGTTATAGGAAAGAAATCTATGGTGATATTTTATTGTGAGTACAATTGGTGTCATTGGCCAAAAATCTATATATCTTAGAAAAATAAAGCTTATTAGTCTATAATTGTTATCACCACATAGATGAAGGAAAGATGAAGGTCAAGGAGTGCTATTTTCTCTCTGCTAAATAAGGCAACAATAAATGCCCTCCAGACATAGGACAATGGAAAAATTGAGGCTATTAGAAAAGAAATTATTAGTGGATCAAAAATAGTTAAAAGAAATGTGAGTGCTCAGAACTTGACTGGAGAGCAAACTAATCAGTCAATGAAACCTTTTTGAGTTAATAATAAATGTCTCATCTCAACTTGAAACAAATCTGTCTGCTCTATTGGAAACATACACTATCAAAGGAGAGGAAAGCTGTCCCATAAAGCTATCATAGCATTTGCACATCAATTTGATAGGTAGTGTAATTTTCTTACTAAGGACCATGAATATCATATTGAAGCCTAGTACAGAAATACTACTCAAATTCCCCACGTAAGTCATCTGAATAGAAAAAGTTTAAGCAGAAGTCAGAGAAGATATAGGAAAAAAGGCTGAGGCTGATGAATTTCACTTATGACCAAAAAACCATGACCTTGACTTATTTCCATTTAATACTAATCTACTATCTCTAAACCAGGAACAAGTGAAACTGAAATCAGCCAGAAGCCAGAGTTATTTCTGCTCTGGATTTAAGTAGTGCTATGTCATCTGAATATATTTGTATGACGTGACAAGACTCTGAGAATGTTCAGTCCTGATCTGTGCTTTTGCCACTATTTTAAGTACCAGGGAAAGATGAGAGTGATTTGAAACCTTTTGTTTCAATTGTATAGCACATGACATACGTGTAGAAGATGAGAAAAACATTTTATTAATCTTCCCGTTTTATCTTGTAAAATATATTCAGAAGGTAGTGTTTTATTACCTGTATATGAAAAAGTTTTGAGAAATGTCAAGTTAAATCTTCAATTGGTTTAAAATATGTTTCTTCCTAGGCATCCCGAAAATCCATCACTGTGCAGAGTGTGGGAAAGCTTCGACTAGTTATGTCTTTCCATCTCAGTGTGATTTACCAAATAGAGGAAACATAACAGAAACTATGATCACTTCCCTACCCCACACCCCGCCCAATGGCCTCCAGATTTAGGTTTGGTTACAGCCAAGTCATCATACGGATTTCTTTAAATTTTCTGATAGCCTCCAAATATTAGATGAACTTTATTCTGGTAAGACTAATATATGAATTTACTATATGAAACTAAAAAACTTATCCACTTTCATATTCAATTAGATAGACTTTGCAAGTTCATAAAGAGAACCGCTTAGAACTCAAGTCACAAACTAGGGCTGTAGTTTATTTATTAATCATCGTGTTTTGTTCTGTTCTGTTCTGTTTTGTTCTAAGAGCCCATAATTTAAAATTAGATTTTATATTGAAATCTGAATTTGCACTCTCTTAAAATATTTGAGGATATCATAACTCAGGCCTTAGACTTCTCATGAAAATAATTTGCAAGATCCAAATATCTGAAGCCCCTTTAAAGCTCCAGTTTTTCAGAGTCTCATCCCTCCCAGGCAGTAAATAGGCTAAACGCCTCTAATTTTTGTTACCTAACAAACTCCTATAAACATTCTGTATTATGGCCTTGACCTAAAAAATCTAGATTCATGAAAATTCCCCGACAGAAGAAAAACTGATAAAACACAGCCTTCATGAGTATATTCTCTGCTCTTGCTCCCACAATGCCAGCCAAACATTGCTGCAGAAAACGAGAGTAATGAAAATTGGTACTATTTTTAAGTTTATAGTTTTCCCTCTCCACAGGGTCCAGCAATGATTTTACCTTCTTTGGAAAATCCCCTTTCACACTTTCTAGAAAGCCTATTCCCCATGCAATTTAACAATCAGTAAATAAGCACAGTGATTGGCTAAAGAATGTGTTATCTTTTATGGTGCCACTGACCTTCTCTATACTTGCCTCAGAGGATGGAGGTATTTGATCTGATCACCTTGACTCTTTCTAAATTTTCTTTCATAAATAATTTTTATCTTGTTTAATCTGTCACCTCTTGAACTCCTGAAATATTGGTTATCCACAGGATTTTGTCTTTGTTTCTTTTCTAATCTATTCTACCTATTTTCCCAAGATTTCCCCGGCCATCCTCATGGATTCTAAACTGCCTCCTGTATGCTGATGTTTCTATGTCTGTGTACCTAACTTTTTTCCATACTTTAGTCATAGAATTCTCACACTCCCATTCATCCTATACTTTACTTCCTAGGTAATATCTCTCATAGCAAAACTGATCCTGTCCAAAAAAAAAAAAAATCTCTTTTAGTTTTGGGATAACCTGTACAAAGATCTCTATACAAAGATCTTTAGAACTTTAGAATAGGCATACAACCCATTTTCTGCATTCTTATTTCTTCCCCGCAGTAAAAATTTTTTTTTAACTTTGTGACTTACACATGCTGGTAATTTTTCCTGGTATATAATTTCTCCCCCTATAAATATGCTCATTCTTTTTAAGATCTAGATTAACATGTACCACTTTATGAAGACTTATTCACCTTTACAATTAATGTTCAGGTTTCTGGGTTCCCAAAATTTATTTACATCACTATACTGCCCCCTTTTTCTCCCACACCTAAAATATATGGACCCACACACAGATTTTGAGTTTTTTAAGGACAGAAATGGTGTTTCATATGTAAATTTTAAAGCCTTAGTACACTACCTGGTATATGGTAGGATCTAGGTAATGATAATTTAACTCAGTGAGATCTCGACTTTACTGTGTTACTTCTCTCAATACCCATAACAGCCATATGAGTTAGAAATTATTAATTAAAGTACAAAAAAAATGAAGTTCAGTGAGGTACTAGATAGAACTAGGATATCAAGCTCCAAACCTCATGTTTTAATTGATAAATAAAACACCTTATAATTTCTTTAATAAATGTTTGTTGAATTAGTGAATGATTTAATAAGCAAATTTCAGGTAAATCTTTGCCAAGTCTTACACAGTTAATTTTTAGAATAGTGAGCATTATAATACTCTTTAAAATTCTGAGATATTTTAGCATTCATTCATTTATTAAACCTAATTAAATTTATTATACCTTATTCTGCCAAATTAAATAATGCCCCATATATTACTTTTCCAAAAAGTATCTGAAGCTTACCAATTGAACAACACCTGTTTTTTCAATAACACAAACTTTCATATGTACATGTTTTAATATATTATGAATCTAAATAAATAATCCAATTTAAAAATTAATGCCAAGTAATACAAACGTTTTTGATTGTTATTCTATGTGTCTCTTAAGGTTATTGTTATAAGCTTAATTTAAATTTTAATTATTTTTTTATAAATCAGAGTGATTGAAAATCCAAGCAGTTATTGAAAAAAACACTTAATGGGGATCACTTTTAACAAGAGAAACTTCTTCATTACTGCACTATGTAGTATCACATAAGTTTTTGATAACCATTTCATATTTTAGTTAAAAACATTTCATTTTTAGCTACATTATGAAAAGCTAATAACAATACCATTAATTAGTAATACATATTCATTGAAATTTAGTGACTTAAAGACCTAGCTAGCTTTATATTTATGTTTTGGGATGTAGATTCCAGATCTAACTTCAAATCCAGGTATAGTGAGAATAAAGTCATTTTTCTTGCCTAATGTTTTTATAACAAAGAAAATAATGCACAAAAAGTACTTTCATCCTTTGTCCAATGTGACCAAACCAGGAGGATGACCAGGAACTAGAAATCAGTCTTCAGACTCTTAACACAGTAAATAAGTTTTCTACCACAATTAAATCCGGCTATGTTCAAAAATGAACACATTGATAGAACACATTTTGATAAAGACAACTCACTCTATCCTAGATAAGGAATATATACTATAGTCTTGTTTTCTTTTCTAAAGTTACTTACTAGACTACCATGCTACTGCCATATGTGTATCTCTATTGTTTAGACAAATCTTAAGCAATTTGTCATATAGTTAGTTTGACTAATTATTTGACTAAATTATTGATTCTCAAGAATGACTTCTAAATTTATGTTAAAATGACTATTCAAGCCTGTTTGCTTATAAATAAACACATTTACTGGGTTGAGGGAATACTGTATTCTTCATTCTATTGATTTGCTACAGATAACTTAATGAGGCTGCAATCAATTGTTAAGGGTTCTGTAATAAACTTGAGACAATTTTTTATACAATATCAAATTAGCACTTTGGCTTAATTTTCATCTTTCTCCTAGGAAGTCTGGAATAATATTCCAAAGAGGACAGTATGTTATAGATGTCCTTGTTCACTTCTGGAAGTCATCATGAAGATGGAAAGTGGTACTGTTTACCATCTGGGAACTCAGGGCTAGAGGAGACAAAGGGAAATTGGGGTAATAGCTCACCTGGAAAAGACAAAAAACAGATACAAAAAATGTGAGAGAAAAAAACAAGTAAAGAGAATCTGGTGAATGTGAAGTATCATAATTCTATAATTTTAATAAAAATCTCACGTATTTACACTGCTTTGCTCCAAACCTTAGAAACAATTTCAACAACTAGAAGAGAATTTTGTTCCTATTTAAATGTTGATCCGTGTTAAGAGTGGCTAATGCCAAAGCAAAGATATGTATTACGGAAATGAAGAAGCTAATGCCAAAGCAAAGATATGTATTACGGAAATGAAACTAGCTTCTAGCTTGTGTTTTACTGCTGAAAAGAATGCCCAGAAATTGTTATTAGTGAGTAGTCAATTCTCTATGCTCCTCTAAGGCACTGAAGCTCCCCCATTTTATTTCAAATGCTCATTTCTCTGGAGATTATGTGACAACTGAGGTTGGATGGGTAAGAAGTGATTTAGCCACCTCTAAAGATTATTTTCTCTGGTGCATCCAAATTGTCTAAAATAATTTTCTTTCTAGGAAATAGATTTGGGTTTATTTTATACAGAGGAGAAAGTTCTAAAAAAAGGGAGAAGAAAAAAGAAGCATGTCAAAAGATAAAATAGTGTGATATAAGGATTCATTACTTAGGTAACTTTTTTCTTCTCTCATTTTACTTTGCGATAAGTTCTCAATGGACAGATTCATTTAAGCTATGATTTTTATTCATATTTTTAAGCTGTTGGGCCTGATGTTGAAATCTCCCTTGTCACCAGTTAGACTTACTAGTTTTAATGATTTGGGTTTTAAATGAAGGTCATTATATAATATCCTGCATTGCATGCAGATTATAAAGTTCCTGCCAGCTTTGCCTTTTAATTAAATTATTCTTTCAAGTGGAATATAGGAGTAGAAAAGTCCATCTTCTTTTTATATTGAAGAGACTCTATAGCCAAACTTTCCTCTAATGAATATTTAAAATAATGTTCTTGAATAAATGTTGATTGGGCCTAAAAGAATTATTTGTTTAATAAATCTTTCTCCCCATTCCCACCCAATTCAATTACCCACATTTTGAAGATAACGTACTCTAATATGTCTCCTTCTTGTATTATCTATCATCTATCTATCTATTTATCTATCTATCTATCATCTATCTATCATCTATCTATTTATCTATATCTATCTATCTATCTATCTATCTATCTATCTATCTATCTATCTATCTATCTATCTATCATCTATCTATCTATCATCTATCTATCATCTATCATCTATCTATCTCATGATACCAGAAATAATCCATCCAGGAAGTCACATTTCAGGGATGAGGAGTTAAAAACCATTCTAAATAGATCCATCATCTTAGAAAAGTTGAAGAAAATCTAAATGAAGAGTTGGAAAAGTGAATTTCTGGTGGACAAAAGCTAAGCAGGAAAGATTGGCCTTTTTTTCTCCTTATCTATTTCCTCCTTATACTGTCATACATTGTGAACAGATATGTCAGTAGATAACATGTGAATGCTTTTAAAATCTTTCATTCCTGAAGGTTAGAGCTCTAACCTGTCTAGAGAGTCTTAGCGATATGAAATAATAAACAGTTGTTGGGTGGCACCTATAAGTCCATGGCCCAATTAGACTATCATCTTGCAATGCCCTGTAACCCTTTTAACTAACACTATCTGCTGATCTGTAGGACTGACAATCTAAGCTTCAGTCTCGTAATTGGGTACCTCTGCAACCACTTGATGACTAATGATGCACGGCTCCCTGTTTATTTGCTTTCTCTGAAATCTGATCCTGTTTTGCAGCACCCCTTTCTAGGTCTGATATAGAACTAATTGTTGGCAGATGTGGCAAGTACTGTGAGCCAAGATATAGTGTTTGTTTGCACTGTCTGAGTTTTCAGCCTTAACCAGTCTCAGGTCACTACAGCTGGTTTCTATCAAGACCCTGTATACCACAGACCAGCCACCTGACAAAACAAGATTTGCTCCTGTGAACTTCATTTGAAAGGCTTGAATAAGAGAATTCCACCAAAGTAATAGGGAAGTTTTGTTAGAAATTCCTAATCAAATGAATTAATGGCTTAATTTAATTTTTATTTATCTGTGAATGACTATCTTATAATACATAGGTGAAGTGTGTCCTTTTCAAATACATTCACTAAGATTTATGGTTTTAGCTCATCACAAATTTTAATTTAGGCTTAAAAATTATATTAAATTCTTATCCTCTATGTAGGTATCACACATAAAACAAAGGTTACAAACCACTTTTTAGCCTTAGTGAAAAGGAGTGATTTCACAGTCAAAACTACAGTAAACATTATAAGTTGGATCCTGCACACTGATTTCGTATTAACATTCCTTTCTTTACTGGCAAGGCTTTCAGTTTTCCCTTACATGCCAGAATCAGTATGGTGAATTATTTTCATGAGTTGCCTCGTAGTTTTAAATAAATAAAAGATTACCATTTCAGTCCCCTGTTTACATTAAACTATAAATTCCATAAGCCATAGTAGTGTTTGTGTTTTCAACTTTCATACATGTTTTTTTCCATGGGTCCATGAGTTCATTTGATTTGCTTCAACTATCCAAAATATTTTAAGAGCACTGCACTGTGGAGAAGTATTTATTTAAAGAAGCTGTGGATAATTTGCAAACTCTATGATAATATAGTGGTCTTTACTAATGAAACAGAAAAGAAAGGCTTTTTATTCTGTAGTCCCCCTGACACTGCAGGAAATAAAATTTCAAAGAGCTCTAAGCTTTTATTAAAATGATTTTAGTTTTGGATTATATCTACTCCTTAGGTTGTAAAACAGTATGGAGTTTTCTCAAAAAAAAAATTTAAATAGAACTACTACATGACCGAGCAATTCCACTTCTGTATATTTATCTGAAGACATCCAAAATGCTAATTTGAAAAGATATATGCACCTCTTTGTTTATTGCAGCATTACTTACAATAGCCAAGATGTGGAAGCAGCCTAAGTGCCTATCAATAAATGATTGGATGAAAAAGAGGTGGTGCATGTATACAATGGAATATCAGTCACAAAAAAGGACAAAATCTTTTTTTTCTTTTTGTATAACATGGATGTACCTAGAATGTATTGTCAAGTGAAATAAGTCAGAGAAAGAAAGACAAATACCATATGATTTCACTTATTTGTGGAACCTAAAAAACAAAATAAATGAACAAATAAAACAGAAACAAACTCATAAATATGGAGAACAAACTGATGATTGCCAGATTGGAGAGAGTTTGGGGGGATAGTAAAAAAAAGAAAGAAATTAAGATGTACAAATTTCCAGTTATAAAAACAGTAAACAGAATGTAATACACAGCATATGGAATATAGTCAATAATACTGTAATAACTATGTTTCGTGTCAGATGGGTACTATCCCTATTAGGGTGATCACTTTGTATAATATACTGTATGTCAACTTTAATTAAAATATTAATCAAAAAATACATAAATACATACATACATATAAAGTAGTCATAAAATAAGGTAACTTTTCACTTTTTCAACGAGAAGATCCAATTAAAATTTTTTTTCAATTTTAAATACGGATACTTAAGGATACAGGTGGGGTATCTAAATGTCTACTTACAATATTTAAAATAATTACCTTACTTGCACGTATTTAAAAATTTATAGTACATAAAATAATAGGGTAATTATAGATATAGCTTCATTTCACTTTACTTTCATATTTATTTTTTTTAAATTCTTCACATACATTTTTGACCTCAGTTTTTTGGTAATTGCTAGAGAAAGTTTAAAACTTTTCAATACTTTTTTTAGAGAATATAATTTTTATATTCACCTACAATTATTTGTAATACAGCAATTTTTTCATTCTTATGTGAATTGTCCTGGAAAGCATGTCCCAATGAACAAGAATCCCCAAGCTTAACCGTAGGACATAATTTTTATTATTGTTTTGGTCCTAACCATAGAGTACATTATTTTTTTAAGTGAATCCAACATCTAATGACAAAATAAAAATCTGTTAAATTTCTGTTTCTTCTGTTATAACAGTTTCATCAATTAACCTCTAAGGCTATGCAAAGTTAGCACTGATCCTAAAATGAATAAGGCAACATGACAAACAAAACATTGATGTTCAAAATAAGGCAACTAGGATAGCATCTGTAATGTGAGATATTTGGTAAGTGGTCAAATCAACTAATTTTCTCATTTTAAAAGGTAATGGGGAGATGAGAATCACATCTTATATTCAGGCATGCACGGTGCATTCTCCCTCTAAATCATTTAATTGACCAAGTATTATTTTAACTTCCTAATTGCTTCCGAGATGAGTTACTTCAAATTTTATTGAAGTACATATCTATTAATTAGGCAACACATTCTTAGATTCAATATTCTAAAGGCATTGAATATATGTAGTGGGAAGTCTCCATCTTATTCCATCTGCCCCTTATCCAGCTCCCTGTCCTGAAAGCAGCTAATGTTTGTGCATATATGAATCAATATGCATGCATATTATTTTCTGTTCATTTGTATACTAATTGTCACAGTCTGTGCATATTCGTCTATACCTTACTTTTTTACTTAACATTGCATTTTGGAAATAATTCTATTTTACAGTTTGTTTATAATATTTTGCTCTTACAAACAATACTATAACTAAAAATAAGGGACATCATGCTTTTACATATATCATTTTGCAGATAAATGTGTATACCTGTAGCATAAATTTTTTGAGGTGGATATTCTGTGCTGGAAGGTAAGAACATTTGAAAATTTGATAAAAACTGCCATAATGTCTTTCCAATAAAGACTTTTTCCAATAAACATTTCCATCAACAATTTTAGTGTCTCTTCTCTCTCCATAGTAATTAATTTATTTAAAGATTAAATGGTAGCAGTTATGTTATTAATTAACCTAAACAGAGTTAAATCACAGAGGTGAAATTGGAATAAAGTAATCAGAAGAAAGACCACTTCTCTGAATATTTAATAGTTATGAAACAGCTAGAAATTCTAAGACAGCCGTGGGATAGTCAAAGGGTACTGAGTATTGGCCAATAAGCATTTGGTCACTAGTTTACATATTGGGAGAAATAATTCTTCGAAAATATCAGTCAGAAAGTGACTACAGTATCAAGGGCAGATAACCAGCATTGCTCAAACTTCAAATTTTACTTAATCATTTGGTATAATTTTAGAGTTTTCACATAGGGACATCATGTTTTATCATTGATATAATTTCTTAAGGGCTTACGGAAGCAATATCTAAGTGAGTAAAGATTCCAACTGCCTACTAGAATAAAAAGGTTGGAAACATCGAAGTACTATTTAAATCAACATTTTGACTGTTATAATTCCTACTGCTAATGGTAAACTGTTTGAATTTCTACAAGTATTTTGAGTTTTCTTAATTTTATAGTTTAATAGCACAGCTCATATTTTATTATACACTGATAAATATAATCAAGTATTAAAAATTACACAGCTACTTACTGTTTTGTTTTCTTTTCAAGGAGAATATAAATTCTAAACAACTAATTTTCTAATAATTCTTCCTGCTGTATTATTTAGATCCATGTTGAACAATAATAACATTTATGCACATATTTTATTCATATTTTTGACTCAATGAATAAATTTAAATCAGTTGTTTGTCATCATATACAAAGTACTTATAAGTTTACTTTTAGATATTTCTCTAGAGAAAATGGTTTATATGTATGGAGAAAGTGAATGAAAGGGAGTAAGGATCCTGTTCAGATGCTAAAAAAAATAACCAGTTAACTAACTGGCTTATTCATCCTTTCTCTATTTAGTAGAATAAAGATACTGTTTCAAAACATGTAGACTTTGGAATCAGATCTTATTACAATAGTAATAAAGACTCACTTCAGATATTTAAAAAATAC
Organism: Cynopterus sphinx; assembly: GCA_030015415.1. Classification (NCBI taxonomy): domain Eukaryota; kingdom Metazoa; phylum Chordata; class Mammalia; order Chiroptera; family Pteropodidae; genus Cynopterus; species Cynopterus sphinx. The sequence continues at coordinate 22,716,694 of CM057393.1, read as the reverse complement.
AGACATAAACGAAGAAAATATAAATCTCATGCAGTCTCACCCAACACATGTACTACTAGCAGTCTGCGAACATCATGGAATTATCTCTAGTCCTCCACTGTTTACTTGGCTGAGAGGGGCTTTTGTCCTGCTCCTGGTCTGCTAAACAAATGCTGCATCAAGGTCTCTGATAAGTGCAATGGAACCTCAAACTCACCAGCTTCCACTCCCATCTGCCATGGCTCTGCCTTTGCTGTCAGCAACACAGACTTGCCACCTGAAAGCTCAGACTGCATCCTATCTCTTCCTGGTGGCCTGCTCTAAACTGGTATTTCCTTCCCACTAGTGAGAGGTATCCACATTTGTGTCCAGATCTTCTAAGTTGACTGAAGCCTGAATCTTTGTTTCTGGTCAAAGACCAATGGATGATGGTCCTCCAGACATAGTCCCTGATTCTGAATCTATTCCAATTGACTGTTGGGTAGTAGCTTCTTCAGCTGGCCCTCTAGCCCTTACCAGTTTCTTTAAGTTCTGATTCTGGATCCCATCTTTGAAATCCTTCGCATAATTTTCTTTGTTCTGTGACTTGCTTGTTCACCTAATATTGAGAGTTTGTACCATTAACTTGAAAAGGCCATGCCTGCCCCACCACCACCACCCCACCCACCGATCTTGGGTTTGCAAGACTCTTTAATGTTAGGCAGGTTTGGGCTTGAAATTTTCTGCATTGATTTTGTATTGTGCTTTGAACTGTCCTAACTCTTTTTGTCTGTTGGATTTTCCCAATCTTTGGTCTTAAAATTCTCAGGCAATTCTCCTTTGAATGGGAGCTTTTAAGAAACTTAGTGGCCATAGCAGCTAAAACTACTAATGAACATCATAGTCTCTGCCTAGATACAGCCATGGCCCATAGACTTCTACACTGATCAGACATGAAATGCAATCTGTCTTAGAAATTAAACACTCATATATGCATCTCAGTTAATGCCAGAAGCTAGTAGCTCCAATTTGGGGGTTGTTGCAAAGGGTTTCTATATAGTACAAATGTCTACTTTCTGGAGCTATATCCCAAGGGAAAAATTCAGAGTTTAAGAATTTTGCCACCAAGGAAGTTCCTTGTTTGCAGAGGAAATGAAATGATGTCTAGAAATAGAGACAGAATGCTCTATCATAACAAACCTCTTTGAGAATAGAATGGACAAATTCTAAAGGAACAGTTGATGAGCTCTTAAAGGAATTCCTCGACCATCTTGCTAAGAATGATATTAAGTAAAAAGCCTCTGTTAGCATAGCTACCCTCTTTGGAAATTGACTTAGCCTTTGTTCTAAGGTTGATCCGTTACCTTTATTTCTTTATTCTTCGGAGGTACCATCCTCAGTCAGATCGATATTCCTGCTCTCTTTATTCTATCTTTGATTTTCTATCTTACCTCTTTTATATAAATTCTGCTGCTTCTTCTTCTTCTTCTTCTTCTTCTTCTTATTATTATTATTATTATTATTATTATTTTGCCTAACTGTACATAGCTAAAATTGCAGTTTTGACCTTTGATTGCCTGGCTAAATCTCAACTTAATTCATTGTTTCTGACTGTGTAGTTGTAACACCTCCAATACACCAGTGCTAAATTCTGACTTGAATAAAACTTTCTGAGCTTTTAGGGTAACAGAGATGCCTTAATAGTCCTGGTTATCTATATTTGGAGGTTATTTAACAAACTGAGAGCAATAAGAATATTGGAAAGAAACTAATATTCTGTCAAAATATTAGTTTTTATAAACTAATATTTTGTTCAGAAGATTTCTTAGTTCAAATTGTCCCACATTAATAATTTTCTTAGCTAATCATATTAATTTTAGTACAGCAGAAGTTATAGCTGTTAGGGTATAGAATAGTTATATGAAACTAAGTTCTGCAGAAAAATCAAATATTTTGAATATTTTCATAAATATGTAGAGAATGTGAGGCTTAGACTTTAAAAAACAAGATAAAAAGATGTTTTTATAGCAGTCCATTGAAATTAAGAATTCTCAACCCTTGTCATTCTTCTCTTTGATGAAATTCTGTTAGGTGAGAGTTCCACTATGAATAAGAAGACATTCTGGGCATTCAGGGGACTGACCTACTAAATAAATTTTCTCTTTGCTGTTTTGGTCCAGGATACATAAAAATTAATGTTCTCTCATCAGGGAACATTCTTATTTTTTATCTATGTGAAACTCATTGATCTCCTTCCAATTTGGTGTTAGCCTCTTCATTCCACTACTGTTCCCGAGGTAACGAATGATATTTTCATAGGCATGTCTAGTAATCAATTTAGACAGGCTCTGCTCATTGATTTGAAGAAGACCTTTGATCTGGAAAATCACCAATTATGGCTACTTAAAGTATATTCAATTGGATTAGGTAGAACAACAACAACAACAACTACAACAACAACAACACAAAACAAAAAAACTGGTACTCTTCAGTCGTTTTAAAACCTGGAAAGACACAAAGTTAAATATAAGGTCTCTTTTTAAAAAAGGGTTAATTTTCATTCTTTCAATTTTAAATGAAGATTTTCCTGCACATTCTACTTTATTTCTGAATTTTTTATGGCTGTTTAATATGATAGTCTTATAAGGAACATCTCAGTTTCAAGGTAATTGACGATTTGCAGTGAGTTTCTGACACCCTTCAAATCCTAATTAATAAAAATAGATTCAGCTTAAATATTGATATGCTAAGCATTAGTCTTATTTTAACTGAAAAATGGTGGGCTCTTCATCTGAGAAAATTAGTCTTTAATGGTATGCGAGCTACCTGGTTGGTCGATCTATTATATTTCCAAGTGAAATTTCTAGTTACTATTATTTTCAGGCTATAACCAAATTTGAATTAGCAATGAGAAAGTGGGTAGTTTCTGGCCTACATGAGACTATCCCACAGAGTACAATCTATTTGACTTAATGTATGATGGTCTCTACTGCTTTGAAGACCGTGACTCATGAAATATACTGAAGGAAAAAAGGTAGAGAGCCCCACTGTGTTTTTTATTCTATTTCATCTGTACATCCATAGAATCCTAAATTCAGGCAGAATATCTATAGTTCTAAAAGCTGTTTGTTTGTGTTTACAGCACAGGTTATAGAATAGAGACATCTGAATTCAGATCCCAACTTAACTCGGCTCAGTTTGCTATCTGTGCAAATTGAAAGATTATTTAATACTTGTCTATAATTTTCTTGTCCCTAATAATAGTACCAACTTCATAGGTTGGAAGGCTCAATAACAACAGTAATACTTAATACAATTCTTTATTTAGCAATTACTATATAAATAATATTTTAAACACTTGAAATTATTTAATTTCATCCTAGCAGTAATCCTGATTTATGTACTCCTTTCATCCCTATTTTATAGATAAGAAAATTACCATAGAGGGTTTAAATTTATCTGCGAAAAGCCATAAGCTAGTAAATTGTGAAATGAGTACTAAAATATAAATAATTTAATGTCAGAGCCTACCCTCTAACCATTTCTAGACTCATGCAAAACATTTAGCATAGAAACTAACATATAGTAAGCTCTTAATAAATAATACTGAATGACAACATATGTAAATAATAAATTCTCCAAATTCCAGAAACTATTTCAACTTTTAGATGTGAAAAAAAATAATTTAATATCTAGCCTTAAAACAATAGCTTATTTGTGTAGGAAAGAAAAGCCCTTCAGAAAAGTCCAAAGGCTTCTCCTCTTTCAATGTTGACTGTGGGCCCATTTGTGAGGTAAGTACTTTGCCTTTGATGCTCTCACCTGCTCCAACAGCATCTACTTTCTACCTCCTGGATTCTTTCTCCCCTAAATATTTACCTTCTTTCTAATCATTGTTTTTGGCTAGAGATCAGGTAATTATTGATAAAGTATTAGGGAATATCTATTTATTTTTATCCCTAGCATTTATTCACCATTTTCCAGAAACCTTAACCAAACTTCTTTCTGAGAGAATATCCCCTCGCCCTGTCTTAGTTTCTGGGCTTCTCCAGTTGGGTTGATTACTCTCCAGACTCTAGAGGTGGCTATGTGACATGTCAGAGCAGACACATTACCAAGGTCAATGAGAAGTTCAGATATGGGCATCTGAGTTAATCCCAGCCAATGAGATTGTGCTGGAATATTCAGAAACGAATCAGTTTATTTTTCTCTTTTATTGGCCTTGCAGTTGTAAGGATGTAAAACCTGGAGCTGGCACACCACATGTAATTATCAGAGAAGTGCCTTTCTGTGACTAGAGTCAATGAAGAAGTAGAGATATATAAACTGGGTCCTGGTGGCATAATTTAAGCCCCTGCCTCAAGCTGCGCTTAGAGTCAGTTCTGTTCTATGTGTTTTCATTATGTGATTCAGCCAGTTTTCTTTATGCTTAAACCAGTTGGTTTAAGCTTTTTCTCACTTACAACTGAAAGAGTTTTAATTAATACAGTTTCTTTATGCTATAATGAAAATTATTTAATACTCAAAAGGCAAAGTTATAATATTGATACATTAGTAATAGGTTTGTATAGTTTTGGAAGGATACATTTTTGAGCATTGTAGAATAATTGTAGAGATAGCAGTAATAATAAAATTATTGATCCCTTTCTCCATCTTCCATTTGGCCTAAATCCTGTTTAAGAATTCCTTAATAAGTAGTCCTAGGAGCTCCTGCAGGCTTCTTGTTATTTTCCCCTGGTGTTCAAGTGGTGGTAAAATAAGCTCAACTTTATCCTTGGAGATTTTATATCTTGCTCACTCCCAGGGCTGACACTTTTAAGTGAATATCTTTCAAGTATATCAAATGTCTCTTTTGATACTGCAGGCTACCCATTATCTGGAAAACTTCATACGTTTAAGCCCAGACAGTTTTCTTCCTGGCTATGTTCCTTAGGCCTGGAACTTACTGAGGACTGCAGAAGGAAGAGATGGAAAGAATGTAGGCTCTCACTAACAACACTAGGCTAATAAGTTATCAAACTAAAACTGTTCAACCATTGAACTTTTGATCTTATGGGCCAGTTTGGCTATTCAACATTCAATCGCCTTTCAATACTAGGACATCCTTATCTTTGTTAAGTAGAGTCAACCTTACATTATAAAACTAGAGTTGTCAGATGCTCGCTTTTCTATTTTCTCTTATAGTTTAGGCATGGGAACACAAGCTAAACCCTGCCTAAATTTTAATAGGATCCAGTGATATGAAAGAGCAGGAATTGTGAGAAAGCACTTTGAGTGAAGGTAGTGGAACCAACAATCGATAATCACTTTCCAGAAGTACCTGGTGAGTATTGCTAGGAGCAGTATCCTAGGTTCAGTTTTGGTAGTGTTTTCACCTATCCTGTCCATACCCAGGGGTGATGACAGTGGTGGTGTCTTCATGGGACAAATGTTACAATACAATGTCAGTTTTGTCCTGGGGTACATAATCTTAAACTTATTTCTCTGATCATCCCGGAGATTTGGAGATCTTTCCATTTAAGATTTGAGTCAGCTAGAGTTGATTTCTATCATCTCAAATCAGAACTTTCTGTAACACAGAGAGATAAAATATTTATTAATGTTCTTTTTATTTTTTATTATTTTTAAGCAGTTGGCTTCCTTTTGTTTTTGCAGCTAAATAAATTGTCCAAATTTACCAACTAATATCTCAACAACCATCAGTCTCTAATAACTACAAGGTACATGTTATTGCAGTTACCAAGAATCAAAGATAAAATTCCTGATAAGGAAACTTTTCAGTATGAGTAGCAAAAATAAACAAATAATGATAGATGGATAGATGATTGATAGATAGATAGATAGATAGATAGATAGATAGATGATAGATAGATAGATAGATAGATAGATGATTGATAGATAGATGATAGATAGATAGATAGATAGATAGATAGATAGATAGATAGATAGATAGATAGATAGATAGATGATAGATAGATAGATAGATAGATAGATAGATAGATAGATAGATAGATGATAGATAGATGATAGATGAGAGAGAGAGAGGGAGAGACGATAGACTACTAATTTCTTCACATGCATGGTCACCAGCTCTATTTACATGGTGGTATCTTAGGCAGAAATCCTAACATATTTCTTGTTACAATGGAAGAGTTATTATCATTTTCTTTCAAAGTCTTATCTAACTAAGATTAAATGCTCCTAGTTATAACATGTCCTTAATGAGTTCTTTTATTTTATTCCAATTTTGAAACACTACATTCCCTGTCTTAACCTAGGGCTAAAATTGAGTATTGAAATCCCACTGTGGTTTCTGGTTCATCAGAAAACACATTGAGCTCCCCTCAAAGGCTTATTTCTCTATGTTTATACCAGAGAAGTAAGTGAATCCAGGACAAGTAAAGCTTTCTGGTCTCTTTTAATCATTAGAAGACAAAGCCTAGATTTGACAATGACACTGGATGCAACACCAGAGGTCTAAGGGCAAGAACTTATGCAGAAGTGAAACACACGTGCCACACTCTCATACTTCCAGTTACACTGCTCTTTGTCCTGAGCCTCACAATTCAAGCTTAAACTCTTGTTAACATACCTTTTCTTGACACAAAACTGCTCTCTTTGTCTTATCTTAGTCTTTTTTTTTAATATTGTAACTCACTTGCCCTGGTCATGTGGCTTAGAAGTCAAGTGATATAGTCACCTTTCAGACAGAGGTTTCTGTCTGCTGTAATATGACAAAAAATTCCACTGGATAACTCAGTTCTAACTTTTTCTGTCCTTCACTGGATTCAGCTCATTGTGTGTGCTGTAAAAATAATCTTCCAGACTATATTTCCCAAATTCAATGCTATACTTTTTAAAAATATTTTTATTAAAATATAGCTAACATAAAATATTGTATTAGTTTCAGGTGTACACCATAGTTATCCAATTTTGTATACCTAAAGACATGGTCACCATGATAAGTTCAGAAACATCTGACACAGCACAATGCTATCACAATATTATTGACTCTATTCTCTATATTGTATACCACATCCCCATGGTTTATTCGTTTTATGTCTGGAAATCTGAACTTCTTATTCCCCTTTGACTCTGCCCTCTTTTTTTGATTTTTCAATTATATTTGACATTCAATATTATTTTACATTAGTTTCAGGATACAGAGTAGTGGTTAGATGTTTATATAATTTACAAAGTGATCACTTTTGCAAATGAGAAACTCCTTTTGAAATTTTAAAGAGCCTTATATCTGTACAAGAAATACTACTTGGGACCATTTTGTTCTATTTTTTCCTTTGTAGATTACTACAACTTAAGAACTTTTACTTATAGTTGTAAATCAGGATGCTTCTTAATTTACACAGAAAACTACAATTTCTTGTCAAATACTTGTTATAGTTATTAACATAATTACTATTATTATAAAAACTGAGGTTTAGAATTTCCTCTTTCATTATAACTTTTCTAAAGTAAGTTCTTGTATTATTTTTCCCTAAGAAAAGCCCCCAAAATGATGAATAGAGTCAAGTGAAATGAAGAAAAAAAAGCCCCCAGAATGATGAATACAGTAATGCGAAATGAAGAAAAGAGCTTGCCTTTTCTTAGAGCCACATTGATTTAAAATGCATCATTGACAATATCACCATCATTCAAACTACTATATTTTATTCAGGTGGCAGGTACTATTTGCAAATGCAGAGCTCATCAGTGAGGGCTTCTCTCCCTTTCTTTCAGTTCCACAAAACTCTTCTATTTCATTAAAACAATAAATAAGAAAAATCATGAAAAACAGCCTGAAGCTGCTTATTTTGTTTTTTAACATGAAGTACATTTATTGAGGGTTTCAAGTTGTATTTACTCAGATGTGTGACATATGGGATTAGCCTACCATCACGTGAGAAAGCAATGCATTTTTCATTACTTTTTTGCCCATAGTTCTGAATGCTTTAACTGGTGCATTGCTTAGTCTGTATTGGATGACATCTGATCAAAGTAGTTCTAATTCATAACTTTGATTTCTTTTCTGATATTGTTTGGTTTGGGGATGAGCTACATATTCATTGTAGGCCATTTCTTTTAAGGGAAAAGAAAATATTTTTACCTCTCTTTGTGCTGTATATTTCTAAAAATTCAATAAAAATAAAAGATAGAGCGATGAGTCCCTTGAAATAAAATAGTTATATTAGAAAGCTTACATTTATAAAACATTTCTTTTGATTCTGAGAAAAACATTGATAATAGTTTAAATATATAGTTTATACATATAAACAACACACATGCATAATAAAGGTATAAGAATTATGTATTAAATACTAACCTCAGAGAAGAAACAAAGTAATGCATTTTCATTTAACATTTCTAGTGCAAAAGACAAAGAGCAAGTTATTACTTTGTTATACAAAAATGCTATTATCTGGTACAGGGGGTGACAAGCTAAGGCCCATAGGCTTGTTACCTGTTTTTGTCAATGCAGTTTTATTGGAACACAGCCATGCCTATTTATGTATTGTCAATAGCTATATTCCCCTATAAGGACAGAATTGAGTAATTGCAAAAGAGAACACAAAGCCTACAAATCCTAAAATATTTACTATCTGGCCACTTACAGAAAAACCTTGCTGACCTCTGATCTAGCACATATATTGGTAAACCAATATTCCCCCAAATTTATAAGTTGAATGTGGTAGCTGTCACATTTTCTCAGGGTAAGTCATAAATATATTTTATTTTCAGATAACCAGGCATGAGACTTAGGAACTAGAGCCAATGTGTAAAAGAAAAGGACATTATATCTCAAAATGCACAATGGCTGTAGTATAAACCTCTACCACTTGAGATGTACTGTAGGAAATTTTCTATAAGGCACTAAAGGAGCTATTCATCATCCCTACAAAAGACCTAACTTCATACAGCAGAGAGCACAAAGTGTCAGCCATTACTCCAAGAACCTTATTCTAATGTAAAAAAGCAACAAGACCTGTGCAAGCTAATGGGAGGTCTACAGACTGCTCTTTCATGAAACCGTTGTTCTCTGAAGGAATGAGAACCAGGGGAAAGTGAGGACATTTTTCAGTTCGCCTGCCTTTCGCTTTCATACCTTGCTTTGGTTCTGTACTCATACCATAATTTTATGTTTGTTTTTTAATTCATCAAGAGCTGTACACATCATTAAAATAATCTTTTAGTATTTAGCTTTCCTGCAAATAGTGACCTGATCCTTTAGAAAACCAGCTTCATTAACTATGATTTTACATTCGCTTCTCTATCACCTATCATTGAAATATAATCATTCATTAAGTCCATTCCTTTATGTGCAGTGTTTTGGACTTCATTGTTTGGAATTGCTCAGATACGTGTTTTTCCTAACAGTCACTGATCTCCATGGGCTACTTAATAGCTATTAAAGAACACAGTTGTTCTTTAAAAAATAAATGCTCCTTCTGTTAGGCATCTATGTTTCCAACGAGAGCATAAAATTTGCAAAAATATGGCATTGCTATTTTCAACATGTAACAGTCTGCTATGGTTAAAGATCTAATCTCTATGTTTCTTTGACCTCATAACCTTTTACCTCAACTTTGAGTCTGTGTTCCATTTAAAAATGTAAATATTATTAGTGCATATAGGAAAGATCATCTCTGTTTGAAAATTGCATATAAATAACTCCAGAGGACTGGAAAGAAGCCTAGGCTAAAATCATTGCATAAGGATTAGATCTGTATTACATTAACTACAGAAAGAAGGAATTTCATATATTAACATATAAAGAACTAGTAAGGAGATTTGAGCAAAAATTTATAAACACAGACATGAGCCAGTCAATGAAGCTCATGTTGAAAGATCTTTTCTTCACTATTGTCTCTCTGAATTTTAAGCATCGTGCTAGTTATTAAGTATCAATATAGCCAAGTGATTAAAACAAAATGAAGTTTCGGCTTCTGTTCTGGAATACTGAGAAAGCTGATAACTTGAGTCCAGAGGTCTAATTTCCATCCTGTTATACATCTCCTGAAATGACCAAAGAAATATAAAAATAGACACTAATCTGCACCAGTTAAAGGATAAGAGAAGGGTTATCATTTTCATTGTCAGAAATAGCCACAGATTTCTGCTAGATTTAGTGCAGTGGAAATGACAGGATACCAAAGACTGGCTCAAAACTCCCCTCTGGAGAAAGCAGTTCAGACTCTCAGGAAGTAATCAGAGGATGGGCTGGCAGACCCCTGCACCTTTTTAATTGAAAGCATGAACACTGAAGGTGAGGAATATCAACGGGGCAGATGGGGGTTTTAAATTCGTGATCACTTTTATTGCTTCAAATGAAAAGTTTTCTAATTAGTTGTTTAAGAGAAGCCCCAGTATTTCCTTGTTTTTCCAACAGAAAATAACAATTAATAATAATAATAATAATAATAATAATACTTAATGTTTATAGAATGTTTATCATGTTCCAGGTACTTTTCTAAATACTTAACATGAATTATCACATTTAATGTCCTTATTGACTTTGGAAGTAGGTACAGTTATTAGATCAATTTTATAGGTAAGTAAAAGGAGGCACAGAAAGCTTAAGTAACTTATCCAAGTTCAAATAATAAATGAAGAAACCAAGGTTTACATTTTGCAATCTGACTTGAGATGACACCCTGAGGTACCATTCTATCTGGCCCCTTAGAAAGTCAAACAGTGCCATCACTGACCTGAGTGTGTTACGGCGAGGTTTGCCAGATGTAGCAAACAAAAATATGAAACATCCACAAATATTTGTATTTCAGATGAACAATGAAAAAATTTTACTTCAGTTGCATTGTCCCATGCAATTTGGGAACTTACACTAAACACTTAAACTGAAAATGTATTTGTTTTATCTGAAATTAAAATTTTACAATAAAACATATTTTAGTTCTTTAAAAATTATACGTTCATACATACATACATACATACTGTTAAAAAAATTCACTGGGCATTCTGTATTTTATTTGTCAACCTTAGGCATGACTCCTTCCTGACAAGGAGGCAACCATGCCGGGAGGAGGCACAGGATTACCCACACGATGTACCTGGCCCTGGAGGTTGGGCAAAAAGAACAGAGCACCTTATCCTAGTGCACCAGCTTCATCAAATGAAGAAGAAATTGCACGAAGAACTACTTCCTCTGACAGAAAATTCTGTGCTTGAGCCTACTCTCCGCTCTCAGAAAATGAGGCTTCTATACTGCTAATATATATTTGCATTTACGAGCCCTCCAGACAAATATTTTAGAGCAGAAATCTAGGAACAACTGAAAAAGTAATGTGGGGATTCCAAAGAAGAAGCTGTGTTTGTAGGCAGACTTCCAGCTGGATTTATCTCTCTTCTCTTAAGAATGAGTTATAAATAAAAAACCAAGTGAAAGTTCTCAAGAGATTCTGCAGTATGAAAGAAAGCATCCATTAGAAACTGTCTTATTTATTTTGGGGGATCTAGAGAAAGTAAAAGTAAATGTTTAACAGTGTCTACTTTGAACTATCTAAAATTCAATAAAATCAAGCATTTGTTTATTTATGGGTGTGGCATACTCTGGTGATACAAACTAAAACAAAGGTTTTGCCATCCCCATCCCCCCCAAAAAAAATCTCTGTAAAATAAATTTTAGTAAAGTAAATAAAAAGCCAAGTACTGACAAGTGTTGTGGAATGAATGAATGAATGAGTGAGTGAATAAATGAATTAGTCAATCAATACAGCCAAAATAAAGGCAAAAGAGTGACTACATAAAAAGAATAAATTGGTATTCTGTATTCATTCCAAACTCCTCTGCTGTGCCTGGAAAGTTGAAAACAACATTTTCCAGACTTTTTTGCAGCTTAAATTCTGAGCATGATTTAAGCTTTACCAATTGAATGACATTGGGCAAGATTTAAAGGCAAAAATGTGACAGGTGCCTCAATTCTAGTGCAGGCAAGTCCGTGGTAGATATACTTGTTTTTTTTTATTTTGTTTTTGTTTTTGTTTTTTGTTTTTTAACAACAGTATGAGCAGACAACATCTCCGTGGATAATGAGAGGCAGGGTGCGGTGCCATTATTTTCTTCCAAAAGTTCTGTGAGCCACTTGAGACCCCATAATAAGTCCCTTTGGCTTTAACTACCCAGAGTGCTATTCCATTCACCACACTATTCTATAACAAATGCAGTCACTGGAACGGGAAACACTCTCAGAAAATGGGAATATAGGATTGGTTTCCTGAACTAGCTGCATTTGGATTCAGCAATTATCTTGTAAACCTTAGAAGGTGGACACATGGTAGCAAAGAGTTACTTATATCATCACTATCATCAGGGGATGGTTGTGGGCACTCATCAGCCTACACCGCACTACCAGGATGGCTCAACGAGCAACTGGGACAGACTGATTACATTGTTTCTCTGCGGGATTCACCTATGTACAGTACTTGCTCATTTTGGATATGGAATTGCCTTCACTGCCTACTTATAAGACAACAGTTTTGGACTTACTATATAGTTTAGTTTACTTGTTTATTCATTTATTTATTTACCATGGTATGACCAGACACCACAATTCCTGAGTGACCATAAAACTCATTATACAGAAGTAATAGGAGAAAAAGCAGGCTGACTCCCAAGGAATTAACTTTTCTTAACATGTACGTTGAAATAATGGGCCTTTTATAAAGATAAAGGATAGACTGTTGAACAGTGTAAGTCAATATCTGACCAAAATAGGATGTTTTCCTACAAAATATATATATACATATATATACATATATATATATATATATATATATATATATATATATATATATATATATATTTTCAGCTAGCAAACGATGTGTAATTCTTCTTCTCTCATAGTTGGAACACACTGCTCCAGCCACTAAGGTGTGGAAGTACAAATGACACACTGCTTTAGTACACTTAATGACACAGTATTTTTGTTTCTCATTTCTGTGAGTTTGCTTCTGTTGGTTTAGGGGTCTTGGTTCTCAAAAGATAAATGATTCCATCAGGGATACATCAGAGCTTCTTTAAACTGAAAGTTGAAATTTCTACCTTTCAGTATTGAGCTACGTGTGCCGTTGGCCTGGCAGATAGAAGGAAGATTATTCTGTTTTCTGAAGTGATGATCCTGATAATTAAGAGAAAATATAATTACTTCTTTAATGTGGGACATGGAGAAGAATATCTACTACTCAGGCAATCCTCTAGAACACATCTGCCATGTCTAATTTAAAAAAATTAATGGGGTAACACACGGGATAAAGCTCAGACACCACAGATACGAAGGTTTGAATTACTATACCAGGTAGAAATCCCAGCTCATTTCATATGTTGCCCAAGGAGAAAGAGACCTGAGGAAGGGTTTGGGAAGGAAGTTCCAAATAATAATTATGACTTCATGATTAATTACAGAGATAAGGACTAAAATAGCTACTTATATTCTCTTCCCTGTGTGCTTATATCTATGCATTTTTTTCTTTTTACTAAATCATTTAATTCTACTCATCATTTTCTCCTGCCATTTTAATATGGTATGTTGGTGTTAGTTTACCTTGCAATTCTGTTCACAAGTTAAAGAGTATCGAGATAGGGCTATAATTGAGCCTAAAGAGAAATAAATATCATCAACTTGTGGATGTAGTAACTAGTGGGATTTTAGGCCACCTTTTTTAGAAAGAAGATGAAAGCATTTTTATTTATACATTGAAAAATATATTAATTTTATATTATTGAAAGCTGCATATTGCTATTCTATTACTCTCATCTGAAAAGTTAAGATTAGAAAGAAGGATTTGTGTGAAGTTCAGTATCCAAACAATAAATTAAGGTAGATATGGTGACTTAATACTCAACATCCATCCAGATTCCTCTCAAGGTGGCTTCCAATATTGCAGGTGCTAAAAAACAAACAACAAAAGTCACATTTTTTCCAGACCCCACTACAGCTAAGTTTTCTAACGTAAATAAATTTCCACCGTTCAGATATACTCTAATAAGATTTGGGAAGTGAAAGTGAGAGTAAAGCAAAGATTTTTCTATTTTTACTAGCAATCATGGTCAAAGAGGCATGTGATTTCTTTTCTCTGGCACCGTTAGCAGAGATCTTAGTGTGAGAGCACTATATTCATGGCTGTCAAGGAAGGATGTATGTATGGCATGTGTTCTGCCGTAGAGACTGTAGTAGGCGTAGTATTTGCTTTAGAGCTGGTAACAAGGTGATTTCCTGATGGTAGTAACTTATTAATGGACCATAGTGCTTTCTGGATTATTATAGTGGCAAAATGGTTCTGGGGTCTATAGCAGCCATGTTGTACATTAGAAGATGGCTTTCCAGTCAAAGAAGTCTCATTGCCCATGGTGACCATGTTTCAAGTATGGCTATCGGACTCACTCCTGAAATCTCAACTCACAATTTGCTTCTTCAGATATTCTGGCAATTCTGTAAGCCATGCACCCTATAATATCTCTACTTCAACTTAAGCTAGGTAGAGTGAACTTTGTTTTCTATGTCAGCAGCCAGGGATATTGAGATGAGAAATAAGGAGTCAGAAGAATAGTCTGAAAAAAGACATGTAGAGGAAATTAGTATTACAGGGTAAAAAAGTGAAATTTAAATATGTAAATTGTCATTAAATATAGTGAAGATTAGAACAGACACTGAAGAGAACTGAGTAGGGATGTGAGAGACCAACTTGAGAAACCCTCCTGAAAACAGGAAAAAGAGCAAGACATTAAAACAACAAAACAATGTAGTAGATATGCATGTCAGGACACAGTAAATAAGTGAATATCACATGTTACATAAAGAGACAAAAGGAGGCAGTAATTATTATAACTGTGATGGTGGTAAACAAACAAAAAAAAAGCAAAAAATTTAGAAAATTATAGTACTCGGTGTATAAAAAAAAGGTCTTCTCCAGAGGTTCAGGTCAAATTTTCTAATAACATGTTTGAATTTAAAGATAAATAAATATTATGTGAGCATTCAAGCTCAAACAAAAATAATCCCCTAAATATTCCAAAAGAAATAAATGCCAGTTTTTATGAGAAGACAAAAAGTTTTTTTGTTCTTTATATAATATGCAGTAATAATGCATGAAGAAATAATGTGCACAAAACTTTGAGGGAACAAATTTAGAGCTAAGAATTATAAACCTAGCCAAATTGTGTGAATTCAATAAAAGGTGCTTGTGATGTTTAAAAACTCAGAAAGCATGGCAAACACAAACCCTTCCTGATATGAATTAGTTGAAAGTCAATGGTAATCAACCAAGATGAATCGAAGTAAATAAATGAAAAGTATGGTCAGTATAATATTAAAGGATGAGGTAGTGAGCATTAAAACCAAGGTTAAAAAATAGAAATTAAAGTTGTAAAGGCTTACCAAAAGTAAAGATAAATCATATAAAATTAGAATTTAATTTTAACAAATTTAGTTTTTATATGTACATAGAGCATTTGTTATAGAATTATATAGTAGGACATAGAATTTGGTTCAACATGTTCCAGAAAACATCCATTATTAGACCACACTAAAATAAATTAAAAACTAACAACTTTGAGATGAAAAGGGGGAAAAGTTCATAAATAACCAGTACAGAGAGAGAACTAAAACTTCAATTATGTAATATTTACAAAAAAATAAAAGCTCTGCGAACTAAAATATATGTGGCCAATAATATGAGTAGAAACAAATTCATCACTTTAAGAGCATTATTTAGCAAGAAAAATAAACATTTGTTTTCCAGAGGTTAAATGAAGCTAAAGAAAACAGAACTGAGTTGAGTATAAAAGCAAAAATTAAAAGTTCACAAATAACAAAAAAAAAGTAGAATTAGCTCGAAAAATAGTACATATACAATAAAATGTTTATTATTATAAAAGAAGATGGCACAATAGAAGAACAGAAATATTTTACCCACATATCTAGACATTGAAAAAATAAAAACCTAAGATAATACATATAATCCTATTCTAACAATCGTGGAAATTTCTAAATTAACAATTTTTAAGAGAAGAATGCTCAAAAATCAACATAGAAATACCTGAATAAATAAAGAGCTCTAAAACAAAAAATATTAAAACCTTTAGAAATGTTGACATAAAATTATATGGTTGAATTTTCTGTAATTTTCAAAGGATTAACAACAAATTTTAGAACTGTATTAATTATTCTAAAAACATGTAAGTTGTAAACAGTTTTTTATACATTTTTGGATACGAATTTTGCGAGATAAATTATTTGCAAATATATTCTCTCATTCTGTGGGTTGTCGCCTCATTTTTTGTTGGTATCATTTGCAACACAAAAGCTTTTATTTTAATATAATACTATTTATTTATCTGCCATTTATATTTTAAATGTCTCATCTAAGAAATCATTGTCTAACCTAAGGTCAAAAAGATTTACTCCTATATTTTTTTGTAAGAGCTTTATAATTTTAGCTCTTGCACTTAGGTCTATGATCTATTAAAAAAATTCTGTGTCTGCTGTGAAGAATAGGTTAAATTAAATTCTTTTGCATGTGAATATCTAGTTGTATCAGCACTCTTTGTTGAAAAAGCTATTCTTTCCTTCATTTTATTGTCTTGGCACCCTTGTAAAATATCAATTGACCATAAGTATAGTAGTTTATTTCTGGACTCTCAATTCTATTTCATTGATCTACGTATCAATCTTGAATCAGTTTCATATTATTTTGATTATTATAGCTTTGTAGTAATTTTTGAAATGAGGAAGTGTAAATCTAATTTTATTCTTTTTCCAGAATCTTGTTCTTTCTAGGCCCCTTTTATTTCTGTATAAATTTTAAGATTAGCTTCTAAATTTCCACCAAAAAAAAAGTCACGCAGGATTTTGATAAGGATTGTGTTGAATTTTTAGATATATTTGGGGAGCTATTTACCATCTTAACAATTTTAAATCTTTGGTTCTATAAACATAGGCTATATTTCCATTATTTAGATCTTTAATTTCTTCCAACAATATTTTGTAAGTTTTCATGTATGTGTTATGCAATTATGTTAAATTTATTTCTAAGTATTGCGTTCTTGTTGCTAGTACTATAAATGTAATTGTCTTAATTTCATTTTTGGATTGTTCATCACAAGTTTTTATAAATATAACTGATTATATATATTGATTTTACATTTTCCAAACTTGCACAATCTGCCATTACTTTTAATAGTTTTCTTGTGGATTCCTTAGGATTTTTAATATATATAATTATGTCATCTGCAAATAAGAATAGTGTGACTCCTTCCTTTCCAATCTCAATGCCTTTTTTTCTTTTTCTTGCCATATTTTTTGAGGTAAAACCGTCAGCACCATGTTTAGTAGTAGTGAAAGCAGCCAGTACTCAGTCTTACACCTCTACCTGTGAGTTTTTTGTAGATGGTTTTTATCAGATTTAGGAAGATTTCTCCAATTTCCAGTTTGCTGAGTGTTTTTATTATGAAAGGGTATTGGGAGTTTCTCAAAGGCTTTATTTTACATATACTGAGATGATCATGCATTTCTTCTCTTTGTTCTATTAATTTAGTGCATTACATGAACTGATTTCTAGATGTTCAAACAATTATACATTTGTATAATTGTATAATTGTACAATTTGTAAAATTGTATAATCGTGATATATAATATTTTTTATAGATTGCTGATTCAATCTACTACTATGTTGTTTTTTAAAAAAATCTATATTAATATGATACGTTGTTCTGTAGTTTTATTTTCTTGTGATGTCCTTGTACTATTTTGGTATCAGAGTAACATGGTCTTCACAGAATTATTTGGAAAGTCCCGTCTATTTCATTTTTTAGAAGAGTTGAAGAATGATTGATATTAACTCTTTAAATAGTTGATTTATAAAAAAAAAAGTGCTCTGGATGTGTGTTTTCTTTGTGAGAACTTTCAAAATTATCAATTCAATCCTAATTACTTGTTTTAAGTAATTCTCATTTTCCTATTTTTTTAAAGTCAGTTTTGATAGTGTGTGTGTCTTTCTAGAAATATGTCCATGTTATCTAATATCACTCATTTGTAGAACCACACTTTTTTTATTGTATTTCTTTAAAATGTGTTTTTTTAATTTCTGTAAAGATAATAATTATAACTCATGTCTATCACTTCTAATTTTAATAATTTGGGTCTTCTAACATTCTTGGTCAGTCTAGAGGAAGATTTACCATTTTGTTAATCTTTTTAAAGAACCAACTCTTGGTTTATTGTTTTTTAGTGTACATTTTATTTATTTTTGCTCTAAAGTTATTGCTTCAAGTTTAGTTTGTTCTCTTTCTGTTTTGTTCTTTTTTCTTAAGGTAGAAGGTAAGATATTTGATTTGGGATCTTTCCTCTTAACTATACATTTTTATAGTTTTGAGTTTTCTTCTAAGCATGACTTTATCTGTATCCCATATGTTTTGGTATGACATGCCCTCATTTCATTTAGCTCAGAATGTTGGCTATATTCCCTTGTGATTTCTTTTTTGACTCATCAATGATTTGGGAGCATGTTGTTTAATTCTACATATTTGTAAAATTCCCAATTTTTCTTGTGTAATTGATTTCTAGTTTAATTTTTTTGTGTTCTGATAACATACCTTTTATTATTTTAATCTTTTTAAACTGATTAAGGCTTGCATATGGCCTAATATATGGTCTATTCCAAGTAATACCCCATATACACTTGAGAATAATGTGTATTTTACTGTGCTTGAGCGGAATGTTTAACAGATGTCTGTTAGGTCTAGTTGGTTGATAATATTCTTCATGTATTCCACATTCTTGCATTCTATTATTTTGCAATTAAAAGTGGGAATTTGAAATATTCAATTATTACTGTTTAGTTGTCTATTTTTCTTTTAAGTCTTTGCTTTATGTATTTTGGGATATGTCAGATACATATTTGTCTATAACTGTTACTGTTTCTTGATAAATTGAGACTTTTTTATTTTTAAATCTCTATCTCTAGTAACAACTTTAAAAAATTTTTTTTTGCTAATATTAGTGTAGCCACTCCAACTCTATTAAGGTTGTTATCTGCATGTTATCATTTTATATTGCATTTTATAATGTAAAACGCATCCTCTGCAGAAAGCATATTATTGAATCTCATTTTTTAAAATATAATCTGATAACCTCTGCCTTTTGATTGTATTGTTTAATCCATTTAATGTCAATGGTATTATTGATATGATTGATTTAATTTCTGGCATTTTTTAATTTGTTTACTTTCTGTCTCAAGTATTTTTTGGGGTTTTTTGTTTATCCTTTTTAATCTTTTTTGTGTTAATTGAATATTTTCTATGTAATATTTTAATGTCTTCAGCAATTTTTGAAGCTATACATTTTTAGTTATTAGTGGCTCCTCTAGGGTTTCAAACATACTCTTAGAATTTTCTTCATATTTACACTAACTTTATTCCAGTGCAATATAGAAATATTACTTTTCTATTGTTCTATTTCCTCTTTTTATGTTATTATTATTATACATTTTACATTTATGCATATTGCAACCACAGCAAACATTGTGATTTTACTACTTTATGTAAATTTTTGTCTATTAAAAAAAGAAAGGAGCACAAGTATATACTTAAAGAGTTTGGTATATTAGCTTTCTGGTTCTCTACATTTCTTCCTGCAGATTCGAATTATCATTTGGTATTATTTTCTTATTCCATTACAATTTTATTCCTATAAACTATTTTTTGCACTATTATTATAAAATATATTGCATTTCTATGTTTTAGGTTCACTAATAAAATTATATAAATACATAAGTATTGTTTTATGTAGTTTCAAATCATCAAAAGAAGAAATATGTGTTTTTTTAATTACCTAAATATTAACCTTTATTGGTGCTCTTTTTGTGTGTATGGACCTAATATATTATTTTTCATTATTTTTTTCTTTTCTTTGATTCCTTGCCCCTACTTCCACCCCTGACCTATGGCCATCTCCCCTTAAGAACTAGATCACTGAAGATAGGGATGTCTCCTCCCACACACATGCAGTGTCCCTGGAGCCTGGCACCCCCAGGGCCTGGGGCCTGGCATACCTGGAGTAGGATCCATGGCTCCACCTGGGGCATGAACCAAGGACCTTCTGCATGTAAAGCGGACATGCTAACCATTACTCTATGGAGTCACCCCCTTAATATATTATTAAATGAGAAACTATCACAATATATGCAATACAAATTTTCTTAGAAATAAGAAAATTTAGAAGAAATTATGCCAATTGTTATTTATGATTTGCATCAATTTCAAGTTCTTTTCATCTTTATTTATATTTTAATGTATTTTTTAATTTCTGTTGAACAATAATATTTATACACATATTTTATACATTTTTTGACTCAATGAATAAATTTGAATCAGTTGTTTGTCATCATATACAAAGTACTTTTAAGTTTACTTTTAGATATTTCTCTAGAGAAAATGGTTTATATGTATGGAGAAAGTGAATGAAAGGAAGTAAGGATCCTGTTCAGATGCTAAAAAAATAACCAGTTAACTAACTGGTTTATTCATCTTTTCTCTAGTTAGTGTAATAAAGATACTGCTCAAAACACATGGACTTACGAATCAGATCTTCTTATTACAATAGTAATAAATGCTCACTTTAGGTACTTAAAAAACATGTACATAAACAAAGAAAGTATAAGTCTCCTGCAATCCCACCCAACACATGCACTACTGAGCAGTCTGTGAATACCATGGGATTATCTCTGGTCCTCCACTGTTTGCTTGGATGCGAGAGGCTTTTGTCCTTCTCCTGGTCTGCTAAGTAAATGCAATGGAACCTCAAACTCATCAGCTTCCACTCCCATCTGCCATGGCTCTGCCTTAGCTGTCAGCAACACAGACTTGCCACCTGAAAGCTCAAACTGCATTCTATCTCTTCCAGGTGCCCTGCTCTGAAAGCGGTAACTTCAATGACTATTGCTATTTTGAGTTGCATAGGTGTGTCATAAGATACAAATTCTACGGTGGCAATTTTTTTTAATGCCTTTGAATTTTTTAATGAATCTTCCTTTCTACTCACTTAACTTCGGGAACATTGGTGAAAGTTGCGATGCCGCTGAGACAGTGGAGTGTTCACAGGACACCACGAAAATTTTACCACTTATAATCATCCCCTTCAAAGAATTTACTTTCTTCAAAAAAAAATTTAGCATGTCAAGAAGACAACGTTCTCCAAAGAACGTGAAAATAAGAGAACAATTTAAATTGGGATAAGGCAGCCTCTCATATAAAAAGAATCTTGAAAAATTTCCTTTCTCATTCTTGAATTTTTAGCCATAAAGAAGGCTTATTTATATTAAACAAAAATCAAACATGTTAAATTATTGTGACAGTTGAGCTGGCATTTCCATTGATAAATGCTTAAAATGATGCCAAGGAAACTGACCACTTCATTGTGCCACAATTTGAGACTCACTCTCTTCTCATCCTAGGAAGATAAATAGAAACTGAATATCATTCCCTAAAAGAGGATGGAAGTCGTCCAAACTCTCTAGGTCCAATTTATTTTTTTTATCTGAATCATTTTGATGTACTCCCAGGGCTTTTAAATAGGTCTTATTTGTGGATGAACTTTTTAAACTAGATGTATTTTCATTCATTTCTTAAATATATCACTTTTAATATAACACTTAAATATAACACTTTTGTTGTGTTTCAACAAAAGCAGGTTAATAATAATTAAATACTTCAATTATATTGTTCACTTTTTTGGTGGTTTTAATATGCAATATTACTTAAATAATAAGATAACTATGATACTTAGACCTAAAAATGAGAACACTATATTAATTAGAGGCTACATATGGTATACAATGGCAGAACTATTTAAGTTGACATAAGCATATGCCCAATTATAAGCTTTATTTTTAAGGAAAAAGACATTGGTAGATGAAAAACCAAAATCTCTCTTCAGACATCAAAGAAAATTAGGCAACTTTAAAAAGACAGTAAATGGAGTGAAAGCAAAGCATTTTACTTTTCAAAATATTAATTTAGTAATAAGTAATAACTTCATTGCTCCCTGATTATTGGCAAAGGCGAGATGTAAATGTTCTCCTTTTGTGCACTGTATTAATGAAATTGAAGGTTGTGTGCTTTACACAATGCATGTTCTGCAACATTTTGAGAGCTTAGCTGGGAATCCCTGTGGTGCTGAAGGAAAAAGGAAGCAAAGTATTCTCCAGTTTTTAAAAATCAGAAGTATTTTTCAGAAGTCAGGTATGAAATAAACTGCTTAGGAGAAAATGACTGTAATGCTGCCTCAGTTTTCAGTGATAGAGGGATCTGTTTAAAACACTCTGACATAAAAAATAAATCAGCTTTGACTTCAATTATTAAGTGCTAAAGTAACATTCTTTGATAGAAAGGGGTGGGTTTCTGGCATTTCAGTGATAAATATGTATGAAAAAGAGTTGTCACCATGGAAACCAAAACCTCACCACATTTTTTTTTTTTTTAGACATGCCAAACAGTATAGTAGAAACTAGAAATCTCCAAAAACAACGGTGAAAACTAATCACTGTTAGGGCATGTTTATGTATTTTTAAGTTTTAGCATTCTTTAGTTTTTAGGATTGTTTTAAATTTCTGAAGAATACTTTGAGGTTTTCATCAAGTCATTTTTGAAATTTCAAGCATTTTAATGAATATTTCTAAATAAGCATTAAGGCAACTACATGGTTGAATTCTTATTAACTAATGTGTATTTTACAAATTGAAAAGTATCTCTCTGAGAGAATCAAATGTTTATTGCTTCAGTGTAATAGACTCTTTTATAGGCAGTTAGGCAACTATCTTTTATTTTTCTTCAGTTTTTGTTTCCTATGAGTGAATTCTGGACTAGCAGTATATTGATAGTATCTGAATCTAGTGATGTTTTTCCTGTTCCAAGTTTTACAAATATTTTCTGGCATTCCTCTTAGAGTGCCCACTGGCTCTTTTAGCTGAAAGTGGCCCATTTCATATCCCCTCTTTTCCTAAAAGTACAAGTTCAATTACTTTTAATGACTTAATTTTAAATATATGTATATTTAAATGAAGGCTAACATAGGAAACTCAAATATACCTTCTAGTGTAAGAGGCAGTATTGGCAACAGAAAGAAGCACTGGTCCAAGATATCCAAATGTCTAGTCCTCATTCTATTTTTCTTAGTAGCAATTTGGCCTTGGAAAAGTTACTTCATCTCTATGAGCCCTGATTTTCATGTTTATAAAATGGGACTCATTATATATGCACATGACCAGAATTATGTTGAGAATCATTGTTTATCTGAAAGTCTTTTTAAAAATGTAAATTGCATTTTAAATATAAGATGAAAATAAATTTTATTGCAGCTAAGAAGGCACCTAGGCTAAATATTGCATAATACTAGCATATAATAAATTAAGTTTATAGCTCAAAAAATACATCTAGGACCAAAATATCTGGTTCAAAAGTGAACATTCATATAGGGTATATTTCCAGACAAAATTTCACCTGCTTACTTGCTCTCTGTATTTATTTTGTCAGCCATCAGAGTTATTAGTGATTATGTAGTTATCACTGAGAAGTTCAATAGACACTTTCAAAATTAAAAAATTACTGTGGTAAATTCTTACCACAAGAGATATCATCAGCTTTGATATGTTTACTTGACTGATAACTATCCTACTTCAGTGACAATGAGAAATATTTGGTATATAGTAGGACACTGAATATTTTCAACACATAAATTACATATATATAAGTGACAATGAACAACAAAAAATATTTCAATCTTGTGCAGCATCGGTCTGCTAATGGGTTTCTTCTAAAGGGTTCCTACCTCTTCCACACTATTCTTATTCTCTAAAATCCCACAGTCCTAGGCTGCTGCATGCGCAGCAACCCATTTAAAGCTCCCAACACGTGCTACATATTTAGAGCTATGGCCAGTGTTGCTTTGTAAGATTTGCCTCACTGCTCCTGTAGAGATTAAAGCTTCTCTCTCTTCTCTAGGTGAGTCCTGCAGTCAGAAGTAACATGCCATGGCCTTCAGCACTCTCGCAGTGCAAAGAAACACTGCCATACTTCCATACTTAAAGGCACATTAAAACACAGTGCCAGAAAATGTGTTGCTTACCCTATTATAGCAATTTATTTTTCTCTATGAGGAACTTTTTCCCTATGTAATAATTTTCTAAAAAATGATTCTTTTATTATCATAGTACCATATTTGACTATTTGAAAAGTCTCAGAGTTTTAACATTTCAAGAAAGACTAAGTAGGTCTAATTCATAATCTCAGTGACCACTGATAAAAACTTGTGGAACAGATGGTGACAAGAAATATGCCCATCTCCATGTGGAATAGCTAATCTTATAATATTCACTTTTCGTTTCATTTACTCTTATTTATTTCAATGAGGAGTACATATTTAGTAATTTCATTTTATTTGACACATTTATATCTTTTTAAATTCTTTACGTCTTTAAATATGTCACAAATTTCAAGATTCCTAGACATCCTCACATACTTTCTGGAAAATGAATGTTTATTTTCAAAATAAGTTTTTCTCTATGTTTACTAAGATCAGCACCTATTATAATTATAATACGTAAAGCTGTGGATTATTGTAAATACTTGAAAATAACTTACATAGTAGCTTTCCTATTGAAAAATTATACTGAGTTATAAAAATACATATATCTATAACTCTATATTTGTATTTTTAAATGCTGTCATTTTTTATTACAAAAATTTAAATCCATTATTTTTAATGGCAAAAAATAAGGAACTGTTTGGGCACATTTATCTGTTTTTACTATAACAGACTGAAATGTTATTGCCAATATATACACAAAAGTATACATTTAGATAAAACAAAAGCAGATCAAAATTATTCTTAAATCCAGATTATTTTCTACGCAATGACTGAAATCTTAAAATTTCTAATTATCTAGATTTTTTTTACTAATACCATCAATATCATATAGATATAGCAGTCTTTTAGTAATTTCCTACAAAGAGCATTGCTTTCCAATATTGCTTCTCACACTTCTATAAATTAATTTCCTGTTGGGCAGGAAAGAAATTTATTTCTGTTTTTTCCCTACAAGTACAAATTTTCAGGCTTTCTTTAAAAGTTACATTAAAAATCTTTGGAGTTTCATATTCTTGTGACAAAAAGAAATTAACATTTCTTATCAAGTTTTATTAATGTCATGTTTTCAAGCTAAGTTCTAATGATGATTTCATAGTGATTTTGTAGCATTAATTTATTTAAGAAAACATATTAGCTTTTAATGATTGGAAATATCACAAGTTAAGAAAGAGCAAACAGCCAAAGAAAATTTAAAGACGTTTACAAGGAATTATTTTATTTTATTTTATTTTTCTTTTGGTGATAATAATTAAGTAGTGTGGAACTTATAAAATAGCTAGTCTTAAAAAAAATGCTTTTAGATATATGTAATGCTAAAAATAAAACCTCATGTATATGTAATTAATAACCAATAATCTATTTTACCACAAAATATCCTCGTCCCTGCCTCTTCTATCTAGTTGCATCTACTGTGTGCACAGTTTATAATAAGAGGTGAAAGATAAGAGAATACTGACTCAGGAAAAATCTATCACAAGTGAAAATCTAAGGAGTAAAGACACTCAAAATATACTACAATATTTTGGTATCTAAGTATATCAAGTACCTTTAGATATTAATAGAAGAAAAAATTATTCAAACTCTAATTATTACATTATTACTTACTGGTAATTAGCCGTTTCTTTCAAAGTTTCATTTTAAAAGCGCCATACTACTTATCGTTATTATTGATTAAGAAACATAGTGTTAAATTACTTAAATAGAGATTTAGCTTTTCATACTGGATTTATTTAAAAAGAAAAAACCCACCCACAACTGAATGTAAAGTTAGAGCAAAGCTGGGTAATATATGAGTAAAAATAATGTGTGGCATGAATTTAGGGACGTGAAGTAAGTAAAAGTTTTCTAAAGTGTCAATAATACATTTTGTGCCATTTTATTTAACAATTTAATATCCATTAAAGTTTTTTGAGAGCAGGGTAGAAAGAGTGATGCGGATGGGGTAAGTGAAGAGGGAAAGAAAGCCTAGGAATGCTGGGGGTTTGGAGTTGAAAGAGTACTGAAGTTCTTGATAATATATTTTGACCACTACAGGCTCTTCCTTGACCTGACCATCTCCTTTCTTCTTCTTCAGAAACATCTACGCCCTTCTGTACATTGCACATGTTGGTTTACCTTTAATAAACATGGTTTACTTCAGCATACAAGGAGCACACAACCACAGTTATTCTCTCTTACGTGGGTAAGGCCATCAACCAATTAGATACTTCGGTATTTTCAGTTGAGAATTAGAAAGAGAAGACCAAAAAGAATCAGGAGTAGAGGATCAGTATAAACAATGTGAACAAGCAATCTTAATGAAAACTTTTTAAAATCGGAGTTGAGCTATAAAACTTTGATAAAATCTATTAAATACAATGTTACAATTTTTTATTCAACTCTTAAATTATTTGTGTATTTGAACCAACACGTTGCTTTCCATTTTTTTCAGATATCTTTTTCTTCATTTATGAAACTTTCCGGAATACAAAAAACAACTGGTAAATAATTCTTGCTTGGCAAATTCTCATATGCACTCACAGACTACATACTGTTCTGATTAGGCACACAAAACATGCTACTCAATATGTAGACATGTTTCAACTCACGATGACAGCTGATATATGATTCACTAAACTGACTGCTCAAGGCATTTGTGCAGGTTCAATATTCATATTTATTTATGTCAAAGTTTTGTTGTAAACGAAGCAATTGAAATGATGTATCCGATGGCTACTGACAAAGTTTTTTTAACTACTCACTTGTACTTTAAAGGAAAAAAAAATCACATAAATCTATCAAAGTCCTATGAAAATAAAGTAGTTCTTTTTCAAAGTAAACTAAAGCCAATAACATTCCATTGTATGTTTCCTATGCCATTTTAGTTATCTTCCAAACTAAAAAGGTTGTTAACAAGATAGTTTGAACATTTGATTCAGAAAAATAATTTTTCCCCATTAAGAAAAAGTCCCTTAAAGAAAGAAAGTTCAAATTCTTCTCTTAAGTTCACCCAGGTTGGAGCTACATCCAAATGCCGGCTGCTCGTCCATGCACAAACTTCTGCATGAATTAATCAGGGGACAGTCATGGCGCAGGCAAGTAAACAACTACTTAATCTTAACCAGTTGTAAACCACTCCAAGGGAAACACTTGTTAAAAGCTTAATGATCAGAGAAAGAAAAAAAATGCAAATTTTACACACACACACACACACACACACACACACACACACACACTCAAACTTATTTATAGTTTTGTCTCATAAATTGCACCCATAACTTGACTGGTCACACAAGTAGGTTCAGGTTATTGCTTAAGCAATAAACTCAATTTTCTCGGTGGAGGGAGAACCCATTGTTGATCCATATCTTTTTGGCATTTTTATATCTGATCAGGGATTACTGCAATTTAATACTGGGAGAGGAATACCTGAATAGTTCTATTTCCATGGTGAACAACAACAAAAAATCTATATATACATTTGAATTAAGAATCACGTCCTTTAAAAATCACTAAGAAGAATTTACACTGTCTTCCAAATGGTTTTCAGTGACCTCATGAAACTCATCCAGGATTTAAAATAGAAGTGGGAACAGAAGTTAGGCAAGTAACTTTCTAAAATGTCACAAGAGAAAGAAGGACAGATTTTTTAAAAATGATTAAAAGAAAGAGAAATAATGAAAAGGAGTAAGGAAATGAGAACAATGAAATTTTGAGGGTTCAAGGTTGTTTTTCCTCCATTCCAAAATATTAAAAGTAAAGCTTAATTATTAAGATTACATAGATGTCTAAACCAATCTGACTCAAATCAATTGTATTTCTTTATAATTTTCTGGTAACTGATAGAATAAACATATTATTTTTCCCTTGAATAACTTTTTAAAGTTCAGAAATTGCTTTTAACACTTTTTTCGTTCATAATCCATTCAACATCAGAATATTAATAAATTATCTGAATAAAAGTGATTTGATAAACACACAGAAATTTTATGAACTATCTTTCTTATGTAGATATGCAGAATAAAGATACAATCTCATATTCTTCCCAAGGAAAAAGCCAGCTTTGTTTCTTCACTTTTCATTTCTCTTTAGAAATTTTTAGCTTCTGTATATTAATAACAATTTACCTTACTATCAATTTCTCAAAATTGTACTTTTTTATGATAATACCAAACTGCTGGTTTGTTTGCTTGTTTTTAAACATTTGGGCCTTTCTCTCAAATACCAGAATAATCCAGTCCTTTAGGGGTCTTTTGGTAGTCTTTAACCTCTTTGAACAGTCTCTTCAACTGTAAAATAAAAACAAAGTCTCTAAACTTTTTTCTTAACTAAAATTTCACAAATCTGTCATGTCTGTGTTATTATTTCAGCCATCTGAAGAGCCAAACAAATCCTCTGCATGTGCTTTTATTGGAGAGGACAGGACTGTCAATAACACAGAGACCAAAACTCTGTAGAAAATCTGTTTAACCTAGTTACTCCGGTTTAAAAATGTGCCAGGCGGTCAATCTCATATTTATTTCATTGGTGTTTGTTGTTGTTGTTAATTGACCAGTAATTTAGTTAAAGTAGTTGAAACAGCACATGTGTAGATTTAGCTTCAATCACTAGATATACCAACAGGTCTGAGCTGGTTTTGAAAGAAAACATATATTTAACTGCTTGATTACAGTTGGAGGAAGAGGCATCGGGTAAACTCTTTGGGTAACAGAATAAAATCTCAATAATGTAAACAATGCATTATCCAGTCTCTGCTTCCATTATAGCACAGTTTCAGATTCTCAAAACTGCTGGCTGACAGCTCGGTGCTCTCCCGGCCGGGTGGTGGTACATTTTCAGCCCTTTTTCATTATACAGTATTACTCTAGGCTTAGCCACTGTGTCCGTCGGCGCAGACACACTCTACTTTCAGTTTAACACCAAAATTGATTTGCTAGGTGCTCCTTTGCTTCTTTACATTTCACATCTTTCCATCGAATTTCCTGTGTCAGGAGCACAGCACTGTCTTTCTACTTCTATCCTTGGAAATTTGAACATTCTTTGGGTTTTCTGACTCAATGGCTTTGTGACTGGTGTCAGTGTGCTTTAGTCTATACTATTTTGTTGAATGCAATTTTATATTATTCTCTGAGAGGATTCAGTGCTTGTTTTCATTTTGGATTCTTTCTGTTTTAACATTATCAAAACTTATTGATCTTTTCACATGAGTTAATATCAGGAGACTTTTTACTTTTATTTTTTTGTGTGTCAAAAACAAAGTTTCTAATTAGTATTTCCCCCAGAAAAACATATATTAAAAAAAAACAATTCCATGATATAGTATGGTTTTGCTTGAAGTTAATAGTTTATTTTTTTATAAAAGGAATATACAAAAAAAACCACAATAACTAACCCCTACACAAGTGACAAAATATGCTCCCCTTTCTTGCAAAAGTGGAAGAGATGAGTGTAAAATGGTTCAGGTTTGCAATTATATGATCTAAGTTGGCACTAGATTTTGGATCTTCTCAGGAGGGTTTGAGGCCTGACCACTTAGTGCTCATTGATAAGACATATGTATGGAAGCATGTTGTTCTAAGTGGTCAAATTTGGAGACTTTGGGAAGTGAAGGTGAAAGTTCAAACTTCTTTACTAAAATGTAATAAAATATTCAAGATGATCCATTCAGTCAACCTAATATCTAATCATCAAGCAAGAGAACAAGCTAAAGAGGTGTTGTATCTTTCTCTAGCATAACATGTTCAATGCAGTATTCCAATCTAAAAGTAGAATTGTTCCTTTGAGTAAAATAATTAATGATCCCAACAGAAAGAAAGCTGTTACGAGAGAGACCTCTAGTGGAAGAAAATGCAAGGGCCTCGGCAAAGCATTTTATTGTTTATGCTTCATCTCAAAAAGGAGAATTTGCATGTGCTGTTTAAGGAAGGATCCACAAAATGACAAACTAAATTCCCCTTTAATGCTCAGTACATGCATTTTGTTTAGCAAATAATACTTTTCAAAGCGGAGCTTATTACGGGCTTGAGGGAGACTTAAATTCTTAGACATTAGATTTTGAAAAACAAGTTATAGGTATCTAAAAAGAAAGATAAAAAGATTTGTAAAAGAAGGCAACCAGAATTTGGAGTCACTTCATATCTAGAAGCTATTGCCTCATTAGTTTCTTGAATCAATCCTTTAATCATGGGTAATTTTTTTGACATATAAAAATATCAAAGCGATTTTTCATGTATAGAGGGTGAGGCAGACATTTTGGGGGATTTTCCAGTTTTTCACAAATCATAACATTCAATAATAAAACATTAAAATATTAACTCAAAATGTTTTTTTAAGAAAAACATCAAAGGTTGGTAATATGCAGAGTAAGGTGGCATCCAAGCACAGGTACTGTAAAGAAAATAGTTGCCTCTGGATTGTAGAGTATCTCATTCAGCTAATGTTTCTTAGTTTTAAGATTATTCTTCTCTGTTCTCCAAACAATTACAATTCACTCTATGAGCTCTAACTAATTTTAACTACTTATTAAAATTTTCTTCTTTAAAAACATTGGTGATAAATATGAAAATCAGAATATATTTTCTGGTTAGGGATCGAGTGCTCAATTCCAAAGAAATCTGAGTCTATTTACTGTATTTACCCGCTAAGTAGTAACACAACTTGTAATTTAAATTACAACACATGCTTTAGTTCACAGAAACACTGCGACCCAGAGCTACATAATTGAAGGAAGTGCTCCAGGCATAGAGAAGAAAATTAGAGAAACTGATAATCCAAAGGTATAACCTTAACTCAGCACTGAAATATATGCTTACAGTTTCTAAGAAAAGTATTCCAGCTAAGAAAACCGGTTGCTTACAGTAACAATTTCTGAAATTTTCTTCTACAATAACAAGTGTCATATACATCTTAAAAAAAATAAATATCCATGACAGAACTTTAGCTTTTGTTATTGTTCATGTGTATCATCCAAATGTAGGAAAGAAGTATTCTGTGAGACTATTCTTATTTTCAGTGTCAGTCCCTAGTTTTCTTACTCATTTTTAATTCTACCTATTGTTTTTGGTAAAAGCCTCTTCAATTTCTCCTCAGGATGATGAAAGTTTAAAGCCTGTTTGCCAGGCAGGTTATTCACAGTCCCATGTTCGCATATTAATATGTATCATTCAATGACGAAAAGAATCTACCTATCTTCCATTTTACCAAAGTCTAAACATCCCACAAGATAGGACATGATAATTTTGAGGAAGTGTGGTTCATGAATCTCTTCAAATTTGAGCTGGTGGCTGGCAGCCAGTTAAATGAGAATTGGTAGCGATGTGTGTGGGCTGAAGAGCGTAACACAAATTTTAGTTTTCTGGCTTTGTTTCCAGTTTAGAATGGAGCATCTTTAGAGAAAGAAAAATAGCTTCAAATTATAGTCTTTTAATGAGATTTTTTGTTTATATTTAAAAATAATTACATGGCTGAAGAAAAGTGTCCAAAGGTAGAAAAGTATAAAGCAACATGTTTATCTGGCCTCCTTTCTCATTCTTTCTTTTTAAAAAGAAAACTCACCACATTCCTAGGTTGTCATGTGTTTTTTAAATAAAACACATTTGATTATCACAGTTTTTCTAACAATGGTGAACCCAGTCTTTACAGGCATGTATAACTCTTGAATGGTTTTCTTGCATTCTTTTTGATCTTAATAGGTCTCCCGGTACATGTTGCACAAAAAAATTAATTTCCACAAGCATCTTAGGACATGAGAAAGAGTGAAAGTAGAAACATAAGTCTTCAGACTTGGCCAGAATTCTCATTGAAAAAGGAAGTCTCAATTTGGTCTGGCCAAGGGACTAAAGTGCAAAAGCTCCCCATTTACTACATTGTGCTCTAATGGCCTCATTCTCCTTCTCATTCTCTCTGTCTCTCTGTCTCTCTGTCTCTCTGTCTCTCTGTCTCTCTCTCTCTCTCTCTCATACACACACACACACACACACACACACACACACACACACACACACACCAGGAAAGAACTCTGCAAATACAATTTTACTCTTATTTTAGTTATGTTGCAGATCCCTGTCTTAATTGTTAATGCTTATACACTTCTACTACCTTTTTTGCTTCTCTTTTGGGTACAAACAATGAGAAAGAGATGAAGACAGGAAGGAAGGAAGAGAATCTCGTTTCTGAACTAAATGTGTGCATTATTTATAATTTCACTTTTTTAGTTGGAAACTGTATTTTTATATACTTCTCTTTTAGGCTGCAACAAATTACTTCAGAATTTATCATTTCCCACCATTCAATGTCATCCTCACTCTTATTCTCATTCCAATATCACGAACCAGCAAGCTTGCACAAGATATGTAATCACGAAGCATTCTCGTGAAAAACAAACATCAGTTGAATGCGGCTCAGTTGACCAGAGCGTCCTCATTTTTGCAGCCGTGCCAGTAAATAAGTCACCTTCATAAGTCCCTAACTACTCTGTGCTTTGATTTCTCTATCTGCAATATGAAGATATCATTATTTCTTCTATCCGAATGTCGATGTAAAGATAAAGTGCTTCTAAGAAATGCAAAATGACATTATGCATCTGAAAATGAAGACAGGAGCTGTGGGGTACTGCTAGAATTCCTCTGCTCAATAGAATTAACGACCATACTCAAAGCCCTCCTAGCTTAAATCTTGTGTCCATTGCTTTGGAACCTTACTATAGTCACAGAAATGACTGGCACTAAATTGTGGGTGAGACTGATTTGAACTTTGCATTGACCTATGCATATTTCCTTCCCTTTGCCAATAAAACAGCTGTGACCAATTTATGTTCAGCACCATCTTCCACCCAGTAAGGGATTACATGTTCCAGATGCAATTGCATCAGATGGCTAGGTGTCTAACCCCAAATTATTCTAGGCTTTTCATCTACAAGGAATTTCAGAGGGAAAAAGGACTTACAAAGTTATCTGACTCATTCATGCAACCAGAATTATTTAAGCACTTTACTAAGCAGAGCTTTCTCTGGTTTGTCAACAAGAACATTTCCAGTCGGAAATATCCTTGATATAAGTTATCATAATTGACATCTCAATCAATTCAAGATTTTTTTCACTAGAGTTAAACATTAGGCTTACTTTTCCTTTCTCATGAGAAATCACAAACGTCAGTCAGTATGGATTTTCTAGAAAGCCATTGTTCCTACATCAAATATAGGGAAATAGAAAAGGGGGTCATTCACTTATCTTCTTTAAAAGAACATGTATACAATAGATGTTACCTAAAGTAACATCTTTCAACACTAAAAACTATGATTTTATCTTTTTTGTTCATATGGTAAAATTCATGAGAATTTAAAAATAGCACATATTAGTGTGAGCTTGGATTTGTATTTGCATATTACCAGATAGTGGCTAATATAACATTGCTGAGGTTGTGCAGTTATGAGTTTAAATTGTGGTATAGTGCATGTACATATACTCATATCTTCTACTAGATTGTGAGTTTCCTGAGGGGAAGAATCATATAATCTTTGTAACTCTAATATTTTTAATTTATTCATTTGTGCATTTATTCAACACTTATTGAGTACATGCTGTGTAACAAGAATAGCTTTATGTGTAGAGATTTTTACAAATATGAATACCACATGTTCCTTGTCCTAAAAGAACTCACAATCTAGTGAAAATAAAATAATATTGTATTACAATATTTTTAGCAACTATACAGTTTGAAAAGCACATTTACTTTCATGATAGTTTTTGAACCTTAACAACCATATGAGGTTAGTATAATTAGCCCCATTTTTACAAATGAGAAAGGTGAGTTTCACAAAGGTTTATTATATTGCTCCAGGTCACTCAGCTAATCAATGGAAGATCATGGACCCCAGGCTTTTCACTTCAAATCCTCTGGGAGCTTAACAAATGTTAATCAAACAATACAAGAGTGGATTGTTGGATTATTAATACTGATGGATTATTGGTTGTCTTGCTTCTTCTTCTGATCAAATAAAAATATTTGTAAAACATCTTCGTAAACCTCTGTCTTGAATCCATTCCATAAATAAATTACATGAAATCAAAACTGAAACTTCTGATTGACCAGATGAATTGTGAACATAGAATCTTTCAAAATAAATTAAAATATTCACATACTCTAAAAAATTTAGTACCACAAATCTGATTCAGTTCATTTCAACAGCCAAAAAAATTCTGTTTTGTGCATAAGGCATTGCATGAAATAGAAGAATACGTTAGTACTTGCCCTCATGGTTCCAGTTCAAAGAATTACTACGCCAGAAGTTGTTTCCTCTCTTACGAGTCCAGGAAAATCTGATTCTTGTTAGTATCACTTCCTATACACAGGAAAAGTAGTAGTAGAATGCTGCTTTAATTCAATCCAGGCTACATATAGGACTGTGCCTGCCAGGCTGTATCTGTGTAAAAAGAGAGGAAAGAATATCATGGTACTCAAAAGCTTCTGTGTTGTGACCAGAGGTATGGTGTGACAGGGCAGCAGGGTAATGATGACATCTTGTGGGTACTAAGAAAATACTACAAAAATCATTTAAGACAATCAAACTGTATGATATGCATGCTAATTAGGGTAAACAGTAGATGAAAACAGAAAAAAATTGCATACACAAAAATTAATTGAGGAATTATTTAAACAAAGTATTAGATGTTCTAAAAGTCAGCATGACAGATATTGGTTGTAACAGATATAGAAAGTTCTGTAGATCTCATCTTGACTTTGGGTCTTTTTTATTCTGAAGTATATCTACATTAGAAGCAGGGGCATCTCTGGCCCATATTTAAATCATGAGGTTCCTCTTCTGCCTTTTTCTTTTAAATTTCTCCAAACCAAGGTTTGACGTAAAATAGTGTTTAAGATGTTTGAAAATACTATGTCATTGAATTTTTTGAGTGTTTCAGATTGAAGACCAGAAAGCTGCAGATTACAAATCAAGTATATTGCTGCTGCAATGTATCCTGTTCATTCATTCATTCATTTGACAAATTTTTATTGAACATAACTCTTTCCCTATATTCACATGGAATTCACAATTTAATAAGAAAAAATGCATCAATTAATATTAAAAATAAGAGTCAAAATGAGGATGAAGAAGGTCAAGTCATTTGATGAGGATATAATACTGAAATGATTAACAGGCCTTTAAAAAAGGAGGCACTGAATATTTTATCCTTATCCCTGCAGTACCTGGGAGAGATGCTGATACACAGAAGACAAATATTGAGTGAATGAATGAATAAATGAGGGAAGTAAAATGAACATTCCTGGTCAAATTCTTAAAGAACCAAAAAAAAAAGTCAGTTTTTTGGTACCAGTGAATAAATAAATATTAAGCTACTGAATAAAATAATAACTATAAGTATGATGCTCAAAATATCTAGAAAATGAAATTTTCTTGGCTCATTAGTTTGACCCCACACTGCACTGGTTTTTCACTCAACCACCCACCCAATCATTTCATGAGATGGACTGAGTGGGAAATGAGAGTAAGTCGACCATGTGACAGATAAGATGTGCCCTGTCTTCAGAAGGGCCTACCCTTCCTGTAACAGTCCACCTAGGCTTTACAATGTTTCGTTTTTTGGCAACCAGTTTTAGGGCTTCTAGTAAGCTTTGAGTTGTTTTCTTGTTTGTTTCTTGTTATTTTGTTTTGTTTTTACTTACATACTGAAAACACTTTTAGTGTTCTCCATATGAATTCACTCTGACATACTATAACCATAATATCATATTTTATGGTACTTGGGGGGAAAAAAGCAAAAAAATATATATAGCCTTCTTCCATACTTTGATCAAATATATTTTAGAGTTAACTAAACTTAGCACACATGCAATATTCAGAATTGAACTTTCTACTTTGAGCAAGTTTGATCTAATGAATGCAACTATTCACAGAAAAACAGAAATTCCTTGAAAATATATTATTTCCTGTTTCCAAGATGTATTACCTCTTCCACAAAAAAGTCTTTACTGTAATTTTAGTTATAGGTCATTAACATTGAAAGGCTTATGGATCAACTCCAAGATCACAGAATGCAAATAAAGGACTGAAATCTGAAGTGTTCAATTGATTTTAAGGTTTCTCCCCACACTCACACACCTAGCAGAGTCATAGGCATGACTCAATCTCATTTTTACTGAACTATCACCAAGAGAAATAAAAATAAAATAGAAGGAATTAATTAAAGTAGAGGACAATTAAAAAAAAAAAAGAAATAGGATGTAACAGGACCAAAGCATTGAAAACGGGTCATCTGTAAGCTGCTTCTCCTGCAGAAGATCATGTTGAGTCTCCAAGCTCTTGGTATTGTCCTGACGATAACAGAGGGAGGACTTATATTTGGTATTTGAAAGTACAATAAGAGATGTTGGTTTATCATGTAGGTCATTCAAAATTATACAAAAAAAGTAATAAAGTCATTTTTAAGGGATTATTCAAAGAGCAGATTTTTGCCTCAAATTATTTTCTGATTTTTATTTTTCTTGAAAACAAGCAGTTGAAACATCTGTTGGTACAGATTGCTTAAATACATAGCCCAGCTTATTCAGTTACTCTAAGTCACTTTAGCAGTAAAGACTATGTATGAAAATAGTTTCTCATTAGGTTTTAATTTGTGATGCATCTTAGGTATGTTAATAGGATAAGTCATTGGTTGATTAGTTTCTTATAAATTAAGAATAAAATATATATAATTAAAAATTATTATTAAAGATTTAAAAATCAAGTTCACATGCTTACATGTAAAATAAAAATAAAGGACATTAAAAAAATAGTAGAAAAAAAATTCTACTGCCTGGAAACAACAAAGCATAATTGGTTTGATATCGGTCTTCAAGCTGACCCACACAGAGGAATTCTGTGTCATTATTTTCATGAAGTAAACAGCTCTTATAATATTATAAGCATGAGTTTTTCTTATTTTTTGTTCCAGAATTTACTAAGGATGTTTAAAATAATCTTGAGCTACTTCAGCAGCTATTTATTGTGCATTTTATGCCTTTTGTTAGCTATAATCTTAGTCATTTTAGTACATCGAGCCCTAATTTTCAAGTCTGTCAGTCCCATTTTGCATTACAAGTCATTTGTAGTTTTATAACTGTCATTTCCAAGGACATTGGGAAAAGATGGATTTATGAAAGGTTACCATGCATTCTAAGAAGGCCGAGAATTAGCATGACTTTGTAAAGGTTCTCATAAATTGAGCAGCAGCCATCATTGGCAATAAGGTGTTTTTTTGCTTTTGTCAAGTATCTTTATTTAAATATTAAGGGTGAGATATGACCTTTAGTCTTAGAGAGCCCTGTGACATGGCAATGGCCCAATGTATTAGCTGTCAAGGAGTGCTATGGCCTGACTCTCTCAAGACCCCTATTTGTGGACAGTGTTATAATAACCCTTCCATTAGGCATCCCCAAGGCAAATAACCTCAGCTTTAAGAGAGTCAGTTTAAAATTCCTTAGAGTAACATTAAGAGACTATCTGGTTTGTGTCAGTTTAAGATCAACTACTCCCTGCATAGCTTCAGTTCTGTAAATTTTAAGTAGCCACAGTTATTTTAGAATTATTTCACATATGCCTGCAGGTAAACATTAGTTACATAAAATGTAGAAATAACTTCATTTAATTTCTTAACCAGCCTCTTTAGAGATGAACTAAATCTAAATGGGCTTGAGAATTTATTAGTTAAATGACTTGTTTTCATCCGTATACATATCTTTTTTTGATAGAAATTACACAGAGTTGCTGCTTAGAGTAGGATTTGGAGACATAAAATCACAAATGGAAAAGACAATATTCATTAGGAAGCAGGCATACCTCTTAGACAAGTGCTAGGAGTAAGTAATGATTATGATACCAAAAGTAGTTGTTTTTTTCTGCCTTTCACCTTAATTTTGTCTGCCTCATGTACTATATACCCCCAGGTGAGTAAATCTTGTTATGCCCAAATGAAATACTTTCATTTGAATAAAAAATGATCCCTTCCTTTATCTGTATTTAGAATTATTACTAAGCTCAGACTCTGTGAGGAAATATGAGGTCAAAAGCCATCATGATTCTGTAAAATATCATGGTCAAACAACCCAAAAACATAGTTGTCATTCTGAGTCTTGAAATAAGTCACTGAATATGATATGAATATTTCTAATATGTGGCCATGAAGTGAATTTAGTGTCTTCTCTGGATTCAACTTTTGTATTTGAGTGTCTGTGAATTCACTTGTTAAAAAATATCATCCAAATTAAAAAATAAATTAATTGGTGCTTGTAGATAACCTCTCAAGGGCATTTTGTTTTGCTTTTTCAGTTAAATACAACTTAATAAGTTAGTTTGTTTGAAATTTTCATTTTTAAAACTAATGGTAAGGTCAACAAATGTTTATAAAGAGCCTACAATGTACACATAATTTGGATAAGTATTTATATCTTTATATATTATTTCAATTTTTATGGTAAAAATCCAGGCAATTTTTAAAAGACTAATTTTTAGAAAAAATAAATAATTCATTTGAGATTTATCTTTAGGTATTTATTAAGCCAAACATATTACAGTAAAAATATTTTTGATTAAATTAAGTTTTGTTCCACATCAGGTTAACTGTTATAAGAAAAATAAAAGTGAAATGATATCATGTGCTAAAACCCCAGTTCTCATAAACAACACTTAGCTTTTGATTTATGGTGAAATCGCAATTCTCCATTTTTTGTTCTCTCTGTTGCTGACATTGCATGCAAGACCATAGGGCAATACATGCCCTACGACATAATAGAGGATGTAATTTAAAGGGTTCTATTGATGTTGTAAATCACAAGTAGTTCTGCTGAAGCAGTTTATGAATGGCCGTAAAACACTAAGACTGGATTATATCATTGGAATTGTGTAGCACATGCAGGTATTATTATTTGTAAATGTGAATAAAGTATCACAAAACACACATATGGTAATGTCATTGTGGGGGGTATTTTCAGGCTTCTTGTACTCAAAAAGATGTGTTTTTGCATAAAATAAGAAATCCAAGGTTGTGGAATATCTATCATTCTTGAGAAAGCATTTGTGTGCTTTGAAAGTAGATTATTATAGTTAAAACGTATTCTGACAGGTTATATGTAACCCAATTGCTAGAAGTACAAAAGACTATCTGCACATGGGCTACCATCAAACTTGATAAGGTTAAGTAGTACACAATCAAAAAAATATAACACCACAATGACTATGACAATATCATACTCTAAAAATGAGCTTAAGTGTATAAAAGATCAATCAATCTGGTAGTGCTCTCAAGAAAATTATAACAAGAAAATTATAACTCTGACAGACTTATTTTTCCAATGAACTGACTGGTTCTTGTAGACATATAACCTTTCTGAACCTCTGAAATAATCTGTAGTTGCAAGTTTCTTTTCTGGGAAGAAAAAATGACAATGGAAGTTCTTTAACTATTCTGGGCACATTTTGATAATGAAGAAAATTATTTCTATTTAGCTGTACCCTTCTGCTATTATGAATAAATTGTCCCAGTGTATGTGTTCACATGACTAAAACAGATGGTCCAGATTGATGCCAAACAGTTTTTCTATCTGCCACTTTGACTTTTTTTCTCAAAGAAACTAAAACATACAATGAGATATCAAAAGTAATTTTATAATATTCTAGGTAGGTTTTTGGATCTTCACTTTAATTTCCACAAATAAGGTTAATCCCAAGCAATATTCTAAAAATAGATTAAAACTGGAGCATCTCCTATCTTTCTCTCCCAGGCAATGACCAGCAATGGCCATCAACCACCAAGCTTACTCCTAGTTTCCCCAAGAATCAAATAAAACATTTCAGAATTATTTATTCCTTATCATTTTCGGCTTGTTGCTGACATAGTTCCCATTTCTCAGAAACAAATTTATTCTAATTTTATGGCTATATACACATATGAATAGATTGAGATTGACATGCACACACATATACATACCAACTAATATACAATATAAATATAAATGTGCATATATATGCAATTCATCCCCAAACCTTAATTTCATTCAGATGAAAGAATTTTCATCAATTTCCAGAGGTATACAACATTTCAGAAGACCCAAAGAAAACTTTATAACAATGCTAACTATGTGACTTTGGTCAAGTTACTTTACTTTTCCTGTCTAAATTTCCTCATTTGGAAATGAAGATCTAGTAATTTAAATCACATAAATTTTCCAAAACAAATACTAATAACAGAAAAGCATCACATGTACATATGTCATTAAGATAATAAATCGTTCTTTAAGGAAGACAGAGCTTATTTAGCCAATATCCTGAAATATGTACACAAATTTTAACAAAAGTAAATTCTAGATTATTACAATATGGTTTTTCTTAGCCTCCTTTTATAAATTTATTAATTCAAATGTACTTTGACATTGATATGCTATGCACTAAGATGCTATGAAATACAAAAATATTTTTTAAATTTTTTTCTCTATGAATTTAAATTTTATTACCCACTGAATCCTAAAATATATATTAGTAGTTATAATCCAAGATAAAAAGAAGGTAGAGATGAGGTTTTATGATAATTTAGACATACTAAAAGAAATATCAACCTAGAGGTTCTATGGAAAGCTTCTTGGAGAAGATGAAATTTGAATTGAACTATGCCATGAAGATTGGTCACTTTACAGAGATAAAAATGATGACTATTGTGGAGGAGCTTAATTAAGGCATGAGGGCAAGAAAGTAAAAAATTTCTGACTGTGTGAAAAAGAACAGTATGAGATACTCTATAACTATGAGAATGTTGAGAAATACAGAATCATGTATACGAGAAAATAATAATTTTAAATTAGAGTCCTGAAGCAAAAAATATTAATATTGTTATATATTCAGTTGTGTCTATCATTTTTCCTATATATTTTTCTTTTTATTTATTTCTTTAATTTATTGGGGGAAACATTGGTTAATAAAATTTAACTTGCAAGGTAAAATTCACCAATAGTACTGTGTGTTTGCTACTGAAAGTTAAATTTTCTTCTGTCACCATATATTTGGCCGCTTTACCCTTATCTACCTTACCCTTCACTCCCTTCCCTCTGGTAACTACTAAACTGCTGTCCGTGTTCATGAGCCTCTGTTTGTCTTGTCTGTTGCTTTCAGTTTTATACCCCGCATATGAGTGAAATCATATGGCTCTCAACTTTTTCTGTCTGAGTTATTCAGCTTAGCATGATAAACTCAAGATCCAACCATGCTGTTTCAAATGGCACCATTCCAGACTTTCTTGTGGCTGAGTGACATTCCATTGT
Source organism: Cynopterus sphinx (assembly GCA_030015415.1). Classification (NCBI taxonomy): domain Eukaryota; kingdom Metazoa; phylum Chordata; class Mammalia; order Chiroptera; family Pteropodidae; genus Cynopterus; species Cynopterus sphinx. The sequence goes on along the minus strand of CM057393.1, from coordinate 22,675,305 downwards.
ATGTACGTGCCACACATTCTTTAACCAATCATCTATCATAGGACACGTCGGTTGTGTCTGTGTCTTGACCACGGTGAATAATGCCACTATGAACATCAGGTTGTGTATATCTTTACAGATAAATGTTTTCAAAATTTGGGGGTAGAGAGCCAGAAGAGGGATTGCTGAGTCCTAAGGTGATTCTATTCTTAATTTTTTGAGGAACCTCCATTCTGTTTTCCACAGGTCTATACCAATTTACATTCCTACCAGCAGTGTACAAGGATTTCTTTTCCCCACTTCCCCAATACTTATTATTATTTGTCCTGTTGATGATGGCCATTCTAACAGGTGTGAGGTGGTACCACATTGTGGTTTTGATTTGCACTTCCCTAATAGCTAGTGAAACCGAGCATCTTTTCATGTGTCTGTTGGCCATTTGTATGTCTTCAAAGAGTGTCTGTTCAGGTGCCCTACCCATTTTTTAATTAGTTTGTTTGTTTGTTTGTTTGTTTTATTGTTGCTTTGTATGAGTTCCTGTATATTTTGGCTATTAGCCCTTTATCGGAGGCGAAGTTTGCAAACATCTTCTCCCATTTAGTTGGTTGCCTCTTTGTCTTGTCAATGGTTTCTTTTGCTGTACAGAGGTTTTTAGTTCGATATTGTCCCATTCATTTATTTTTGCTTTTATTTCCCTTTGAGGTCAAATTCACAAAACCCCCTAAGTCCATGAGTTTAGTATCTGTGTTTTCTTTTATGCGATTTTTTGTTCCAGGTCTTATAATTAGGTCTTTGATCCATTTTGAGTTATTTTTGGTGTATGGTGACAAATAGCAGTCTAATTTTATTCTTTTGCATGTGACTTTCCAGTTTTCCCAGCATTCTTTATTGAAGAGGCTTTTCTTTCTTTGTTGTATGTTTTTGTCTTCTTTGTCAAAAACTATTTGCCCATATTATTCGGGAGTTTATTTCTAGACTCTCAATTCTGTTCCATTGGTCCATGTGACTGTTTTTCTGCCAATACCATGCTGATTTGACTATTGTTGCTTTGTAGTTTAATTTGATGTCAGCCAGTGTGCTACCATCAGCCTTGTTCTTTTTTCTCAGGATATCTTTTAATATCTGGGGTCTTTTGTGATTCCATATAAAGTTTTGATTTTTGTTCTATTTCTCTAAAAACTGCTGTTGAGATTTTGATGAGTAATTGCATTAAATCTGTATATTGCTTTGGGTAATAAAGCTTCTTAAACTATGTTGATTTTTTCAATCCCTGAAAGAATATCTTTGCATTTCTTTGTGACTTCTTCAATTTCTTTTAATAATGTCTTATAGTTTTCAGTATATAGGCCTTTCACATGCTTTGGTAGGTTTATTCCTAGGTATTTTATTCTTTTTGTTGAAATTGCAAAGGAATTATTCTTTTTTCTGAAAATGTATTGTTAGTGTATACAAACACTATGGATTTTTGTACCTTTATTTTGTATTCCTGAAATTTTACTGTATTTCTTTATTGTTTATAATAGGTTTTAGTGAAGTCTTAAGAATTTTCTACATAAAGAATCCTGTCATCTGCAAAAAGGGACAATTTGACTTCCTCATTCCCAATTTGGATACCTTTTATTTCTTTCTCCTTCCTGATTGCTCCAGCTAGGATTTCAAAGACCATATTGAATAAGAATGGTGATAGCAGACAGCCTTGTCTTGTTCCAGATCTTAGAGGGAAGGATTTATTTTTTCACCATTAAGTACGATATTAGCTGAGTGTTTGTCATATTGGCCTTTATGATGTTGAGGAACTTTCCTTCTATACCCATTTTGTTAAGTGTTTTAATTACAAATGGGTGCTATATCTAATCAAACGCTTTTTCTGTATCTATTTGATATGATTATATGATTTTTATCCTTTATTTTGTTTAAGTAGTGTATCACATTAATTTCTTTGCATATCTCTGGAATGAAACCCACTTGATCATAATGTGTAATCTTTTTCATGTATTATTGTATTCATTTTGTGAGTATTTTGTTTAGGATTTTTGCATCTGTATTTGCTGAATTTATTAGAGATATTGTTCTATAGCTTTTTGTGTGTGTGTTATCTTTACCAGATTTTGCTTTCAGGAAAATGTTGCCCTCATAAAATGAGTTAGGTAGTATTGACTCTTCTTCAATTTGGGGGAAATGTTTGAGAACAGGTATTAAATCATCTTTGAATGTTCAGTAGAATTCACTAGTGAAGTTATCTGGTCCTGGACTTTTACCTTTTAAGAGGTTTATGATGATAGTTTCAATTTCCTTACTGTTGATTGATATATTTCAATTTTCCAGTTCTTTGTTATTCAATCTAAAAAGGTTGTATATTTCTAAGAAGTTGTCCATTTCTTCCGAGTTATTGAATTTGGTGGCATGTAATCTTTCATGGTATTCTTGTATGATACCTATATTTCAGTGGTAACTGTCATCACTTCTTTTCTTCATTTCTGATTATATTTGTATCTTTTCTTTTTTTTCCCTCAGTGGCTTCTACTGCCATACTACCCTGAATGTGACCAATTTTGTCTCAACTTTTCACTTTTATAGAAGACTAAAGAATTTATGTGTGTGTCTCTTAGTATGTATATAAAACTTTTTCCAGATATATATCTGGAAAGTTAATAACTAGAATATAGAGTAATGCCCTCCAAAGTAGGAATATTATTTTATATCCCCGGTTGAAGCATTTGACCATTCCTTGTGGCCACTATCAAATTAATAGGATAAAATGTTATTATTTTGCTTTATTTTACATTTCACTGACTATTACTAAAATTAAATTTAAAAAAAATATTTTTGCCATTTTGCTTTCTTTTGTGAGTGTTCATTCTCATTCTCTTTCTATCCTTTGCTTCTCTTTCTGTTGTGTTGTTTGTAATCTGAAGCTATTTTTAATTGATTAGAAGGATTCTAAATATTTTCCTGATGCCAATTTTATTGGTTATAACTTTGTAGATAAGTTTTGTAGTTGTTAAGGTTTTTTTTAGCTTTGCTGATGGTACTTCACTTTGAAACAAATTTGAAACTTTGATGTAGTCAAATTTTCCAATCATTTTTTTTGAGTTGTGTTTTATACCATTATTTTATGCCACAAGAAGCCATAACTTATTAATGATAGCAACAGTACAAAATTAAGCCAAGATGCACTTACTTCTTTGAAGCACTAAAAAAGGTCCTCCTTTTTAGATGGTTGCATTGTTAATTCCACAATAACATTTATAATATCATTAATTTTGTTCTTCAGGGCTCAGATAGCCTGTGCACTTGACACATTTTTTTGTGACCAACCAGTTCTATATCTTTAACTTCCACACCTGTTTCATCAATTTCTTCCTCTTTGTTCTTCTCTTGTACAGTTGGAGTCTGTGTTTTCTTCAATGTTTGAGACAGCGTCACCTTGAACTTTGGATTTCTCAGCTGCCACTATCTATAATTGCTGAGATAAATCCCCAATCTAGGCTTCCCCCAAAACTATGTAGGTATCTGAAACTGGCTCTTGTATTTCTGGATAATGACTCCAGTAACATTTGGGAGACTCAGTTTGAACATAGCCTTCGGTGCCTTCTTTTCACTCTTTTATATTTTGCTTTACAGACTGGTTTTTCATTGATGTCAGTTGCTCCTTCCAATTGGGCTTGTTGTATGGTTGTTTTTGTGGAATCTTGTTCCTGAAGCTCCAAGAGTGATTCATTACAGTCAGATTCTGTTCCAGACCCTGTCTCAGCCTGAGGTTGCTGCAACTCCTATTCTATAGTAAGAATGGTTTCTGTGACTTCACCAGGGATTTTGTTCAGAGAATGTGGAACCAAGATAGTGGCAGGAAGAGAGCCTATATAACTTATTTAGAAAAATTTCTGTACTCTTGTTGAAGATATCTTATATTTTACCTTAAAATGATTTAAAATTTTAATTTATATCTTTGAATCAAATTCTTTTGGAGCTTATTTTTGTATTTTATCCCAATTTTATCCCAATAAGTAATTTCTCCTTTCTAAAATAATTGTAATGGGTGAGTGACATCTGAAACATGGCAGGGTGAGAGATGTCCCCAGATCTCTTCCTTTGAAATAACAATAAGCTGAACATCTAAAACTCAACACAAGACACCCAACATGCACACCAGTAAATCTGAACATGGGATCTGCACATGAGAAATACACCAGATGTTGGGTGGTCTACTGGGAGTAATAATGAAGCTGCCTCTAGCAGCCTCCAGAGCTCCCTGTAGGAGTGATGAAAGGAGAGAAAGTGAGGTGACTTCCCTGAACAGCGCTGCCTGGGGGAGCTATGAGCTCCACACAGCAGCAGTGTGTAGGGATCAGGGTAGAAAGAAGAGAAGGGAGACAGCAGAGAAGTGGGGATGGCAGATAAGCAACAGTTGATTATGACAAGCTGTGGTTGCAAAATGGGAGGCTGAGCTGCAGCCCATAAAACCTCAACCAAGAAGGCCCCTCTGTCCCCCACATCCTCCATGGTCCTCTATGTCTGGATTTTTTAGGCATTCTATGTGATGCCTATGCTTAATTATGGGTCTTCTAGTTTCTATCCTCCCACCAATGAGTTCTTTACAGACAGGAACTGAGGAAATCTTACTTCTGTCAAACACTGAAAGAATATAAGTATCGGACACCTGACAGGAAATTGTGAGATGTGTGATAAATGGACAGATAGATAAATAAAGAAGCTTCATTTTCACAGCGATCCCATTTATTTTTCATTCAAAATTACTTGAATTTATGTTAATATCAAGTGAGAAACTTTTTACATGATGTAAGTCATTTTCACCAATAGGAGAAAGAATCTATTCACATTAAGCGGGATACAAAAAAGAAGTGTGATCAAGTTCTGTTTGTTTGAAAAGCAGAAAAGAGCTGTCTCTCTGACACCTAAATTTCCTCATGCACAGAGCTCAAGCTGAAGGAACTTAGTACATTTGTTGTGAGTCCCTAAGACATGGAAACAGGGTATTTCAATATGTTAATAATTCTGCAATGTCCACAAAGAGCTCAGACGAAGAATCTCTTGAACTCTTGCTCCTGTCTTAAACATCAACACATGGCAATCATGCTCTCCTGCTCTGCAGGTGATAGTGTCTTAATCACAAGGCCAAGTCTGCCAGAAGATTAGTTCCCTCAGTTCTGGTCTATTTATTAACATGCTTTCAATCGCCAGTAACAGAAATTCCCACCCAACCTGGCTGAAACATTAAAGGACACTTTTATTTTTTAACCACTGAACTTAAAAAGATATGTAATAAGGCAGGATTTAGGTGGGATTTATTTAGCACTCAGGTCATGTTTCTCTAGCATTCTTAAAACTCCTCCCTCCCCACATATGACAGCTTTGTCCTCAGGCTGACTTTCTCACCAGATGATAAGATAGCTGCCAGCATTAACTGGTTCCACATGCTGCCCTGTTCAGAAACATGGAGAGAAGGCAAGCAAATCACTTCAAAAAACTATGAAACAAAAAGTTCTGAGCTTCCTGAACTTTACCATCCTTGAACCAATTATCTTGCCAAGGAAAAGCCACGAGCTAGAGGTGTGCTTAAATTACCAGAGTGAATCCTGACTGCAATCCTACACTTGAAATTCAGGATGGAATCAGTTCTACCAAATGGACACAGCTACTTCCCATGGGAGAAGAGTTGGAACTCTACTGTTGAAGAAGGCCCTAAATGCTTCTGCCATCTTTCAAATGTTTTAGAGTATCCTTTTGACATGTTTGTAGTAAATACCTTCTAATATCCTTGAGTCATCTCTATCTGCAAGATATTTGGCAAAGATATTCAATGTATACAAGTGACTGACTCAAGAATTATCCTAGGCACCAAGGAGCTAACCATCCTACATTAATTAGTATAGTAAAGAAGAAGTGGTGCTTGATAACTTGCTTATATCTTAACTGGTAATAATCTAGTCATGGTAAAATTGGGGAATAACCCTTTAAATATTGCCAGACACATAAAGCCATATCATAATTCTAGCCCACAAGGAAATCCAAACAGACATGTCCCATTATAAGATGAGTTTGGAAGATTAAGCTGTAGAAGAAAGATACGCAGGTGATATCCAGAGAACTGGAAACTCTACCTCTCTCCAAACCCACATAACCTAATACGTTCTTCCTGTTTCTCTACAATACAGTACACTGCCCTTTCTATTCCTCAGACAGGTCAAAGTGTTTCCATGGGTGGATCTTTTAAACAATTGTTCTCTCTTCTACCTGGTCTGGTTCTTTGTGTAGCTTGTACACTCATAGCTTCGTGATCTCTGTCCAAATGTCACCTAATGGGTGATGCCCTCTCTGATCACATGTTCAAAGCATGTATCTCCACTATTATCAATACTTATTATATTATTATCCTTTATATTCTTCATAGGACTAATACTTCAGAGTATTATATAATTTTTTACTAATTTTTAATGTTTGTTTGTTAATTGCCTATATTCCCTATTTAAATCTAAGCTAATGAAAGCTGAGTTTTGATCTTATTTACTACAATGTCCCATGTCTATAATAATGCCTAGTAAAGTACCAGCATCATCTTTTGTGGTGAAAGTGCAAATAGATGAGAGCTGTGATCTTGGTTATGTGCTCTAAGGTGAGTCATTCATCACTTTTATGATGAGATTTTAGATACTTTACGATGTATAAATGAGCTTTGTATGGAAAAGCACCTTGAAAATTAGAAAATCTTATGTACTTTAAATTCTTTCTGTAATAAGGAAGTTTTTGACGAATGAGTAAATGGATAAATGGATAGACAGGAAGAAATGCTGGAATGTATAAGTAAAAGAAACTATGATATGGTATGCCACCAACTAGCTTACCTAAAAATTAAACAAATATTTGTTAGGAAGCAGCAATAGAGAGAAGCACCTCAACTATTCTGCTAGTTACCCTAGCTATTATACAGAGGGTACTAACTAAACACATGTAAGGGATTGTGCTAAATTTGCTATGCACTTCCTCATTTAATCTCTGTTAACAATATAGTGGGTATTAAATTTGTTCTCATTTTCCACACGAGGAGATTGATGCACAGAGAAATTAAGTGAATCTTCAAGGTCATGCAGCCCTTAAACTGCAGAGCAGAGACTTGAACTAACTTGTCTGACTAAAAGTACCATGGGGCTCTCAGATATTACGAATACCTCAAATGTTAGATGTTTTCTTAGAATCTAACCTGAAAGTCTCTAAGACCTTTTGCATTTTTTTAACTGCTAAGTGAATATGATTTGTCTGGAGAAATACCTAAAATGAGTGAGGTTACTTCAAAAGAGATGCTGATTAAAAAGGGGGGGGGGAGCTGCTGATAATAAGATCTAGAGTGAAGAATACAATTCAAAAAAGCAAAAGTCATTCTGATATTTTATGAGTAGTCAAAGAAAAAGATTGGCTTTTTTTCATTGAAATTGTTCATCTTCACTTCCTCTTCTTCGTCTTGTTTTCACCTTCTTTCATTTTATTCTTTCTATTTCTACTCATTTTATTCTCAACCACTTTATCTTTTTCTGTGTGTTTTTGCCTTAGAATTCATGGTTTTGAATACCAAATCTACTATGACCAAGTTCCATCTCCTTGATGCCTTCTTTGGTGATCTACAAAAACTACAATTATACTGTACCTTCTAATAAACTGTATATTTTACCCATACAACCCTAAATCGGTTGCTTTCAAAGCCCCCGCCTATACAGGTATTATAAATTTTTTTATCTTTAAGGTATAAAATTTTGAACTAATTATTTATTGTGTACTCCTTATTCTACTGACAAATTCTAAGAACTAGTCACACAATAAAACTTTACAATGAAATAATAATATTGCAAGCACTCTATTAGCTGCTTCTATAGCAAGAAAGGAGTCCTACAATCTGGGTAACAGCACTCTGGTCTGAAACCAGGTGACCTGAGATTCTAATCCTAGGTCTAGTTCTATGATGGTGACAAATTACACAGTTTCTCCTTACTCCTGGGTATCTTGAACCATAAAGTCACAAATTCTTCTGACAATAGCTGGGGAAATTTCTCTCTCTCAAAGGACCCATGTGATTCGATTGGGCCCACACAGATAATCTCTCATTTTAAGATCCTTAATTTAACCACATTTGCAAAGTTTCATTTGCCATGTAAGGTACTCCCATGCTCCAGAGATTAGGATGTGGACTCCTCAAGGACCATTTTTCTGCCTACCACAGAGCTCTTAAAGCTGATGTTTATATGAGAGTAGAGATCTACTTATTTCTAAGAATCCTCAGAAAAAAAATAATGCAAAAAGAATTCATTTCTATTTTATTTCTCTGCCTTTTTTAGTTTTCAAACAAGAAATTTAGAACTGTCACTGGCTGAAGGTACTTGAAAGCCACGATTACAGAAAGAACTAAGGGAGAAAGAAGAGCACAGAGAAAGAAAATTGGAACAATAAACCATTAATACGTAGCTTCCCCCCAAATGTGCTGAGGATAAGTTTCAAGACCCCCAGTGGACATCTGAAAGCACAAATTGTACCAAATCCTAGATATACTATATATTTTTCCTATGGAAAAGTTTAACTTACAAATCAGGCACAGTAAGAGATTAACAATATCTAAAAAAAACAGTTATAACAATATACTGCAATATATTAATGTGGTCTCTCTCTCTAAATACTGTATTGTATGCACCCTTCTTCTTGTGATAATGTGAAATGATAAAATGCCTTATTATGCTGAGAACCTTAAATTTTTCCCTTAAAGAAAGCACTTTATGGCTTCTCTTTGGCATATCTGAATTGCCAGCATTACTACTCTTGAACTTTGAAGCCATTACAAGTAAAATAAGGACTACTTGACCACAATTACTGTGATACTGCAACAGGTATCTGATAACTGAGATGGCTACTAAGTGATTAACCGATGGGAGCCTATACAGCATGGAGATGCTGGACAAAGGAATGATTCATTTCTGGGTGAGATGGAGCTAGCCAACGTGAGATTCACCACCTATTCAGAACTGTGCAATTTAAAACTTTATTTCTGAATTTTTTTATTTAATATTTTTGGACTACGATTGATGACATACAAACAAAACTGCAAGCAGTGGAACATTTGTAAATAAGGGGGGACTGCTATATAAACAGCATGCATTTTAATTTTTCTTTGAATAGATAGCACATTTGTATGTTTCAAAATAATATTTTTTGAAAGAACAAAAAGATATTTAGTGAAAATATTCTCATATCTGCTTCCTCTTTTAAAGTTACTAAATTTCTGTATATCTGTCAATAGTTTATTTTTGCACATATAATAAATATAAGTACATTTTTCTATCTTTCCTCATCACCCAAAAAAGACCTTCATATATATGCATATACACCTCAAATCTATATATTACTAAGTAAAACACTCTTCATGGAGAACTTTCCATATCAGAACAGAATTCTTTTATACTTCATTTCTCATTTCAGGGATATAGCATTCCATTTTATAGATGTCCCATAATACTCACATAGATGGACATTCAATATACTTTCAACACCATTTATAAGATAGTCTCTTTTTCACTGATTTATAATGCTTTCCTTTATTTTTAATTCCAATATTTATTTAGGCTTATTTCTGTCCTTTGAATATCTGTTTATTCAGGTCCCTATGACACAAAGTTTTAATTAGTGAGACTTTAAAATGTGTTTTAATCCAATAGCCCTGTCTTCTCTAAGTGCTCTTTTTTTTCAAATGGTTCTTTTTTTATTTGTTTATCTTTCCTTACAACGTTTAATATCGACTTGCCTAATTTACAAAAACTTATTGGTACTGATAAATTAATTTACAGAGAATCAAAACCTTTATTATATCATCTTCCCATTCAAAAATAGAATATACTTTTTTACTTATGCAGTTTCCTTTTCACACTGGGTTTCTTAAATAATATATGTAGAATAATAGTGAAAAGAAGTAAGGTGTTATTGGGTACTGTTGGGCATTCATAGTTTGGAAAGTTTCTTGAAAGGGGAAACCGCTAGCCGCAAGCATAGGGTTTGCTATATGCTTCATGCTAATAAGAAAAAAAAAATTGTGTCTCCTGTCTGGAAAGAAACAGTGAGTAGCGTTTGAGCAATTTGAGAAAAGTGCCTTGATTCACAATGTCAGAGTACTCCACCTCCTTCTCTTCCTACTCTTCCTACGCACACACACTGAAATACATGCTTTCTTATTCTAGGCATAGGAAAGAAAAATGAGGCAAAGTTTCTCTGACCAAGTGCCTGAATAACTGGGTTTTGTGTGATAAGTGAGAAGATTTTAAGACTAATTACTCTGAATAGACTTAAATTTCCTGACCCCACAAAGTTACATTCCACCTACCAAAAACATTGATGAGCCTCCTGAATTGGTAATAGTAATCTGACTGGTTGTCTCTGCTTAAAGAACCCTCCCTCCTCTCTCTCATCTTCACATCATACACATTCTAGGCCCCAGACTGCTTTGGGTCTCAGTTTCCCTGAGACTTGGCCAGAGGCCCTGATTTGTGCTTTCATACCACCCTTAATTCTGCCAGCGTGACACTTAATACATTTTATTGTGAGCATGACAGGCATTGTTCTTTGGGGGATGCTTATTAACAAAACAGTGAAAGAGGTAATGGTTGAATTCTAGAGTAGAAAATGTTTTTGCAAACAGTATTCCAACATTTGATACTATTTTTATTTAAATAAGTCAAAAGAAGATAAAAATATTTATTTCACGGCAAATGAAAGAACTGAAAAAAAAATTGAAAGAAATTCGTTTCAATAAATGGTCACAGCCTTGAGTGATCAACATTTTATTATCTGAAAAATTTGCCACTTCACACTTTCCTTACCTACAAATTGACCATCACTTAATCATTTATTAAGGAAATAGCATGTTAAGCAGGACACTGGGTTAAGTAATGTGGGATATGAAGAAGCTAAAGTATAATTTTAGCTTCCAATGCCAATCCATCTAGTAAGGAAGGTAATCTACCTATGGGTGTAAAAATACAGCAACACGAAGATGGAGTTTGAGAAGCAGTTAGCTGTTATAGCCAGTGGGAACCATGATGACAGTAACCATTGACTAGGATGGTGAGGAAGAGCCTTAAAATAGGAAAATCTTGAAGTAGCCTTTTTTAGATTAAAGAAAAAAAGGCCAGATTAGGATAGAAGTTGCAAGGACTAACTTATCTTTATTGATTTGGGGACCTGTGTAAAAAGGTATTCATCTCAAATCTACTATATCTCAAATCTACTTTTTATATTTATCAATGAATAAGTAGAAATTTATTAGAATGAATAGTCTCAGGTGTTCCCCTTTTCATGTCCTTAGAAATACCAAAATGGGTATTATTCAGCTATGTACTGCTTTCAACATAAAGTGATTGCAAAGTCTTGAAGGATTTAGTGAACTATTTGTTCCATGTATTTATAAAAACAAGTATTTTTGAAGAGACAACCATATAACTCAAAGAATATTTTTCTCCACAGAAATACACAGTCTCACCTTTCACCTGTGTAAGCAAATAAATATAATTTTAGCTATAGTATTGTTTGCAGCAATTTGATTTCTTCTGATCATAGTTCTTATTCTATTATTATGCTTGAGTAATTCACATGCAATGTTTCCAATCGACTTTTCCTGGCTTGCGAAACGTTTTAAGAAAAAGTTAGCATTTGTAGGCACCAGATGTTTTGACATGAGGAGAAGCAATATGTAAATTTTAAGCCATGCTAGGAACAATAGCCTGCAGGCACCTTTTTCTTATTATGTGAATGATATACTTAACCACAATGTAGTCTATTCTATCAAAATCATCACCATCTAGGATGTTGTACTCTTGTCTTATGGCACCAATTAATGAAATTGATATATATTTAACTTGATGGGTATCCATTACTTAACATTATTGTATTTTACCACTTAACTACCCCATCGCTAGAACTCTGCAGGTTATACTGCCAACAACAGTTTTGGGACGGGTTTTAATATTCCTTCTAATGGTCAATACAATAAATCCTTGTGTTATATCTAAGTGGTTTATAGCTGTATATGGCATTTATTTTAAGAAAAATATTAAAACCTGTAACAATTTTGTTCTTTTCCATGTTTTTTACTAAATTCAAAGTAAGGTGTATTTGTGTGTGTGTGTGTGTGTGTGTGTGTGTGTGTGTGTGTGTGTTTCTAATAGAAGAAATTAAAGAGAGCTTCAGATGTTCCCTAGATGTAGGTTCAAACAAAGAATAACATAATAATGATAATATTTTTATGTGTGGAGGTCTTTCTAATATCAAGAGATTAGAAAACATTTTTATAAGCTCTCACATGGGCATACGTGTCTTTATCTAAATACACCATGCAAGTGCATACAATAATCAAGTATAAAATCCATTCATCTATCTTTTCAGTCTAAATAGTGTTAAAAAATCTTCCTGACTTATTTTACCTGTATTAAATTAGTTATTTCTTTCCACACAGAAATTATTATATTGATTAGTAATTTTGGCACTGATAATGCTTTAAGAAAAATACGTATAACTTTTTTAAAGTGATGAACTTATATTTGAACATAGAATACCACATTTTATAGTAAACTCAGGGCTGTCCTGTTTTATTAATTTTGAAGCCAGTATGTAGAAAAAAATGTATAAACATGGTATTAAATATTAGAAAGTCTTAACATTTAACTGAAATCCTTAATTTCATTATCAAGGGACACATCTAGTCAATATCAATTAGCAGCTTTAAAATGTTTTACATATTAAAATACATTTTCTATTTATCCTAGATTGTCTGGGGACCACCCAGTATATTAAAAGATTTTGCAGAGTTTCTTAGTGATTTCACTGCTACAATTATGCCTGTTAGCAATTTTGCAACATTTTAATAAATATTTTCTATAAATCAAAACCATAACAGCATGAAGAAGCAGATGGCAGGAGACTTTATTATAGAATTTAACAATTATTCTCATTAATAGGGAAATATTGGATCATCGTTTTCAGTCTGGACTATGTAGTGAGCAGTTGTCAATTATAAAGTCTCATGGCTGTTAATTATCTTTTTAGATGATAGTTAACCCATATTTTGTATTTTTCTGTAGTCTATACACAAAGGCAGAATAAAAAGTATATTAAAACATTGAATAATTCCTTTAATTAAGCAAAGAAAACATTGGCACATTTTTAAAAGTATGTGTACGAAGATTCATGTATTAGAGTACACCGGTGTTCATTTTCCTAGAAAATAAGACATGATTTTGCTATTAAAAATGAAAAATAGCAATAATTATAAATTCTATAGTCTTGTTACACTAACAATGTTTTCTTGATTAACCAATGTTAGATTAAAATTACGGAAATATTGCTTCAGCTATTCATATATATAAAATGCTATTAAAGTCAAAGATTTTAAACTACATTGTTATTATTAAGATTAAATAGTTAAATTAATTTTAGCCTTGTATGCCATAACCAACAGCAATGCTATTAGACGCTTGAATTTAGTTAGCTTTTAAACTTCAGTAGTCGTGTATTAAAGAATAATATAATATGTAACTTCCTGATTATACATAATTCTTTCAACAAAGTAACAGTACCCCATTTTTTTTTGCAAATTTTCTATTTTGTTTGTTATACATAACCACTAGCTTTAAATAACATAGAAATAAAATTTATCTCATGGGAAAAAAATACTGAATTTTCAAAATAAAATGGTAGTTCAGTAATGGGAGAGGTAGCACTGCAAACACAAAAGTCTTTATCTTTTAATTCTTGAAGTCTACTGGACAAATGTAGAAAAAAGACATTTTACTGAGGATTTCATCAATATAAAACACAAGAGAAATCATTTGGATGTATAGAAATACATATACAGGAAGACAAAAGGTTCTCTTTTATGTATAAAGCAGCAGATAGTAGTAGTACATCATTAGAATAGTTGAATCCAGTGGAAATATTTTTAAATCAAAATAACAATGTACTGATAATCTCTTATATACTCATATTTTCTATGAACCTCACAGAAAAAAATGTAGAACAGAGAAAACTTTTAAACCTATTTTTATCATTTTTGAAGTTTCTTTGTTTACAAATTAAAAATCCTATAAATGATAAAATATTGGTATATGCAATGGATTATAATTATAGAAAGGCAATATGACTCATATCAGCAACACTAAATATACTTAGTATTTATTAAGTAAATATAATAAAATCTTTGTCTATATAACTTACACTAACTCAAATCAACATCTTATACTTATTAACATGCAGGGCACTGGAGGGGCAAGTGATGTAATTTCACATAGCATATATACGCTGTGCCATTATCAATACTAAAGCAAAATTCAATCCTTCAGATGTTTTCAAGAACCCAGATGGATGATCTAGTGCTGATAACACAAAAATGGTTAATTGATTCCAGTTTTCATCTACATCTTAGATATCATAAGGTTAGTATCTCAAAGCCTAGACACATTGTAAAAACATTGGGACTGTTATGTCATTTATTTATTTAAATATTGAAATTCCACAATATTAGAACAGCAAAAAAAGGATTTTCATAATACCTTGAAGTACAAGAAAATGCCAATGTGACTCTAACAAGACAAAGAAAGAATGTATTCTTTTTTTACATTGCAAAACCTAAATTCTCCCTGATATAAAGGTGAGCATAACAAATTAAGACTTGTATCTAATTATTTTCAAGTAATAGCTATTTAATATTTTTAGTCATGAAAATGGGTAAAAACAAATTTAAAAAAGGAGGAATGCTATTTCTCAATGTCCTCAGCTCATCTAGTCATTTATTATTTAGAGCTTTTGTATTGACATAAAGCTATAGTCACTGATATCATCACATTAATAAACTAAGGAAATATAGTCAGTTTTTATAATCTGTTATGAGAAAAGTTCAAAAGAAAGTATACTACAAAAATTATGAAGATCTATATCTACTTATAGGAGAACCTTGTTATTTTAAGATGCTCGAGAGTTGGAAAGGTTGCTTAATGTGAATCCATGAAAAGGCAGCCAATATTTTAATATAGAACAATAAAAAGATTAGATGAGATATTATTGAAAAGATAACTAAAAATAATAGCAACAATTTATCTTATTTTTTACCAAGATTTTAGCATTGTTATTATGCATTAATTTTTTAATGAACAGGCTTGGTTAATTGTATATTAACAGCCCGGTGATAGTTAATGCTTTTTGTGACAAAATTGTTGGATAAATATGTCTCCTTTACTGTTATGAGAAGGCTAATTTTTGCAAAAATATTCTAGAAAACCAATTTTCCCAGGATTTACTCCTGATTCTTAATCAAATAATTTTGCTTTTGTATTTATAATATTTTTACTTTGATAATTATTTGTATTGATTTAAAATGTTATTGTCAGATGTTTACAACATCAAATAGTCATAGAGAAACTGATCTATAAATATATAGCGGAAGGCATATAGATATGATGAGGTGTTTAAAAGAGGACTATATTATAAGTGAACTTCCTTAGTAAATAGTCTAGTGTTTGGCACACTTTCACTTTCCTATGAAACCTCACCCAACTGTTGGTGTTAGGATAATGATATTCTGATAACTAGGTCTCCCTTCTCCATCATTAGTGTAACATTAGCTATGCCCTTTGCTCTTGATAGATACATCACTACAATGCTATCTATTAAAGTTACGGACCTGTTACAAATATTCCTCAACTGGGACCCAAGGAGATAATCAGGAGTTTCCTAAAACATCCTGGTGCATGAAAATTTTTGACATTATACACAATTCTGTATTTTTCTGGTGGGAGGGTCTATAACTTTTGTGACACAACACCACTCTTCACTCTGTCTTTAAAAATCCATCATCCATTTTATAATTTCCTAATTGTTATTATAATCTGAGAGTAGCACCAGATATTAACTGCCTTTCCAGATTGCTTTTGTCCAGACTTTACCATCCTGTGTCAAATTCTTACAATTAGCTAAAACTATAAGGAAGAGTTTTCAGGGCTGGATAGTAGTATTTTAACAGAAGGGAAAACGATGATGAAATAATGACATTATCAGAGCAAGTCTTAGAATATGAAGGAAAGAGAATAATGGATAATCTGAGAAAGTAAATTAGCCTCTATCTAGAATGATGTGTTTTCCATGGACCCAAAAATATATTCCTTCTCTATGATTTGCAATGTTAAATTAAATTATCAACTCTTTAGTGAAGTGAAATTTTGTTATAAAGTTAAAAGTATATGATGTTCTGAAAATTCTTACAGAAGTGTATCTTATTGCTCTCTTTCATCTGTCATATTACAGGTGAATTTATCTATCTGGCATTAATAACTGTTCCTGTGATCTGAGAATTATTTTTTCCACGTCAAACAATGGACACTATTTTAATTCTCCAAACTCCAAGCTAATGATGTAAGCTATGCCTGAGATAATTATTATACCATTAAAATAGAATATTTTCTCACTTTCATCAGCATTAGTCTCATTTTGTGATGGTGTATTTTCCATGTTAGCAATACCTAAAACCTTGAAAAATGTATCACCAAGTTAATATTCATGAAAAGTTACATTTTAATCATGTTGGTAATATATATATAGAAATAGCTTAATTTTTAGGCATCTCCCTTCTAACAAATATTCTATTTCTATTATGTCATTTCATCCTAAGTTTTTAAAGACATTAACAACCTGTTGCCAATATTATTTTCCAGAATTCTCCAAAAGGAATCCTCTAGGGTGGCCAGATGAATGTCCTATTTCTAATGAATGTACCATTAAGGTACTTACCCAGCTTATTCTCATTTTTATCATCTGGTTGATATTATTCCTCTGTTTTTCCCCTCCTTCACTCAATTTATGCTTTTAAGAGAAGTTAAATCCTGCTCTTCTCATAGACTTTTGTGAGTTTTCAAACTTCATTTTTATTTTCTCTGACCTCTGTATTTATATCTTATGCTGCTCCATGCAGTCTTTAATTCTACATGGTGTTTATCTTTTGTTGTTGTTACTCATGGGAGTAAGACCACATCTGGCTTATCTGTTTCACATTTTCACAGAACCTACTAAAGTTATGCGTATTCCTCCAAAAATACTCATTGATTAAATAACCACTTGTGGAGGGACAGCACAGAGCAACATACTTGGTAAGTCAGTTCTCAGTCTTCAAACAAATTCAAGAGAGAAAATTGGAAGAAAGCATCCTAAATATAAATACTCTTAATAAATGCTAGCAAAGCTAGCAAAAATCATAGGGTACTCTAAGTACTTATGAGAGTAGAACTTTAATTCAGAGTTGAATGTAATATGTTTCCATTTTACGAATTATTTTCAGCTGGCAGTCCAACTTTAAATATTTTGTCATTTTTGAGGAAAACGATATCAACAGCTAATTGATTTACGTCCAATATTGGACATAGTGATAAGTTTTAAAAACCTGACAAATTGTCCCAGTAGCAGGATATTTATACTTCATTTGCTGAAATTGTTTACCCAACATCTCTTCTTGATGAAGAAAAGAGAATTTGAAATGTGATTTGTGATGTAGAATAGAAAATCAGAATAACAAAGAGGAAAAAAGAATACATTCTACCTGCATTGTGTGCACGTGTGTGGAGGTATGTTTGTGTGAAGGGATGAAATTCTAGTCCATACTCCTGTGGAAAGTATTTAATTGTTCCTTTTTCTGAATAGAGCATGCCTCCATAAATATACAAAGATGCTTTTAGAATTTGTGTAATTAGACTAAAGAAATTATGGCCTAATTTTAGAAATCAAAGTTTTTATGTATTTTCTGTATTTTATTGTGTAAAATGCTAATGTTTATTGTAGATTTACTTTTCACTTCCAAGTGACAGGTAATCTGTCTTTTAATTGTTTCCCCATTTAAGGTTAAACACTAGACAACATGGTCAACAGGCAGTGGAGAAATGCAATGAACCACCAAATCTGTTGATCTTGATTCTTGAAAATAATGTTTAGTAGTTGAATAGGAAGGAGATGATAGTGAATAACTAAGAAAACATTTACATATTTTATTAGGTTTATTCTTCGAAGTCTGTTAGTTCCAAAAGTACATCATCAAGTAGAGAGCTATTTCTTACATTGTTTCTCTTTCTGGGAAAACAAAATTTAAGTAGACTTGGACTTTGTAGTCAAAGAGGAAAAATCTTTTTTAGATCTCGATGATTCATCAAAACCATACTTTCCTTCCTGCAAATTCATTCTTCTGTGGTTTTTTAATCAATCATTTGTTCACGAACAACACATTCCTTTTAAAAAAATAAAGCCAAAGCAATTCATGAAACATATAACATAATTGTATAGCACCAGCATAAAATCGTTTTCTATTTGATGAATCAAGCATGTTTATTTTTTTTATAACTCATCACCGTCACCTGAGCTAAAACTACTTCTCCTACTGCTCTCTTTGGAAACTGCAGGGGAAGTGGCAGATAGCAGAGGATCTGTTCCAAAAGGAGATACTGTGTCATCCAGTAGCATGTCATCCAACTTTTGTTCCTCCTTCAAAGCAGCACTAAAAGATAAATCTGTGAAGTGTGACAAAGGATCGGAGAAGGCTATCGCTGGATCACAGAGCTCAGGGCTTTCGCTCTGAGACAGAGTCAGGTGTTGGCAATAGTCTACTGAATTCTGCTCAAGATGAGTCTGTTGTTTGGTGATGTAAGCACCTAAATCAATTGTGCCAGCTGAAGCCAAGGATGGTAGACCATGAGCATGAGCCTGTATTTCTAGTTCCTGAAATTTCAAAAAAATATATTAAATAATGACTGAAAAAAGACTATCTCTGGAGCATAAATCAGTAGTAGAACCAAAATATTAACAAGTGTTTAAAATAAAGAGCAATACAAATTATAAATATTCTTGAGAATAATGAAATCTGGTATATTTCTATTGCCTAAAAAATAAACGTTAGGAAAAAGGTTTTAAAAATTCTTCTCCCATTGCTCTTTAAAGAAATACATGAGATTTAATGGTCCCATAGTGACTCAGAATACAACACAGCTATCCGGAGATACTAGAAACTCTTCCGTTTATTTTTCTAGATTAATTTCTCACTATAAGACCATTTCATGGAAACAAAGTAAGTGCTCAACCTACCGATAAGCATGCTTACATAAAGAAAAAAACTCGAAAATAATGAAAACTCCTATTTTGATATTTTGTGTCACATGAACAGATGAGGAGTGACAATATCAAAGAGCACAACATGCCTTGAGGCAATGAAATCCATAATGATCTTGCTGAAGAAATAAAAGGGGAATGGGAGGCTTTAGTGTCCAATATTATCTACAGAAACAAATGTTTTACTTTATTATTATGTTTTTAGGCTCAAATAATATTGTGTGGTTTTGTAAAAAGTTCTATTTTCTGTATTTTACAATTAGTTGCTGTCATTCATTATATTTTTGTAAAGTCCTCTTGATCCCACATTTCTAATGAAAACCAAATTGAAATAACCTAATTCATGAACTTTTAAAAGGCAATAAAATTATTTTTCAGAAAGAAAAATAATTCTTAATAAGAAAAAAAAAAGTGAGACCAGTGAATAAAACTGATGATGGGTTAGTCATGTTTAAGCTGCATGGTTTGTGACAACATTCTTATAAAACCTGAATCCGGAGCAGAAGCCGCCTGTTAGCCTGTTCTAATTTCTTCTGTCTGTGTTCTAAGTCTTGGGCTCTCTGTTGTTCTTTTTGTAGCCACTTGATGTACTCCACTGATGCTTTTAGAATGGTTCCTTTGTTCCAGCGCATATCACTATAGAACAGAGAGATAACCTTTTCACAATTGTGCATGTCAGCAGAATTCATAAGAACTTACAAAATCTTTTACATTAATATAAAATAATGATTTACATGACTATTATTCACTTTTAGATATTATTGCTTCTGAATAGAAATTTTAATAGAATAGTTAAGAAGCCCTTATATAGTAAAATTAATCCCAGAATGAAAATAAGTGTCAAAAGAAAGTAATAAAGTGACTTTTTGTGGGAGAGCTAAATGCAATATCATGATTCTACCATTACAGTTTTTATACTTTTAGTGAAAATTGCTTTTATTATTAACTCCAAGATTAAAATCTATGTGCAGTATTTCTGCATTAATGAACAAGGAAATGTACATTACTGAGGACTTAAGCCTAAATTTTTTAAGATCATTTCAAATGTAACCATCTTTTAACCTACTTTCTAATAAGGTTGCTTTTATGTTTCTAAGGAAAAAAATAAGGTCCTTTCTGAATGGTGATCCTGAGTGATTGTAAAAGAAATTGACGTTTGGCAACATCACTTTATGCAATAGAGCAAAACCTTCTGGAATTATTAGGCAAATTTTTATGTATGAAAAAATCAATACTTTTTATAAAAAGCCATATTTCTATTTTTAAATAAGCTTAATGTAAGTCAATACAATTTAGGCTTTAGCTTAGAAAAATATTAAAATTTATTTTTGAGACAAGAGAATGACAAATCTGGAATTACAGAATAGGCTACTGATTTTAATATCTGGAAACATACATTAATGAATTTAATACTATGTGAGAATTGATAATATGTGTAGAGTATGAGGCCAAACTAATCACTAAGTTGACCTGAGCTATTGGAAAACGTTAATGAATTTTCAGTTTAGAGTCATGAGGTGTTTTAAATGCAGCATAAAGTAAACATGCAGGGCAATTTTTAAAAGCTATTATACTGCATATATTTCAGTTTATATGATCTTATGAACTTTATATATATTTATTAAATGAACTGAAGTAGAAAAACACACTTTAAGAAAAAATCTGGCTTGCACGTGCCTCACTGGAAGTTCTTATTACATGACAATTCCATGAGCTGTAACAAACTAAAGGGAGCTCCGTTTTTCTACAAACAGGTAAAAAAGTTTATTAGGGCCTGAATAAGCCATCTTCTACTGAAACGTAACAAGCCATTCAGTGTTTGTTTCAAGTTTGAAAATGCTTTGTCAGTTCTCTAGGGTCATAATAGATGCTGGTCTCCTTCTTCTCACAGTGATTTATCTGGTGGTAGAAAAGCTACGACAAAAGAGTCTACTTTCATCATTAAACCAAGAAGGTATCTGTAATTGAAAAGTGTAGTAAACTTCTGAATTAAAACTTAAGCAGGAGCAGAAGCCATATGGCCCCAATTTTGTTTCATTTCTTCTCATGGGAAGAAAAACTTAAGGAATAGAAGAACTAAGATGAAAGTGATAACCCTAACCAACTTTGAAGTTTACAGCACCGTTTATTGAAATCTAAAATAAACCTTCAAAATGGTGGTAGAAACTGCACAGTAGATCTTTCAATTTCTTGCTGATGTCATCTGCACTACATTTTAAAAGTTCGCACTGTTGTAAAGTCATTTTTATATATGAGGTTTCTTCTTAAAATATTTTGTTTTCCTAACTAGTTAGGGAGATGTGTGCCTCTCTCGCGGGACAATACAAAGCAGCTAGGCATTAAAAACGTTCTATGTGACAGTAACAATAACACATATAAAGGCATACCTAAGAAACGAATGGAGGTACAGACTACTCAATTTTCTTTTTTTTTTTTGATAATATTTTTTAACTTTTTAAATACAGTTGGCATACAATATTATATAGGTTTCAGGTGTACAACATAGTGATGAGACATTTCTATAACTTACAAAATAATCTAGTTTTCTTGTGACACTGTACATAGGGGTTATAATATTATTGACTATATGTTTCCTGTGCTATACTTTACATCCCATGACTATTTTGTAACTCCCGATTTGCACTTCTTATTATCTCCTTCTTTTTTCAACTGACCCCTTAACCTTCCTCCCCTATGGCAACTATCAAAATGCTCTCTGTATCTATGAGTTTGTTTCTGTTTTGTTTGTTTATTTATTTTGTTCTTTAGGTTCCACATGTAAGTGAAATCATATGACATTTGTCTTTATCTCACTTACTCCAGTCAGCACAATATCCTTTAGGTCTATGCATGTTAATACAGATGGCAAGATTCTTTTATGGCTAAGTAATATTCCACTGAATATATGTCCTACCCTTTTATCTTTTCATCCACTGATGGACATCCAGGTTGCCTTCATATCATGACTATTGTAAATAATGCTTCAATGAACAGAGGAATTCACATATCCCTTCGAAGTAGTGTTTTTGGTTTCTTAAAGTAAATACTCAAAAGTGAAATTACTGGGTCTTTCTTTGTCTCTTGTTACAGTCTTTGTTTTAAAGTGAACTTTGTCTGGTGTGAGTGTTGGTACCCCATCTTTTTGTTTGCTTCCATTTTCGTGAAATACCTTTTTCCACCTCTACTTTCAGTCTGTGTGTTTTGATCTAAAGTGAGTCTCTTGTAGGCAGCATATGTAAGGGTCTTGTTTTCTTGTCCATTCAGCTACCTAATCATTTGATTGGAACATTTAATGCATTTACATTTAAAGTATTATTGATAGATATGTAGTTGTTGCCATTTTATTATTCATATTTTTAATCTTTTAACTTTCTTCTTCTCCTTTAAGAAGTTCCTCTAACATTTCTCATAACACTGGCTTAGTGGTGATGAACTCCTTTAGCTCTTTCATGTCTGGGAAACTCTTTATCCTTCAATTCTAAAGGATAGATTTGCTAGGTAGAGCAATCTTGGTTGTAGATCCTTGTTTTCCATCACTTTGAATAGTACTTGCCAGTTCCTTTTTGCCTATAAAGTTTCTGTTCAAAAATCAGCTCACAGTCTTCTGGGAGGTCCCTTGTAGATAACTAACTGCTTTTAAGATTCTGTCTTTAACCTTCAGCATTTTAATTATGATGTGTCTTGGTGTGGGCCTTTTTGAGTTCTTATTTGAGACTCTCTGCATGTCCTGGGCTGTGTGTCTGTTTGCTTCGCCAGGTTAGAGAAGTTTTCTGCCATCATTTCTTCAAGCAGATTCTCATTTTCTTGCTCTCTGTCTTCTCCTTCTGGTGCCCCTATGATCTGAATGTTGTTATGCTTGATGTTGTCCCAGAGGCTCCTTTAACTATCCTCATTTTCTTGTATTCTTTTTTCCTGTATTCTTCTTTCCTGTTGCTGTTCTGATTGGGTATTTTCTGCTAACTTATCTTCTAAGTCTCTGATGCATTCCTCTGCTTCTCCTAATCCACTGTTGATTTCCTTTAATGCAGGTGTCCCCAAACCCCGGGATATGTACTGGTACTCGTCTGTGGCAGTTGGAAACCAGACTACACAACAGGAGGTGAGCATTGGGTGAGTGAGTGAAGTTTCAACTGGATTCTCAGCCTCACCCTAGTGCTGGCATCACTGCCTCAGTATCTCAGATAATTAGGCTTTAGATTGTCATAAGAGCACCAAACCCTGGTGCCAAAAAAGGTTGGGACCAGTGCTCTAATGTATTCTTCATTTCAGTTATTATAGTCTTTATTTCTGACTGGTTCTTTTTTATGTTTTCTAGCTCCATTTTTATGTTTTCTAACTCCTTATTAAAGTTTTCACTGAGTTCATATACTTTTCCCCGAGGTTCACTGAACATCCTTATGACCAATGTTTTGAACTCTGCATCTGGTAGGTGCAAAGCTTATCCCCACTTAGTTTAGTTTTTTTTTCTCTTTGTTCTGTTCTTTAATTTGGGTCATGTCTTTGTCTCCCCATTTTGGCTGCCTCGTTGTTTGTTTCTATGCATTAGGTAGGGCTGCAAAGTCTCCCGGTCTTAGTAAAGCAACCTATACTCAGCGCCCAGTGACTCAGTCTCTCTGGTTATCTGAGGCAGGTGTTCCAGGTGTGTCCTTTGTATGAGATGCATGTGCCTTCCCATTGCAGTTGAGCTTCGGCTGCTGTTCATTCATCAATGAGAATGATTGACCTTTGGGTTCATGGGTTGAGGGGACTGGCTTGTGACTACAGTAGAGGAGCTGATGTGCAAGGGTTGACACCATAAAGGAAGATTTGCTTTAGCATGGCTCTGGTGCCCTTAATCTGGCTTTTGGTTGTATCATCCTAGGATATAGCCCTGGCTGGTGCTCTGGCTCAGTCTGAATCCAGCCAAAGAATGTGCTGGCCCTGAGGCCTCGTGGGAGGGGCCCCATCAAAGCCACATTCAGCAGCAGCCTGAGCCCTGCCTGGGGCCACCTGGCATGAGCAACCAAGCAATACACAAATGGATGGCACCCATGCTGGGCTTAGAAGTTTTTCAAAATGCCCACCCACAAATTGAGGCTGGCTGCCACTTGTGAGGCTATTGGGGATACTCAGCAGGCCAGGCGGTATGGGGCTTGACAAGGCAAGATGCTGCTTGTTTGGGGTTTGTGAACCTTTGAAAGATTTTGAAAAAATTCACAGCATGAATATGTATGGAAAAGCCACTGGAAGTAGCTTGGGTGGGCCTGCAAGTTGGGTGGAACAGGGTCTTAGGGGATCACCAGAGATTCAAATATGGTGGCTGCCTGCATCTGCACACTTCCTCCACGTATATCCCTGGTGCTGTGAGTTACTGTACCAGGGCCAGAGTCCAGAGCAAGTGATTCTGTCTATCAATAAGTCCATATGCAGGTCCTTAAGAGAAATGCCTGGGACTCTCACAGCCCTCTGTCTCACTTTTCACAATATCCACTGATTTTAAGATTAGATTTTGTGATGACTTTTCTTCCTGGGACTGGAATCCTGGGCTGGGTGTGTTGGCATGGGGATGGGACCCCTTGCTGCTCCTGGGGACCTCCAAAGCCTAGATATCTTTCTGGATTTTCAAGTGTCACACACAGTTGTGAAACCAGCTTGTTTTGCAGCTCTACCACCCCCCCCCAACTAATCTTGAAATGACTTCTGTCTGTCCTTAGTGTAAGACTGTTGTTCAGCTAGAGCTCATGTGATTTCCAGTGATGGTTATTCTGTAGTTGAGCTGTAATCTTGATGTGGTATTGAGAAGAGGCAAGGACAACATTTACCTACTCTGCCATCTTGACCAAAAATAGCTTTTCGTTTTTCTACAAAAAAATTTTCTTTTAAGAATTTAAAACTTTTGAGGCATTTGAATACACTAGGAGTTGAAGCAGGTAATAGAAATATACACACTGGAGTAGAAGTGTGGCCAGGCAAAACTATGGAAAATGCACAGTCGGTTGTCAGCTTAGGAGTGCGCATCCACTTAAAAGCATTAAAACATAAAAAAGACAGAAAGAAGACATCATGTCAGGTTTATTTTTTCTTGCTTAAATTAACATTATGACCTCTAAATTAGAAAGCCTTATTAGTCTTATTTCCTACCTCAACTACTATTCTTACATAAAAGCTGGAGAAATTTCTGACCATAGGGAAAAATAAGATCAATTTAATAAAAAGAAAACTATCATCTGTTTTATAAATAAAGAAGTAGAAAAACAAAAGTAATTTGATAGCACCAGTAGCATAATTTATGGTCTGATAATATTTTATATTTCTACTATGATTTTTATATAAATATGACTCATAAAAGCACATATAAAGAGATTACTACCACACATCCATAGAAGTTCTTCACTTTTTGTGTTTGTTAGTTTTGCTTGGTTTATTTATTTATTTTTTACCAATGTTCAGGAGATTATCATTATCTAGTAGTGTTTTTTTTCCTCAACCTAGGTATCTCAACTATAGCTATTTGCTACATTTTTATTACTTTTTTTCAATTTATTTATTCTAATTAGTTTCAGGTATGTAGCACATTGGTTACACATCTATACAGTTTGTAAAATGCACCCCTCCAATTGCTCCCTCCCTCCCCTGACCCTCCACCTAGCCAATGTATTAATGCTGACTGCATTCCCTAGGCTGTGCTCCCCATCCCTGTGACCATCCATCAGCTACTAATTTTTACTTCTCTAACCCCTCACCACATTCTCCCAGCTCCCCAAACCTCCATCCCCTCTGTCCACCATATTTGTGAGTCTGCTTTTGATTAGTTTGTTCTTTTTAATCCATTGATTCCATATATAAGTGAAATCATATAGTGTTTATTTTTCTCTGTCTGATTTAAATAACTTCTAGGTCCATCAAAGCAATATCTTCTTCCATCCCCTTCCTTTTAGTCAGTGTGTGTCTTTTAGCAACATGTTGTCTCTTATAGGTAACATGTAGGGGTCTTGTTTTCTTTTCCATTCATCCACTCTATCTTTTGGCTAGAGCACTTAATTCTTTTCTATTTTGAGGTACTTATTTATAGGAATGTAGCTGTTAACATTCTTTATTCCTGTTTTTGATACATGGTTTTCTTCTTAAAGAAGTCCTTGGTGGTGATAAATTCCTTTAGCTTATTTTTGTCTGGGAAACTCTTTATCTGTCCTTCAACTCTAAATGATAGATTTACTGGATAAATTATTCTTAGTTATTGATCCTGGTTTTTCATCATGTTGAATATTTTTGCCAAGCCTTTCTGTCCTGCATAGTTTCTTTTGAGAAATCTGTCCCCTTACAAGTAACTATCTGATTTTCTCTTGTTTCTTTTAATATTCTTTCTTTATATTTAAACTTTGGTATTTTAATTTTAATATGTTTTGTTGTGGGCTTCTTTGGATCCCTGGTTTTGGGGATTCTCTGAGCTTCCTGGAATGTTATGTCTATTGTCTTCACCAGGTCAGGGAAGATTTCCATCCTTATTTCTTCTAATAGCTGTTCAATATCTTGTTTTCCTTCAGGTACACTAGTTAGATAGATATTTTGACCCTTAATAGTGTCCCACATGCTCCTTAAATTATTTTTGTAGTCTTGGCATCTTTTTCCTTGCCATTCTGATTGAGTGTCCTTGCCTTTCCCATTCTCTAGATAGGTTTTTGATCCTTTTTTTAATTCACTTTGTTTATTCCTTTGTTTTTTCCATTTGATGTACTTCTCGTCTCAGACAATGTGTTCTTCATTTCAGACTAATTCCCTTTATTAATTTCCATTTCCATTTTCATTTTTTATCTCTTTGTTGAAGTTCTCATTGAATTTATCTACTTACCAAAAGTTCATTGAACATCTTTATAACTAGTGTTTCGAACTCTGCATCTGGTAGATTACTTGACTCTATTATTTCTGGATTTCTGTTCTCTTATATGGTTTCTGCTTCTTTGTCTTTCCATTTTGGCTGCCTTTCCTTATCTGTTTCTAAGTACTAAGCAAAGTTCCTAAATCTTCCAGTCTTCATGTGGATTTGTGAAGTAGGTGTCTACTGTCACAGTCCTGAGAGAGGTCCAGCTGCAGGAAAAATTTAGCCCTAGCTTCTGCTCCTCTGAGGCCACCTGTTAAGATTCAGGAAGCAAACCACAGATGCTGTGCTTATAGTTACCTCAAAAAGCCACGGCAGAAAACAAGGCCAGCTTCCTCCAGTGTGAGTCTAGGCACTGCTCAGCAAGGAACACCTGACTCGCTGAGGAGTAATACACTTGGCTGTGGCTTGGGTGGGGCCGTGAGTTGGAGGAGGTAGGTTTTCAGGGAATCCTCTGGGCAGAGCAACCTCTGTTATCCAGTTTGATGACATCTCAACTATGGCTGCTCTGTGACCTGCACATTGCTAGGGGGAGGGCTCAACAGGAAACAATGGATACTGCTAGCACTTCTGTACCAAGAGAGTCTTGCCCAGCCCTCACTCCAACAATATCTTCCTGTAAGTCTCTGGTACCTCCTGCGCGCAGCCAATTCTTCACTGGTGCTCAGAGCAACCAAGCCCATCACTGCAAAAATCTGTTCATGATGCAGTCCCTTTAAGAGGCTTCTGCCACTGCCACTGCCTCTGTCTCACTCAGAGGCTCAAGACTGGGCAGGCCCACATCTTTGCCCCATCCTACCTTCTGCCATTGCAGCATGCTTTTTTGGATTTCTCGCTAGTTATATGGCTTGTTCATCTAGATCCTAGGAGATTTTTCCTTGCTGCTGCTCCTTGTTTTCATCACAGCTTTGATTTGGTAGTCAGAGGGATGAATAGAGCCTCTACCATCTGTGCCATTTTAGTTGCCCTCCCACTATATTATTTTTCCTTCTAACCTTACAAAATTGACTTAGTAAAGAAACACAAATTTCTGAATATTTTTGATAAATAAAAATGGCAACTTTATATAATTTAAAATGTCTTCAGGTATTAGTTTTGATTTCTTTCCTAATCCAGTCCCTAGGATTGTTCTAATTATGAGCTAGAAGATCCTTAGAGGTCAACCACTCCAAGGTTCTTGCTATTTGCAGGTCATGTTTAGCAAAAGAACTTCAGGTCTCCTCAGTCAGTTAAGTAATCTTTCTGAAAATCTTTGGCTCTCCTACTTTTTCAAATGCATGTTCTATAAAAAATATATATTTTTAATTGTGACTCAATAAATTCTTAGGTCATAAAATTACAACAAAGTTTTCACAAGTTTTTACTATCCTTAAGCATAATATATAATTAATATTTTTTAATGCTAATCTTTCTTCATTGTTTGAAAATGCTGGATCTGTCCCATTTGATCAACTTCATGATCATTAATAGATTATGGCACAATTTGAAAAATTCCATGTTAGACAATTTTACAATCTGAATATTTTCTTATTTTTTAAAAGAAAAACTGATTTTATGTGTTTTAATGGTTGTTGTCACCTACTCAACAAATCAGTCTGAAACTTGTTAAACTCAAACTGAAATCATGTTTGATTTTTTTAATTTATTTTAGCTTCATTATTGCCATAACATGGTAGTAATGTTTCTTCAATGTAAAACTTGCTTCCTCTATTTTATCCCCACACTGTTTTCCAATTAATTTCATTTTCTGTAACTTTTATATTATTTATAGTAGCATCTAAAAATTCAATAAATGAATTTAAAATAATTTCATAGAGTAAATGGCTACTCTTTAGGCCCAAACTTTACTTCTCGGGTGAAGTCATTCTTACGAAGTTACATTTTGGATTCAACCATGAGACTCACATTGGTAAAAAGGAACACTAAATTAACAGCTGAGGCCACAGCAAACCAAAGGATAAGATATATTAAAACAGAATTAGTAACTGAATGTCTTGAATGCCACAACTGGCAGTGAAGTTTATTTTCTAGTATGTAGATAGATTCACATATAGATTCAACATCTGGCTAATTAATGTTTTCAATTAGACCAAAAATAAATATAATTTACCTACATATAATACAATTAAAATAAACAACAATCCCCCTTTCTGAGATCCATAAAGAAGAGAAAGGCACTTAAAAATGCTTAAAGTGAAGTTTTCTAAAGTATAATTTTTTTCAGATATATTATGTAATAAATTGATTTTTTGTTTTCTACATCAGGGGTCAACAAATTATAACCTGCAGTCTTTTTTTTTGTCAATAAACTTTTATTGGACACACTTATGCTCTTTCATATACATATTGCCTATGTCTTCCTTTATGTTATATAATAGCATAGATGAGTGATTGTGACAGAGACTATATGACCCACAAAGTTTGAAATATTTACTATTGGACCCTTTTCAAGAAAGTTTGTCAACTTTTGTTTATGAGCTTAAACTAGAGAAGAGGTTTTTATAACCAAAGATTCTATAAAAATGGAGAGTAATGATAATCTCTCACATAGGCTTAATAATTTGTATAGTGTTCTCATCCATATTATTTTATTATTATTATTTTTTTTTTTGTAGAAGCACAGTCATACCATTGGTGTCTTACAGGCATAGTGACATCTGAAGATATTCAGTTAGGCTCCAGATCCAATCTTACAGTCTCATTTGTTTTCTGCATATAACTTTGCCCTGGTACTTTGAGTTAGTTTTACCAGTTATAGAAAAAGCTCTCTTAACTGATCTTTATTTAATTACGTTCAGAAAAATATTAGTGTTCTTCATTCTCTTTGTGGTACCCACTGACTATAGTCAGAACAAAGTAGATAACAAAGACCATTAAGCTACTTTCTTATGCACCCAGGTACTTCTGTTATACTTAATAAGAGGCTGTTAAATTAAAGCCCTTTTACTTACTATTATGATGATATCAGTAAATTGTAAGTATGTTAATTAATGAAATATGAATAAAAATAAAGCATTTATAAAAAATATTGATTTCAGGAAAGTTAGATTAAAATTTTTGGAAAAAGTCAATTAAAATGTCAGTAAAAGTAGATTGCAAAATAAAGTGCTACAACAAATCAGGGTGTAAACATTTTTTTTTAAATTCATGTATACTAAAGTTGTCTAAGTTTTTGTTTTATTTTAAAGAAATTAAAATAGACTATATATTCTAGTACAGTTAAATAAGACAGAAAAATTGAAACATATTCAAACAAAAAGGCCTTGGCTTTACATCACATGATTGATAAATAAATGTGCATATTTTTATTTTAAGTGTTAAAAAAATCATACCAGGAAAATGGGTATTTTCTCTGCTAATAGAAAGAGTTATGTGCTTAGTGACTTTAAGAAATCTGAGCATTATTAATAGGGCCTGGACTGAGACTAAGCTCTGCAGACTCTCCATTTAGCACCTTTTAGGCCATGCTATTCTAGATGCCTTCTCTATGGAATATGATCATGAGGATAAGTATTACATTTCCTTTTATTACAAATTATTGAATTGTCTGAATTAATTGGCACGTTTAGATTTAGGGAAAGAGTATCTCTGAATTTCACAAAAATATCACTTTATCAATATCATTGTTTCTAAATAGTAGTTTAGGGATCAGTTCTTAGTTTTAATGAAACATATTTCAAGTCATTATTAATGCTACAGATCATGTTTTTATGATTTTTGAGAAACAGTCAACATTCTTAATTGATAATTTAATCAATTATTTCTTGACAACCTCAAACATCTTGCTTAACTGATTTTGTATGTATATGACACCAAAATCTGGCTAAAATTTCACTTAAGTAACAGATTCTAAGTTGGCATCAATCAGCATGTTTTTATAGCTCCATTTTTTTACTCGAATATCTCCAGAATTTTGGAAGCTCTGAAAATCCAACAATTCTTTTTCATGGACACATAAATGTCACATTGAGAGAATCACTAAAACCTTAAATTGAGCATGCCAGTGTCATAGACAGCATTTGACATTACCACTACATTTGCCAATACTGTATTATACAGAAAGACCCATTATAAACTGAGAAGAAATAATCATTTCTTATAGCTCAAAAAAAAAAAGTGTTAGTGACAATCTTGATGCTTAATAACAAATAGCCTTGAATAGATATTTAGAAATAAGTCCAGAAGTAGCCTTACCTTTACCATAAGCTACTTATTTTCCTAGTCATTAGTTCTCCTCTCCCCCTTGTCCTCCCACCCATTATTTTTTTTTTGGAGGGGGGGACTTTTGAAATCATAATATTATTATAGAAATGACTGTTCAACTCACGGGTCATTAGACTTTGGAATAAGAGTGCCAAGCTCCTTGATTCGGTAATTAATATTATACCTTCTTCTTCTTTCAACTATTAAAAAAGAAATATTATTTATTGTTCTCATTAAAGCACAATACAATTTGGTTAGCTATAAACTGTCATTAATTTTTAAAAATCAATGAGCAAAAAAATTTCTTTAAATCAAATGAGTACTCAAAATAAAAGTTCAAATATGTTTTATTCTAAAGTTGAAAATAGTAATATTAGAATTATGATTCTATTATTCACAGTGCTTTAAAAACATTTTCTTCCAAAACATGTTATTATTCTTTGAAATGCTATAATATTTATGCTATAATATTACTCATACTGAAATATGTATATATGTATATTCTATTTGATCATTATTTGATACATATGCTTTTGTCAGTCCAAACGGATTATAATTTTTTGGGGTCTGCACCATGCTTTACTTTTTTTATACAATTCCCTGAAGTTCTGACACAAAGTTGAGGACATAGTAGGTATGTGTGCCTAACTAAAGTATAACCTCCGTGAGGGCAGGGACTATTTTTTCCTCATTTTTATATACCCAAGGGTTTTGGCATATAGGCGATGCTAAACAAATATATGTTAATTAGACTAAATGTATTTTTCTAGTTAAAATTTTTTTAATAATACATAGAATGGTGGCTTTCAAACTTTGCTGTGCATCAGACATACCTGAGAGATTGTTTAAATAGATATGTATTCTACATATAAAGATTTTGATTTTAGTATGTCTGGACTGAGGCCCAATAATTTGCATTTCTAACAAGCTTCCAGGTGATGCCACACCTTGAAAACTACTGATATAGGTTCAGAGATTGTTTTCTCTGTTTACATTTTCATTTATTCACTGCTTATGAAAATTTTGTGCATCTAATAAATTTTCAATAAATATCAGATATACAAAAAAGTACAGTTTTCTATATTAACCTTCTCTAAGAGCAGTCTTATAGAGGATAGTCTTATAGTCCACTCTACTCCTGTATCAAGAACAACAACATTATATATATATATATTATATATATAATATATATATATGTTTGTGTGTGTGTGTGTGTGTGTATATAAAATATATTTTAAAGATATCATTTTTAAAGCATTCCAGGATTGAAGAAAGAAAAAGGTCATGAAGAAAAAGAACATCATATGTCAAAAATTTTGGAAAATGCTTAAACAATACATGCTTGCAGATTAAGATCTGCTACCAGAAACAAGGAAAGTCATGAAAGACTTTTAATTGTCTTGGCAAACCTAAAACAATGCATTGGAATTCCTTTAAAATTAGAATATAAATGATTCTTGACAGAGTTTATTTTTCTCTTTATCAATTCTATTTTCTCTGTGAATGTAATTAAAAAAAAACTATATAGAAAACCTAAAGAAGACAATAAAGAGAAAGCAGATATAAATACATATATATTTCACAATGAGAATTTATTAGTAATTCTATGTTCATATACTCTTCCCTATATTATAAGACAGACTATTAAATACGATGAACAGCTATGAAGAATATTCACAATTTTAACTCAAAATGGGGAGTGTTTTTATCCTATTATATTTCTCCAAAATCTATTATTTAAATGCACCTTATGTAAAATATCAGAAATTCATGCTCTACTCTTCTTAGAATGTGCTTGATACATTTTTAATATCTAATTATGAGAACTTTGGTTTCTCAATGTTTTCATATCCAAGACTAGTTATTTGTAAAGGAGACAAATTTTAAGAAATTACTGTTATTTCATGCAATGTGTGGTTTCACTCTTCACAAAGTTTTTTCATTTCATTCATTTTTTTTTCATAGATTCAGGAAAGAGGGCCCAATCTGAGCCCATACTTAAAAGGAATCTCTTTTTCTGTCTCTCACCACAACCCTCCACACTGAGCAAGGCAGTCACCGGGCCAAGAGAAGCCTTTCTAAGCTACACTCTGGATAGTTCACATGAGAAATACCTTCCCAAATGCCCTGAGCCCACTTCCTGAGCTTGTGCAGGCCACTTCCTACGTCCATCCTCCTGAGAGACAATCATGACACCAGTGTGCTCACCCCTAGTCTCAAAATGTAGACAAGGGGCACTTGTTTGCAGAGATGCGTATGAAACTTAAATGCATGTGGTGAGGTGCTCATACTCATGTCTGAGGCCAGTGGCAACACAGAAGGTAATATAGGGTGGAGAGAGAAGTGAGGTGGCTGGCATAGTTTCATCCTGATGTTCCCACTTAGAACTCTGAGGATCTAAGAAATCAAAAGTCATGCCTGGCCTTCCAGTACTTAGGATAGATAAAGCATACTTATTTGAGCACTTTCTAGCTTGAATTGTAACTTTTAAATATTTAGACATGTGTAAGTGGGACTTAGACCTCTTGCCGTGATCTTCACAAATTTTAGGGGTTGTCCTAGACTCATCATATTTAAAATGTTTTTTTAACATTGCTACCTCCAAAAAGCATGATCACTCAGTAAGGGAATTTAGATTAGAAAACACTGATAATGGACATACAAGGAAGTTCTCATACTTTACACTAAATGAACTGTTACTCAAGCTGCAGACATAGTGGAAGGAAGAAAGAAGCAAGGACACTAATAGTAAGCAGGTTAAAAATAAGAGAGAAGCCCATAATTCCTTGATATATTAATTCCTTATATAATAATTAGGTCTCCCTACTCATGTTCTATTTGCCCCATAATCTGGACCAAAGCTTGTCTGCTCTAACACTAAGTGCTGTTGGTATCAGATCATATGCTGCTCCACATCTGCCCTAAGAATTGTTTTAACCTGTGTCAGCTCTTTCCTCAGGGCTATATAGTCAGTAAACTGAATATTCTGTGACAGAGGCAGTTGCATTATGAACAGACAAATGCAGCTTTCACAGGTACATGAAGAATCAATTTGAGCTAATTGTATATAAGAAAATTCCTGGTTTGTTTTAGAATGCTAAAGTTTTAGTATTTAATTTAATTATTTTCATTCATTCATTCATTCGTTTCATTATTCTCTCATTTTTTGATTTGGCTCCCAGAATAAAAATGTTTCACATTCAATTAGCCAAGCTCACTTGAGACAGTTAAGCACTTTAGACTTGACCAAACACTATTAAGCTCAACACCGCTTCTAAAGTCCTTCTCTTGCTGTATTTCTCCATCTCATGTGGCCTGTTATTAGAGTTCAATTGACTCCAGAATGGCATCTGAGACATTTTTTTGCACAGGTGGAATTCAGCAATCCAACATAAGCAATACTTTTCAGATAACTTATCATTAGAAAGAAAGGAATAGATTGACACAGAAAGATGAGAACCTGAAAATGTTTCTTGCTATCTAAATGGTGTAGATTTTCTAGTCATTTTTATCTCTTTAAGCCTTTGAGTCAATGAGTCACAACAAAGTTCAAATATGACTAAGTGCACTCATCCCTGTCACAAGCAGCTTTCTAGAGAGAATGATCAAGAAGAGAATTTGAGATGTTTCACTTTGTAAAAAGTGTGTAGATTTTCTGAGAATTCACATTGCTTAAATTTCCTAAAATAGCTCAACTAGTGAGCTATTAATTTTGGTCATCTGACCTCAAAATATTTGAACGACAATAAAAAACCACACATTTTTAACTTACAAGCATTTCTTCTTGCATTAATTAATTTCATTTGGAAAAAATATATATATATACTCACTGAGGTTGTGGTTGTCCTTTTTTTGTCTCTCTTTTGCCAAAGCTCGAGTATCAGTTTCTGATCGAAAGACAATTGATGAAAGATAATTGAAACAATACTTAGTTAAATTTTATATTTTTACAAAAATAATTCAGGAATACTTGGTGAAAATACATTACTCGCTCCAAACGGTATAATAATATTTTTATGCAAATATTTAGAAATTTGGAGAAAAGTACTCAGTAGTAAGAGGCAATGGCATATCTTTCAGGCTTTTAGTAGTAAAACATGAATTTGTATTCTCATCCTCCATTTAATAGCCATGTGATCTATTACTAAATTCTCTGTGTTATGGATCCTCATCCATAAGATTAATATAATACCTACCTGGTAATCATTGTGATGATTAAAGAGGTTCAGTACACAGCTAATATTAACCTGCTTAATTATTATGATTATTTTCAGAATTTTGAGATTATTCAAAATTATTCTAACCTAAATGTTTGCAACCTATATTTTTCATAAATATTTATTATTTTTACATGTTAGGAGTGGGAACTAACTACATTTCTCAGATATTCCTATCTAATAGTTTCACACTTCCAGTAAAGGATACTTTATGTGCTACATGGTTGTGAGCATGCATGAAAGCTTCCAACGTGGCCCACAATGATTATCACTCATGGTATTCACAATCTTATTAGTTCCCTCCCACATAAAATAGGGCTGACCTATTAAACTAATAAAATATTGTAAAAATGTTGAGTGTGGCTTCCAAGACTAGGTCATAAAAGAGATTTTCAGCTTTTATTTTGATATCTCTTGGATCACTAGTAGTTAGGTCATGAGGAAACATGAGCAGCCCTATGGAGAGATCTACATGGAAAAGAATCAAGGAAGATTCACTTGCCAACAAACAGTACTACCTTGCAAGATCTGTGAGCAAACCACCTTGGGAACATATCTTCCAGCCCATTAAGTATCAAATGTTTATCTCTGGCCAACATTTTGACTAGCCTTATGAGAAACTCTGAGCCAAACCAAATTTATAAGCCACTCCTGAATTTCTGACACATAGAGATTATATAAGATTATTCAAGCTGTTAGGTTTTGTGGTAAATTGTTAGATAGCAACAGATAATTAACACTGTGTTCCTTGAATTAATCTAGTTTTTAAAATAGGTAATATAAAAATACATTTATTTAAATTTGTGTATTCAAAACTAATTTATTAATTTTAATCTAAATTATTTGACTGCACAGATGTTTTTGAGTTGATTAGAGTCCAAGAATGAACATATTGCATTTACTAAAAATGCTAATATTAACTGTGTAAAAATAATTAAAGACCAATGTTTCGGCTCTAAACTAAAAATTTGTTACAAAAATTTCAACTGTTATTTTACTTTTATAGAAGAACTAACACTGGGCTTATAAATCAAGAAATCCTTATTTTAATCCATTTTTTACTCTACTCAGCTGTATAA
This sequence comes from Cynopterus sphinx, assembly GCA_030015415.1. Taxonomy (NCBI): domain Eukaryota; kingdom Metazoa; phylum Chordata; class Mammalia; order Chiroptera; family Pteropodidae; genus Cynopterus; species Cynopterus sphinx. The sequence continues at coordinate 22,638,796 of CM057393.1, read as the reverse complement.
TTTTGGAAAAACAACTCTTTGGATCCCTGATTTCCTCAGTTCTATTTTGGAGGAACTTGACAGTGACCCTATAATTCCTTTGAGTTGTAATAATTTTGAAACATACTACTGAAAACAGGGGTTTTTGCCAACTTGAGAAAGTTAAGTGTATCATTAAATTTCTAAAGCAAGCTAAAGGAATATCTAGTTCTTTGTTTTATATCAAATTTTACATTCAAAGAGGGCTAATTTTTTCTAATCTATTAATCTATTATTTTCAATCATGTTAATAAATTGCATCTATTTTGTATCAAAATGAATTTATGTTAAGAACTTAGTTAAGTTATCATATCTATATCTATTTATCTATCATCTATCATACATTTATCTATATCTACCATTTATCTATCTTCTATCTATCATGTCTATCTATCTATCATCTATCATCTATATATCTCTCTATTTATCCATCCATATAGAGAGAGCAGGCATATATGTGTATTTGCACAGTTTCTAGAGTAATGTATTAATTCAGTGTAGCTATAAGTTATATTAACTTACTGCTTGGTTGACATAAAAAAATAAAGGATGGATTTACTCTTTAAGTGTCTCCCACTTTAACTGACAATTTTGATAATATTTTTAAAATTCTATTTAGCTTCAGAATATATATCATTCATATCTTATAGAGTTGATTTTTAAAAGAATAAAACCATAAAAGCAATATTACCTGTAATTTCTCTTTTCAATGGCAGACTACTTGGACAGGAAGCACTTGTAAGGCCCATGTTAACTGGTAAAATCCCCTGCTCACCACTATACACATCCAAAATACTTCCAGATAACTTTAAAGGAAAAAGGAAGAAAAGGTCAATTAAACCTTCTGTAGACATTGATATATTTAGTTGCATATTTTAATTTGACCACTTTAACAATAATTTGTAATATATAGCCTTTTAATTTTAAATAGCAGTGAATATGCACTGACTTTTTAAATTAATATGGGATGCTTGTGGATGTACTGAAAAAAGCTATTTGTATTAAGCCAAAAAATTCTGATGAATATTTACAAATTACAGAAGTTTGATGTAGCACATTACCTAGTTAAAATAATAAGTTTAAAAGTATCTTTATAAAAAAATCAATATACATATTAGCAAAGCTAGGGAATTTATTGCATATCATAAAATAGATTTAATGATTGAACATTTTGGCAGCCTTCTTAATTCCATCAGTCTAACAGCAACTCACAGTCAACACATGTTTTACACTGGTAAGTGAAAAACTTTCTTTCCTCACTGAAAGGCATACTTTTTCTCATTGTACAATTAATGTTTTAAATTATTATAAATATTCTAGCTGATAACCAAAAGTAGTCTAAACCTACTTTGCCTCTAGTAGATATAGAGTACATCTAATTATAGCAACATTAAAATTCTTAAAGTTGCTGTTGGGAACAATTTTTCAGAAAGCTAGGCTAATTTATACACAATCTACAGTTGTACCAATTTATTATTTGAAATGGGCTTATTGATTTGATCTCCTAATAAAATTAAATTTAAATAATACTCATAATTCAAGTTAATACTCATTATGCCAGACAGAACAAACTACATTTAAAAAGTATAATTTAAACATTTGAAATATTCTCATTCTAAATATCTTTATTTCATTTCTGGGCAGTAAACCAAGAACTTATAAATAATAACCTTTTTCTTTCCTTAAGGACCAGAAACAATACAAATAATCATACGAAGCTATAACCAGATTATTAGAGAGATGCCAATTCCTTATTCTCACTTTCTGTAAAATTTTGATTCAAACTAAGGGAATTTTTTTTATATATACTTACAAAATCAGACTGGAAATACATGTGAAGAAAGGACATAAGAAGATTAAAATTAATTTCTTACATAATAATCCATTAAACTACATGTAATATTTATTGTATATGTCTGAGGGAAAAAAGTTCTTGAAAGTACAGTGGAAATCAGGCCAACATACAAGTGCCTGTGCATATCAATAGAGACATTATAGAATGCATATTTCAATATTGTTTTTTATTATTTATGCTTATTAGAACTTTTCATCTTTATCGTATATAAACTTATTATTTTAAATGTATGCTTTATGGATCTTGGAAAGAAGCTACTTAAGTAGGGAATGTATTCCTTCTCAATTTTCTCATTTGAAAAATAGGAATAAAGTTGATCAAATTGAATAGATGATGAATGTTAATATGAGAACAATACATTAGGAAGAAATTCTAAAAGCAGATATTTTTGTAATATGTGAGTCATTTAGTCATATTTGTAAAGTAAAAAGAAAGTATCTAAGCTCTTTTTTCAAAACAGTTTTAGTTATAAGCTGAAGCATCATCATCCTTCATTTAATGTGGTGTACATTTAAATGTGGTGTACATTTAAACCACACCTTTGAGAAACTTAATGGTCACAATTAACAAAAAGGGAGTAAGAAGAAGAAAGGGAAAGAAACTAGGGAAAGAGCACGTTTCTTTGAAGACTTTCAATTTAGATGGCTTTCAATGCAGAAATGTTTAAGAAGAAAGAAGGCATATTACATGTACACTGCAACAATAAAGTGATAAGTTCCTATCATTTTTGGGGGTCCCCTACTACCTGATCAAATTATACCCAATGTTTTTTTGTTAAAAATGGGGCTGGAATTCTGATAATGAATCTAATCCTGCTTAACCATAAAAATATTACATCTTCTCCTGACTGGTTTTTGTCTAATTTATGCCCTAAAGCACATGATTAATATCCTATTTAATTTTATGCTATAGGTACTACTCTATTTCATGTAAATGACTAATCACTTTTTGAATATCATTAGACAATTGGTTTGAATTTCACAGTATAATACACTTTATGTAATCTAAAGTGCCTTTTCTACATTAAAAGATATGAATACAATATTAGTGAAAATTTAAGGATTACATATGTATCTAAAAGGGTTTATGAAACAAAATTATATCTACTTTTCTCAAAGATATAATTCACTTAGGTAAGAAGGTCTATGTGTTACTTTTATTTTGTAGATTAGTTGGCAAATGTATAGATATTTTATGAAGAAATATTTATTATTCCAGTTTAAAAGAAAACATTACTTTTTGAGTAAAGCAAAATTGTTGACATGAAGATAGGAAAACATTATTAACAACAAGTTACAAAATTTAAAGATTGATAATAAAAAATTATTTATAAATTCTTTCAGCAATATAGAACATGCTCCTTAAGACAGAACTTTTTACTGATAAAAAACACAAAACCTAATCTAAGAAGTTGCTTTGTGATGAGACATGATTGACAGTGGTTCCTGTTTTTTAAGGTTCTCCACCCTAGATTTTATTCATATACCCACTATTGAGATCATAGAGAATGAAATAGATTGGGATCTGATCTTCCCAGATATATATTGCCTTTCACAAGAGCCAATATTCCTTGAAGAAAACAAGCACAATGGTCAAAATATCAAAACATTTCTGTAAAATAACTATATCAAAAGTGAGCAACATGCAGTGTTAAAAATAATATCAAAAGCAAAAAAATAAATAAATAAAATAGCACATAAAACCAAGTTTTTTAAATTAGCCAAATCCATTTTAAAATAAATAAAAGAGCTTTATAAACATGACAGAGAGACATCCTCAGATCTCAGATGTTGTTTCTCTCCCCATGAAACAACAATAAGCTGAACATCTAAAACTCATCAAAAAAACAAACAAACAAACAAAAAAACCAAATGGAACACCAGCACATCTGAGCATGGGATCTGCTCATAAGAGCTACCACAGATCAGAACTCTAGGTGTCAGGATCTGAACTGGAACAAATTAAGAAACTGCCTTTCATAGTCACCGGAGCTCCCTGAGGAGGACAGGGAGAGGAGAAGGAGCAGCAAGTTTGTGCAGTGAGTTCCCTGAACAGCCCTGCCTGAAGAAGTTGTGAGCTCCCAGTAGCTGGTTGGCTACAGGGCCCAGTTATCAGGGCAGAAAGCGGAGAAGCAGACAGCAGAGAAACAACAGTTGATTTTTACCAACCACAGTTGCAAAATCTAGGTTGAGGGGCAGCCCTTATCCCCAACCAGAGAGTCCATCCCCCCGCATTCCTTCCAAGACAGAACACAACAGAGCCCCAGGGGAATCTGAGCAAATGCTACCAAATCTGTTGCTAACACTGACAGAGACTGAAACTGAGGGTAGCGAGCATGATTAAATATCTATCAGAAAATTGAAAGAAGCATTTTAAAGCTTTATATAAAGCAAGGATTCAAGAGGCTTAGATGCCACCAATAGAAACCAAAAGAAAAGTGTTTTCTTTGCAGAAAGCTAAAGAGAGACATTTATGTAATGAATCTTCTTTCTGGAAAAAAAAGCAGAATACATTTCCATTAATGCCCAGTCAGAGAAATAGTCCATTAAACACCATCAAAAACCAAGGTGACAAGGCATCTCAGAAAGAAAGAGAAAAATCTCCAGAAAATAAGCTTACAGACGTAGAAATATGCAACTTAAATGACAGAGAATTTAGGATTATCCTTCTGAAAAAACTCAGTGAATTCCAAACCAAGTCGTATCAACAATTTCAGGAATTGAAAAAACAACTAAATGAGTAGAGCATAAGAAATTAAACTATCAAAAAGAATAGAGTAGATTTTCTGGAGAAAAAAATGCTGTAAGAGCTAAAAAATGAAATAGCGAGCTTGGAAAATAGAGTCAACCAAATGGAAGAAAGGATCAGTGATAATGAAGACAGAATTCTAAAAATAAATTGGAAAAAAGAAGAGAGAAATTGAAGAATGAAAAATAATGAAAGAGAAAATCAAGAACTAGCTGACACCATCAGAAGAGGAAACATAAGCATAAGGGGCATTATCAAAGGTGAGAAAAAGGAGCAGGGATTAGAAAGCATTTTCAGACAAATAGTGCATGAGAATTTTCCAAATCTAAGGAATGAGCTGGACCTTGGAATTCAAGAAGTCAGCAGAAAACCCAACTATTTCAACACAAAAAGGTTTTCACCAAGACATATTGTACTAAAAGTTTTAAAAATCAATGACAGCCAGAGAGGGGAAAAATGATTACTTATAAAGGTAAAACCATTAGATACCCTTAGACTTCTCAATGAAAATTTTACAAGTTAGAAAAGAATGAAATCAAATATTTAAACTATTAAGTGAAAGGAACTACCAGCCGAGAATAATGTATGAAGCTAAGTCCTCCTTTAGATATGAAGGAGAAATTACTACCTTTTTAAATATACAAAAATTGAGGAAATTCTCCACTATGAGGCCTGCACTACAGGAAATACTGAAAGGGGTCAGCTCTCCTAAAACAAAATGACCAAAAAAAAAAAAAGTAAAACATAATTAGGAGTAAAGTGATTATCTGGCAAACAAAAGCAGAGGGAGGAGTGCCACCCTTACTAAGAACAAGGCATTATAAGCTTAAATAATGAGAAAATAATTGTTACATCAAAATAGAAATGAATATTCATCATACATAGGGACAAATTGAAATAACAATGACAGAAAAGGGAAATAATTAAAGTTCCAGATTCACAAACGGGAATGGAGATAAGGCATGCACAGAAGAAAATGGATTAGTGTGTGTGTGTGTGTGTGTATGTATACACACATATACATATACATATATATATTTCTTTTCTTTATTTCAAACAAAGAGATAAAAATAGAGATCAAGAGATACATAGAAATGAATGATAATGATAGTACAACATATTGAAACTTATGGGACACAGCTAAAGGGGTCATAAGAAGAAAGTTCATATAAATACAGGCCTATCTACAAAAACAAGAACAAGTCCAAATAAAGAACCTAATGCTTCATTTTTAAACTAGAAAAGGAGGAACAAATGAAGCCTAAAGGCAGTAGAAGGAAAGAAATAATCAAAACTAGAGCAGAAATAAACAAAATTGAAAACAAAAAAAAATGGTAGAAAAAATAATGCAACAAAGAGCTGGTTCTTTGAGAAGGTTAATGAAATTGATAAACTCACTGGCTAAACTCAAATAAAAGAGAAAGGACACAAACAAAATCAGGAATGAAAAAGGGAAAATTAAAACTGACATTGCAGAAATATAAAGGGTCATACAATAATAATATGAAAAAGTATAAAACACCAAATTTAATAACCTAGAAGAAATGGATTAGTACTTAGAAAAAAACAACCTTCCTAGACTGAATCAAGAACTGGAAAATTTAAATAAACCAATCAGTAGCATAGAAATTGAAACAATCATCAAAAACCTACCAAAAAGTAAAAGTCCAGGACCAGATGGCTTCACCAGTGAATTCTACCAGACATCCAAAAAAGATTTAATACCTATTCTCCTCAAACTCTTCCAAAAAATTGAAAAGGAGGCAATACTTCCCAACTCATTTTATTAGGTCAATATTACTCTGATACCTAAACCTGGTAAAGATAACAAAAAAAAAAAACTAAAGACCAATATAGCTCATGAACACAAATGCAAAAATCTTGAATAAGATACTAGCAAACCTAATACAGCAGCATATTAAAAAGATTATACACCATGATCAAGTGGGTTTCATCTCAGAGGCACAGGGATGGTTCAACATTTGCAAAATGATTAGTCTGATACACCAGATAAACAAATTAAAAAATAAGAATCAAATGACCATATCGATAGATACAGAAAAAGCCTTCAGCAAAATACAGCATCCTTTTATGATCAAAACACAATAAAATCAGTATAAAAGAAAAGTACTTTAACATAATAAAGGCCACATATGACAAATGCTCAGCCAATGTTATACTTAATGGTGAAAAACTAAAAACCTTCCCTCTACAATCAGGATCAGGACAAGGCTGTCCACTATCACCACTCTTATTCAATATAACATTGGAGATGCTAGCAAGTGCAATCAGATAAGAGAAAGATGTGAAAGGCATCTAAATAGAAAATAAAGAGGTCAAACTGTCACTATTTGCGGATAATGTGATTCTCTATATAGAAAACCCTAAAGACTCCACAAGAACACTACTAGAAACAATAAGCATATACAGTAAAGTCTCTGGATACAAAATCAATGTTCAAAAATCTATAAAGTTTCTATACTCTAATAATGAAGCATCAGAAAAAGAAGAGAGAAAAATAATTCCTTTTGCAAATGCAACAAAATGAATAAAATATCTACGAATAAATTTAACAAAACATGTGAAGGACCTATATAATAAAAACTACAAGACCCTATTAAAACAAATCGAAGAATAAACAAAGTAATGGAAAGATACTTCATATTCTTAGATTGGAAGAATCAACATAAGTAAAACAACCTTATTATCCAAAGCATTATACAGATTTAATGAAATCCCCATCAAAATCTCACTGGCATTTTTTTTTAAATAGAACAAAAAAATCATTAGTTTTGTATGGAAGCGCAAAAGACCTCAAATTGGCAAAGCCATCCTGAGAAAAAAGAATGAAGCTGAAGGCATCACTCTGCCAGACCTCAAATTATGCTACAAAGTGACAGTAATTAATACAGCATGGTACTGGCAGAAAAACAGACACAGGGACCAGTGGAACAGAATTGAGAGTCCAGAAGTAAATCCATATTTATATGTGCAAGTAATTTTTAACAATAAAGCCAAAAATATACATAAATGGTGCTGGGAAAATTGGAAGGCCATCTGCAAAAGAATGAAAATAGACTGTTGTCTATCACTACGCACCAAAATTAACTCAAAATAGGTTAAAGACCTGAATATAAGACCTGTAACAATAAAATGCATAGAAGAAAACATAGAAATAAAAAATCAAGAACCTTGAACTTAAAGAGGATTTTATGAATTTGACCATAAAAGCAAGAAAAGTAAAAGCTAAAATAAATAGATGGGACTACATCAAACTAAAAAGCTTCTGCTCAACAAAAGAAATTGTCAACAAGATAAAGAGAGAACCATCCAAATGGAAAAATATATATGCAAGCAACACCTCAGATAAGGACCTAATATCCAAAATATACAAAGAATTCATATGACTCAATAACAACAAAAATCAAAGGATCCAATAAAAAACTGGGCAGAGGACCTGAACAGACCCTTCTCCCTAGAGGACACAAAAATGATCAACAAATATATAAAAAGATGCTCAACATTGCTAGCTATTAGGGAAATGCAAATCAAAACCACAATGAGATAGCATCTCACACATGTTAGAATAGCTACAATCAACAGGACATGTAATAACAAACATTGGAGAGGATGTGGAGAAAAAGGAACCCTCATACACTGCTAGTGGGACTGCACTATGGAAAGCAGGATGGAGGTTCCTCAAGAAACTAAGAATTGTTCTACCATAGGATCCAGCAATCCTTCTACTGGGAAGACTTGAAAACTCATATTTGGAAAGATTTTTGCACACTGATGTTCATAGCAGCATTATTTTCAGTGGCCAGTCATGGAAGCAACTGAAGTGTCCTATGATAGATGATTGGCTAAAGAAGCTGCTGTGGCACATATATACAATGGAATATTACTCAAGCAGAAGAAGAGATGAAATACTGCCATTTGCAACAACATGAGTGGACCTTGAGGTAATCATGCTAAGTGAATTAAGCCAGACAGAAAAAGTGGAAAATCACATGATCTCACTTATATGTGAGATATAAACCTAAAAGCAACAAACAAGCAGGACTAACAATCAGAGGCTCATGGACATGGACTATAGGCTAGTGGTTACCGAATGACTACAGACTAGTGGTTACTAGTGGGGTGGGGAAGGAGAGGGGAGGTAGTCAGCGTAAAAGGGGTCAAATATAGGGGAATAGGGGGAGGGTAAAGTGGGTAAAGGGGATCAAATATATGGTAGATGAAGAAAACTGGACTTTGGGTGGTAAACTCACAAGAGAATACACAGATATCAAATGATAATACACCAGAAAATTATAATTGTATTAACCAATGTTATCTCAATGAACTGCTAAAAAAGATCTCCTAAAATATTTAAAATAAAATAAAATAATATATTTATAATAACTTATAATATAAAATAAGAGCAAATAAACATAAAAGTGGCCAAAGTGATCAAGCAGAAGTAGGTATGGAAATATGCTATTTTAATAAAAGAAATCTGTAGAATGAAAAACATAGCATAATGTATATACTAAGAGAAAAATAAAAGAATTAGTTAATTATAAAACTAAATTAATCTCTCAAGAAAAGAGATGGACCAAGAACTAGAACATATGAAAGAAAATTTAACCAGTATGTAAAATAGAATTATTAGAACCAAAATACAGATACTAACTGTCTCAGAGAAAGAAAAAGAAAATTTGAGGGAAGAAAATATTTTAAGAAATAATGGAGATACATTTCTTAGAATTAATGTGAAATAAAAAAATAAAGTCTTTTTATTTAATCTTGTTTTATCATTATTTTATTTTCATTTAAAAATTCAAAGGCTTAAAGAATGCCAAAAAAGATAAGAAAATGTATGCCTAGACACATTATATTAAATGTAAGAACAAAAAATAAAGATAAAAATCTAAAAGCCTAAATAATAAAAAGATTATTGCTAAAATAACAAGAATCTGATTAACAGAAGATATATCAAAAGCAAAATTAGATAAAATAAGAAAGTGAATCATTATTTCTAAATGTTGAAATGTAAGAAAGTAAAATACTATAACTAGCCCAAATGTCATTAACGTTTAGACCATAATAAAAATATTCTTAGAGGCATAAAATACTTAAGAAATATTTATCCCAAAAGACTATCATTAAAAAGACTATCATTAAAAATAATTGTGAATGAAGTATCTAAATAGGAGATATTTTTAAAATATGCTTCAAAAATATAAAGTAAAATGATCAAATATCTTCGTAAAGTGGTTGTGGCATAAAAAAATGAAAAGGACCAAGGTCAAAGATAAAGTGAAATATATAACCATATAAATCAGTATTTAAGCCTAGATAGTATCAGTGTGATTGGGATGAAGTAGCAAGAAACCTAGAGAATGTGAGTGTTTTTTAAAAAAATAGTAAAAAGCAACATATTAAAATATGAGACACACTTAATAAATTGAAATAAGAAAAATAAAAATAAATCAATAATAATAATCATATAAATAAGGCAAAGTCCTCAGCCAAAAGTTTGACAGTTTGTGTGAGAAAACCATATTTAGATATATATAGTTTACAAGAGATCAACCTATGTAGTAAAAGAACACACAATGGAAACTATAGGAAAACTGATGTAGCTATTAATATCAGAGGAAATCATTTTTAAATTTAGAAAAAGTATTAAGGATAGAGAGAGTCACTGTACAGTAATAAAGAGTTCAAACCTCCAGAAAGTCATAGCAATTATAAGCATGCATGCACCTAATAAACTAATCTCAAAATACATGAAACAAAATGGTTTGAACTACAGAAAAATTAATAAATCTACCAATATAGTAGGAATTTCTCATTTTTAAAAAATCAAGCAGATAAAAAAATCCAGCAAAGTCAAATTTGAACAGTAAAACCAAAAGCTTGTCCTAATAGACATGTATGTAATTCTGCTTCCAAATATTAGAGAATATACAATTTTCTTAAGTACAAATGACACATATACAAATATTCATTATGAATTTAGCCAAAAGAAAAATTTAATGCATTTCTTATAGTCACTAATTTCCAAATTATTTGGAAAATTTTAAATAACTCATGTGTAAAGAAAAATGCTATATTTAAAAATAAATACTAAAATTTAAAAATAAACAAAAGATGCTATTGAAAACACACATAAAAAAACTACGGGGATATGACAAAACAATGCTTTAAAGAAAATTTATACCCTTAAATTATATAAAAAAAATAGATAAGATTTTGATATTTGATAAATTAGCTATAATTTATAAGAAGCTAAAAAAAAATAATCCAATAAGTCCAAGGAAAGTAGAACAGATAATAAAATAAAAGCATAAATCAGTGAAAGAAAAAACAAACAATATGAGAAAATCCACAAGCTAAAAGTTGTTTTATTATTTTTTAATTTACAAGATAGACATGTTTGTGGTGAGATTGATTTTAAAGGAAGAGAAATGAATAAATAATATTTTAAGTGAAATGAGGATATAAGTACAAGTTGAGATTTAAAAGATAAGTTTTTCCTCTATTTTCAGGAACAAGGATGACTGCTCTTACCACTTCTGTTCAACATAGAAACGGCAGGTCTAACCAGATAAATTAGGCAAGAAAAAGAAATGGGTCATCCAAATCAGAAAAGAATAAGTAAAATGATTTTTGTTCATAAAGGCTATGATATCATCTTTAGGAAAAAATGAGGTTCCATACACACACACACAGACACACACACATGCACAGCTATTAGAGCCAATAAATGAATTCAGTAAAGTTGCACAATACAAAACCAACATGCAAAAATAAGTTACATCTTCATAAACTAACACTGAACATTCTGAAATGGAAATGAAACTGATTTCATTTTCAATAACATTTTAAAAAATTAAATACTTTGTAATAAATTTAACCAAGGAAGCAAAAGACTTACACCAAAAACTAAAAAGAAAAAGTGCTGAAATAAATCAAAAAAGACATAAATAAATAGACAACACATAATCATTAATGAGAAGACTTAATATCATTAATATCATAATAGCATCCAAAATAATATGCAAATTCAATTCAACCTCTATTTAAATCCTAATGGCATTTTTTGCAGAAAAATGCATACTAAAATTTCTATGGAATCTCAAGGGCTCCCAAATAGCAAAAACAATCTTGGAAAAACCAAAGTTGGAGAGCTCACACTTCCAGATTTCAAAACTTAACAATTAAGTGACAGTAATCAAAACAATGTGGCATAAAGACAGACATATAGAACAATGAAGTAGAATCAAGAGCCAAGAAATAAACTATTGAATATTTAGTCAAATGATTTTGACAAAGGCACCAAGACCATTTAATGGAAAGAATAGTCTTTTTAATAAATAGTATTGAGGAAATGAGACATCTACATGCAAAAGAACCAATTTGGACCCTTATCTTATACAATATACCAAAATTAACTCAAGATGGATTAAAGAACTAAAAAAAAAAGAAATAAAAGTATGAAATCCTCAGAAAAAAAAACATAAAGAAAAATCTTTATAATATTGGGTTTATGATAACATAATCACAGGCAACAGAAAGAATAAATAAAATAGGCTTCATCAAAATTTAAAACCTTGTACATCAAAGAATACTATCAAGAGATTGAAAAAAGCAACCTATAGAATGGGAAAAACTTTTGTAAATCATATATCTGAGAGATAATATCCAGACTATATTCTAAAAAATGCCTACAACTCAACAACATCCTAATTTTTTTAAAAAAAGACTTGAATAAACATTTTTGAAAGATGATATGTCAATTTCAAATAAGCACATGAAAAGATGCTTAACATTATTAGTCATTAGGAAAATATAAATCTAAACCACAATGAGATACCTCTTATACTCATAAAGATGACTATTATGAAAAGAAAAAAGATATTGGTGAGGATGTGGAGAAATTGGAAACCTAGTGCATTGCTACAAGAGAAATAAAATGATGTAGCAATTGTGGAAAACAGTATGACAGTTTCTCAAAAAATTAAACATCGAATTATTGTATGACCAGCAATTTGACCTTTAAATATGTACCAACAAGAATTAAAAGCAGAGACTTAAACAGATACACAAAAATGTCCCTGACAGCATTGTTCAGCATTGTTCAGTAGCCAAAAGGTGGAAATAATATAAATGTCCATCAGCCAGATGAATTGATAAATACAATATGGTATACATGTAACAGAATATTATAAGGTCTTAAAAATCAATAAAATTCTTATACATGCTACTACATAAATGCATTTTGAAATGATTATGCTAAGTGAAATAGCTCACAGATAAATGAGCAAATATTGTATGATTCCACTCATGTGAGGTACCAAATTAATCAAATTCATACAGACAGAAAGTAGAAAAGAAGTTACTTGTAGCAAGATTGATTTTAAAGGAGGAAGAATAAATAAATAATATTTTAAGTGAAAGGAAGATATAACTAGAGCACAAGTTGAGATTTAAAAGGTGTTTTTCCTCTATTATCAAGAACAAGGATGACTGCTCTTACCGCTTCTATTCAACATAGAAATGGAAAGCCAAGCCAGAGCAATTAGGCAAGAAAAAGAAACACGTCACCCAAATCAGAAAAGAATAAGCAAAATGATCTTTGTTCACAAAGAACACGATAGTGTATTTAGAAAAAAATGATTACAAACACACAAAGGGGAAGGGAATAATGGGTAGCTATTGTTTAATACATGCAGTTTCTGTTTGGGATTATGAAAAAGTTCTAGAAATAAATAATAATGATGGTTGCACAACACTGTAAATTTTCTTTGTGCCACTGACTTGTATAGTTTAAAATGTGTACAATGACAAATTTTGTTATGTACATTGGTACAACAATAAAAAAGATAATAAGAGATATTACTTATAACAATTTGCCAATGATTGTGAATGCTTAAAAAAATGCATAAATTTCTTGGAAAATATTATTTAGTAGAACTGACTGTATAAGTAACTAATAGTTTGAACATTTTCAAATATCGAAAAATATTAAAATAAACTTTGAACATATTGCTCAAAAGGAATATCAGAACATGATAGTTTTACAGCAAAGTTATTATTTTCAAGAAAAACATCATCCTCATTTTGCATAAACATTTTCAGACAAGATAGAATGTGTCTCAATTCATTGAGACTGAAACCATACAAAGACAATATAAGAATTAAAATATAGGCCCATTTCACTCGTGACTCTAAATCTTAAGCAAAATTTCATTAGCAATATAAACCCAAGAGAACCTAAAGATAATTGGCTAGAATCAAGTTGGATTTCCCATACACACATTTTATGACATTAAAAGAGAAATCTATGATAATCTCAATAGATTTAGAAAAAGTATCTGATAAAATTCAATCCCATTTATGACAAAACTCTTAGTTTTTGAGAAGATAATTTTTCTTAACACTAGAAAACTATAGTTCTGCCTGTGTTTAAAATCAGTGCTGCCTTATTAGGAAATAAAATCTGGGTCAAAAATTATTGTAGATATATCTAAGTAAACTATGAAAACCTTCATGTATCCATATATTCTTATCAGGCCAGGTATACTAAAGGACAGTTTGCATAATCTGACCTAGATTCTACATATTTCTCTGACTGTTTTGGTCTCTTCTTCTCTCTCCATAAGTTATGTTCTATCTATTACCAGTTATGACTTTTCTTTTTCTTTTAAAACATTTTTTAGTTTAAGTTTTCTTCTCTCTTCTCATAACTCGATTCTCAAGGCCTTAGCCTAAATGATTTCCATTCATTTAGTGTTCCTTCATCCCTCTCAATTAATTACTAGCTGCTCCTCTCAGATCAACTCATATTTTAAAAATAAAACTTCCTCTGATTTCTCCCAGCTCAAGACTAAAATATAAAACATCTCCTTTTAACTTATATATTAAGCTCAAACTCTTTTGTCTAGCTGTCAGTGTTTTCGAAAGGCCCTACATTATCTAGTTACATTATTTACTATTCTCAAGTTATAAAAGATTCCTTATCACAGCACACACATACTCTATGCAATGGCTTCCAAAAATAGATTTCAGACTCAAGGGGGAGGACATAGGTTAGAGAAAAAGTGCTGCTTCAGGGAATCTATAAATTCATATATGGGAAATGTTTTTAAAAATATAATAAACACAAGCATTGTTATAAAATATATATAATGTCATATATAGTTTAGTATTTATTATATGCCAGGTATTAAGCTAAGCATATCTCAGAACAATAGCTAATAACAACATCTCAAGTAAACTTTATAACAATTCTATTAGGTAAGTATCATAATTCCCATTTTAAATATAAAATAATTTAAATTCTAAAAAACTAAGTAATGATCTCCAGATCACACAGTTGTATAAATAAAGGGCTTGGGATTTCTTTACTACCTACGCTATTGCAGAAGGGCCTTGTCTTAATGTTTTTAATGATAAGAAGTGTTCTGAATACTCACAAAAGTTGGAATCCATCAGTATATATTTTCTCAGCTTATTTTTTCCAATTGCTATTTTCTGTATCTCAAATGCCTCACCCCTTCATTAAGTATCAAAATGCAACCTACCTTCTAAGCCTCAACTTAATATCCAAGCCATCTCCAACATTCTCTCTCATGATAACCTGGTTTATTTTTCTTCACTGAAACACCGTAGGACTAATAAACTTGACCATTTTTTAAGAATTTAATTTATATTTATTGTTTTACCCCTCTTCATTTATATTCACTCAGCAAGAGAGAGGGCACTATGGTGTATACTTTCCATGTCCCTAAAAACTGATTATTTATCTAAAAACTGAGAGTTTTCTAGAAATATCTGTGTATATGTATATATATGTATGTATATACGTTTATATGTGTATACACATATCTAGCTTCCAAATAATCTCATTATAAATGCATAGTAGGAAAGAAAGCCTTATAATACATATAGTTACATATTATATTTCCAAATAATTTTTCAATGCAAATATTAAAAGAAAAATATAAACTATGAACCCTTATATATACATGTGTATGTGTGATTTCTGTGTATTTATATCTATAATCACATATTTAGTGTGAGTTTCATGGGAAACAAAAAAATTTAATATTTTGGATCCTCTGTTTTGCTTTTCTATGAAGATATTTATAGTGAACCTAAAATGGATGAGATTATTAGACAAAATAAACATAGACATAGAAAAAGATAAACAATGGCATTTAAAAGATTGTTTTCTGTTTGTTTGGGTATTTATTCATTTAAATGCAGTAAGCTAGATTTTTCTGACACACGCAATTGATATCCCTCTAACTTATTTCGTTTGCTAAAGCAGGACTACAAGGTTTGAATGACATACATTGAACAGAGAAGTCCTACTGAGACATTATCATTACTATTATTATTTTATTCTATTATTAGTAAATAAAAATGTGTTGTGCAGGAGTAGCAGATCTCGTTTTTGACAGGCTTATAACTCAAATAGAAATGATAAGGGAGAAAGGCTCTTTCCTTTTCATCCGGCTGCAACCATCAGGGGTCTTAAAAATCTCAGTTAAATTAATTCCAGCACACACGTAACTGACTCATAAAACCCTTGAGACCAAAATTCCTTTCCATTAAAAATCTTAAACCATTTATGTGTGTAGAGGTTGCTCAACGGAAGAAATAAAATGTCCATTTAACTAAAACAAAAAAAGGATAAAATACAAAACAGAGAATGGTAACATACTTTTGCATCAGTACTTTATCTATGTATATGATCTATTTTATTAAACTAACAAAAACAGTTAATTTAATGTAAACAATGCAACAAATCATTAGTAAAATTCACTTTTTTGATAAAGCAAATAATAAAACATTATTTTCACCATTATTTTACTAAATAACTATAAAAAAAGGTTTACTGTATTCAGAGCACAAAAAATATGTCAGTAAACAAGTTTGTCAATACAACAGATCATATATTACATATTTTAAAGCTCAACTTCTACATACTTTATTTCATTGACTATTAGTTTATAAAGTTTAAATTCAGTCTTTAATGTGGTTTTATCTCTAAACATTGAAAGAATGCCATAAGGTACTTGCTCACCAGTTTTAATTTTGAAGTTTCTATAACCTTCACAATAGAAATGGTTTTCTCTTTCTCCTTCATCATTGTCTTTTCCTTAAACTTGCAAACAATAACTGGGATCACTGTGCAGAAAAGTCTGCACTAAGATGAACTTTGATTCTTCCTTGGACTTTAAGACTATTCTGGTCTAGATTGTGATTGACAAAAACTCGCTTGTTGATGTTATGCAGTCCTTTCAAGTTCCAACCAAGCACAGGGAGTTGTTAATATTTACTCAGACCTCATCTCTGGAATGGTCTTAAACTATAACAGTTTATTGAGATTGCCAAATGCCACCTGCATTTACAAACACCTGATTGAAAAATCCCTATATGATAAAATAAATGAGATGCTATGCACAACCACGTCTCTGAAAGGAAGGAGTGGAACTATGACCAATGAGAGGAAATTATAGAAAATATATCTACACTCAGAGGATAAACAATCATTCAGACTGAGTGTGGCAGAGGATGAGATCAGCTTAATAGCCCTTCAAATCCTAAGGTTCTACAATTCTGTGAAATGGCTTCATTTTGAAGCTGCAGGCGCAGCAGAGTGAGTCAGATGGTTGCTTTTGGTTCAGAACTGGATTCAAAACCCTCTCCTGTCATTTACTAACTGTATGAACTTGAGTGAGTTACTGAACTTCTCTAAGCCTCTTTCCTCATTTGTTAAAATGATAGTAGGTAATAATCTCTATCTCATAGATTTGTTGGAGTGATTAAATGCAATTTTTTGCAGAAAGTCTTTTGCACAAACTTTGTCACACAGCACATTCCCAAGACACAGTAGCTATTATCTTTGTTGTTATTCTTGTTGTTGCTACTTTTTTCATTTAAAAAATCCTAAATAATAATATTAACTATTTTTTCAATACTATGTGTGAATTTTACAAAATTTCCTTAGCACCTATCATGTACTAGGCACTCTGCTGGGTGCTGAAAATAAAATAAAACAGGTTCTAGGCTTCAGAAACACAACAGTGAACAAGACAGATACTATCACTAATTTCAAATAGTTTACATTCTAGAGGTAGAAGCACACAATACATAGGTACAACAATAAGGAGGATAATTTTTGTTTCTCAAATCATAAATGTCAAAAGTAGTTAAAATGAAATATTGCTGTAGGAAGTGATGAGATGGCGTCTTTTAGCTAGGGTGATTGTGCAAGGACTCTCTGGCAGGGTAATACTGACTAAATATCTAAGCACAAAAAGGCTGCCATGCTAAGATTGAAGACAAAAGTATTCCAAAATGAAAAAAAGGGAGTTCTCTAGTCCTACGATGATAATATGTGTGTCATGTTCAATGAGCAGGAAAAAGGCTATCAGGGCCAGAGCCCCACATTAAAGGGAAGAGCTGGCTATGATAAAGTATCTGGATCATATTCAGAGGATTTCAGAAAGTTAATAGAATGCTAAGCCAAGAGAAACAGGATCTGATTTTTGCTTTGTGGGGATCATTCTGGATATGTGTGAAGAACAGGGGCAAGAAGTAGTAGTCAAGTTAGGACGGAGTCTGTTTCTAAGTTCAAGTTAGTAATGACAGTAGACTAGAAAAGTGCTCCAGTGGAGGAGCTGATAAAAAGCTGTGAGATTCAGAAAATCTTTGATAATGGTTAGAGCGGCACACTGATAGATGTGGAAGTGTGAGAGTAAGAGAAAGAAGAGGAAAGAAATGACTTGGGGTAGTGATTCGGGATGAATCAAAAGCAGGTGATGTTGCAGCGGCAAAATCTTTTTCAGTCATGATAAGTTTGAGATGCTTTTAGAAGCACAAAAGATGCCAAGTAAGCAGTAGAAGACATGACTCTAGCATGCAGAGGAGAGATCTAGGCTGGATGGAGATGGGTTGAGTAAACAGGGCTGCAGTCTGAGCCTTGGGACACTTTTGCAATTAAATATTTCTTAGAATAGAAAGAACCAGCAAGGTGTGTATGGGGCAGGGAGGGGGGACAGAAAAGATGATGCCACAGAATTCAAGATAGTACTTCAAGGAGGAAAGAGTGGTCAACCATGGGAAATGCCACTGAGAAGCCAAGTGAAGTGAGAATGGAGAATTTACTATTGGCTTCATCACTGGTTGGTTAGTTTTAAGACCCTTTTAGAATTGCGGGGACAACAGCTCTATTGGAGATTATATAGAATCTTCTAAATTGTACGTCTGAAACTGGATTTCATTAACTAATGTCACCATAACAAAAAAATGATTAAAAAATAAAAAATAAAAATAAATGAAAAATTTGTCTCAATTCAAGGGGATTTTTACCACAGGATAGCTATAACATTGTCTGGTACTGGTGAAAGCCCCTGTGAAATTTTGGTGGTATATTTAGGATCCGTACTATGAAAAATATGGTGATATTTTATCCATTTAGCTGTTCAGGTGAAGATGTGGAGTAAAATGGGAAATAAGTTTAACCAGTGTTGGGGTTTTTGCCAGAAGAGTAAAGTGAAGGAAACTGAAAACATGTTAAAAGTGTTTGCAAGAGAATTGTTTATAGTGCTTGACCAAAAATTCTAGACAAATTAAGGAAGAAATTTTCAAAATGTGAATAGGAACTAATAGCTGTTGAAAAAAGTGATAAAACCAACTAATTGGAAGTCTCCATGGGCTTGAAAAATTGGTGAAGTAAAAATATCAGATTAGTTGCACTAAAAAAAAAAATAGACTGTAAAGACCAGTTTATTTCCTGTAAAATAAAAACGTTATGAGGTGGAGATCTTATTGTTGGTTATAATAAAATTTAGGAAATTATCATGTGAGGGGATGACTAAACAGATAAGATAAAAACACTATTTACACTAAAAAGACTGAGAAACCAAAGAGTTAAGGTGTTGATAAAAGCATAATTAATTTTCTTGAATATCGCTTGTTCTTTGGCTCTTTTCGATCTTGTTCACATAGTTGTTTCAGTAAGAATTAATTGCCAGGTAGCTAATTCTGTTGATCAAATAAAACTGAGAGGTAACTTTTGCTTAATTATTGAGTGTAGTCACTAATCTACTCAATTCATTCTGCGTTAGAAATACCTGGGCCTAATCAATCTGTGAAAACCTTGGACTATTTCATCCAACCTAGATAAATTGGAAGAACCATCACAAGTTACCCAAGCTTCAAGTCAGCAACTTCCATGTTTCCCACCAACAGAAGTTACAACATGATTCTTGTTTAAACCCATATGGTGGTCTGGGGTAAATCTCAGCCAAATAACATTCAGGTTTTCTACTTATGCACAGCGAGGGAGCCCTAAAGTACTAAGAACAAGCACACTCCACAGACTTCCCAAAACATTGCATATTTGTGTGAGAACTAGAGAAAACACATGTAAAATACTTAGAAAACTACCAGTCAAATAGTAAGTGAAAATTAATGATAATAATTATTAACAAGTATCCACACTTTTGAAGCTTACCATAATGGGCAGAAGTTGTTTCAGACTTACTCGAATTCATTCGTAATTATTTTGGTAATGACTCTTGTTCTGGTTCTCACTCAGTCTAGCTAATTTGTTGTGTGGGGCTGTTCAATTTTTTAACTCTAAGGTGGGCCCAAGACCCAGAGAAATTGGATTAGATACGTGCATGTGACAGAAGTGACTCCAGTAAGAATTATCCCAGGAATTTAACTGGAAGTAAGGGGGAAAAGAAGCTCTCCTCTTAGGTTGCCAAGCCTAACTGAATGTATCTGTTAGGATGCAATTAGTTATGAAAATCAGAAAATCCTGAAACAATTAGCTTACACAAAAGTTAAAAAATTAGATAATATAAAATCTATAGGTAAAGAATTCTTCAGGGACAGATAAATAGCATTTCTTTACATTTCTCTTCACTTTTCTTCTCCCTTCATTTCTTTTCCACAATTTATTTACCTTTTGGGTATAAATGGCTATCTAAGGCACATAATCTTACAACATCAAGAGAAGCAAAACAACTTCTCTTTCTTGGGTTTCCTTTAAGGACTGAAGGGGACTCCCTAGAAGACTCCAATAATCTCTCAAAATGCCTGAATTACAGCAGTATCCCATTCTTTAAAAAATCTCTGGCAAGAGTAGTGGAGCCACCAGGACTAGCTTGCACTGATGAGAAATTTCCTCTTCTTTATGAAGGAATGAGTGTCTGAAAAAAAACCTGAGTTAGTAAGGAAGAACTGTGTGTATAGCTAGGAATAGGCCATGATAGTGTCTGCTCAACAGCTGAGAATGAAGCCAGCACAGAAGAAAACAAAAGTAAAATTGTAGAGGGTTGCTCACATGCAATATTATTTAGGAATTTTTAGACACCATGACCTAACAAAGTCCTTTTATGGTTAAGTCCCATATAATTGATGTTCTGTCATCTGCAACCAACAATTCCCTGGCTAATATACTTTCTCAAAGCATTCCTCTGAATCTAACAGCTCTTTACTTTTATCTCTCAAGGTTTTCTGTCTCTGTTCTACCAGCTGTTCCTATACATTTTATTTTTTCTAACTTCTTGCTTTTTCTTAAGCTGTTCACTTAACTTGCTACTTTTCTGTCTTCATATCTTTCCTTAAAATCTTAATCAAGCTTCATCACTATAATTAAAGCATTGTCTCTGCATAAATCATTTCCAAAAAAAATCTGTTTAGCATATTTTCTTCTTCACTTGAATTCAGGAGCAACTCTCTGACCAGTATTTAAACACACACACACACACACACACACACACACACACACACACACACACACACACAGAGTTTACTAAAATTTGATGTAAAGAAAATCCTTGGAGATATTTTTAATTATTCTCACAAGAGAGGTTAAGTGATTTGTACAATGTCTAGATTAGAACTTAAGGTTTTAAAACCAAGACCCCCTGCCCCCAGGTACACTTCACCCCACTGCCCCACTATCATGTGGTCCCTTGACATGTCAGTGTGTCTCACTCAACTTTTTGTCTCCTATGGTGCGAGTATTATACTTTGCCCATAATCAGTATTGAATAAATATTTGGTTAATTAAACTGCTTGGTTTTATATAAAGAGCTAAAAGTTATCAGTGTAACTGATTGGTTAATAACAGACATTTCTTTATATAGATACAGATAAGCCAGCAGTGTCTATCTTTTAAAAATGGTTATATCAAAAGTACCCCTTTTGTACTAAGTCATTCTATGTAGTCACTTAAAAAATGAATGAGATAATTGACAAAGAGAATATTTAAATATACAGTTTCAATGAAGTAAATACCACATACAAGGAAGAGAAGATTGACTAAAATTAATATAATTTCCTCAAACTCAGGGTTGAATATTGTTAAGAAAACAGCATCATTGTTCTGTGAAATTCGACAAAAAAAAAAAAACTAAGTATTAAACCTCATTTGATCTTTGTCAGATGATAATAGTATTAGTGACCTGTTACAAAGTGTAGGCCCTTCCTGCACACCATAGAAAAGAAAAAAAAGAGATACTTTTCCTTTTAGATAGTCTATTTGAGAATTAACTTTTTAAAAAGGATGTTTTTTCTAATTTTTTAAAGCTTTGAATTTAAAACACTCATCGTTAACATAGCCCAGTCCACCAATTTACTAATGAACAGTATCCACACTATGTAATAGAGTTAGAATTCAGTTTCTTTAAAAGAAATGTTTAAAGTAACAATTCAATCACAATTTTTCATACTTTTTCTTGTTTTCTTAAAGGTTTAAAACCATAAACACATAAAACAGCAATAAACCTTCAAAATGGGTGGAAAGAACTTATGCACTCTTTATAGATAACATTTTTAGTCATTAATAAATGAACCATAGGAAGGCAACAGCAATAAAATGTGAAAGGTAAAGTATCATCTGTCCATTGCCTATTATTTTAGAATTAGTGCTGATTTCAACATAGACATCTGACTATGCACCTTAGAGTACGGCCTATTTTACCTCTCTCAAGCTCCTCTTAAACTTTTAGTGTTGACTCAGAACTAAAGTTTTACTTTTTGTTGTTATAATAATCTTTGTCTTTTTTTTCTGCGAGATGTAGAGCCTCTAAATCTTATAGCTGTCAGTCAGAGTAAAATAAGTAAAATTTGGTAATGAGCTTTTAAGGGTGTCTGATTGTATGCTGTGCTTCAAATAGGAAATCAGACAATTAAATCACTCATAGAAAATGCGACAGAAGATTAAGTATATAATTAGATATTTGTAGAGATTTGATACATAAATAGATGATTGGTAAGATAATACAAGCCCTATTACCTATCTTTCTCAATAATAGTGTATAATCTTTTTTCTGCACCAATAAATATTTCCTAATATTCATCTGTTGTGTCTGTTTCAACAGTGCAGAAGAAAATATCATTTTCTAATCAAATAATATTTTCATACTCAGAAGCTATTATTTATTTCAATCTGTTTGACCTCAGGTCTAGAAGCACTTACTGTTCTTTGCATTAGCAGAGAAGATTCTGTTCCTTCCTCCTTAAAACTTGATTCCATATTGATTACATTCTCAATAACGTCCTCCATCTAGCAAAATATTTAGAATAACACACATTTAGAATAATGTGTATAATGATAAAAGTTGTGCTTCATCCTGAATTCAGAGAGAAAAGTTTTATTGATCATTAAAAGTTTCTTTAATAAAGTTTTATGTATATCAAAACCCAGAATATTTTAGAACTTAAAATGAAGTAATTCTGACATTTCTTGATCTTTGTTGCTTTTTCTTGCATTTGCTTCCACCAACTGGCTGGTGACAGCTGGGCAAATCACCCAGGGCTAGTCTTTTA
Source organism: Cynopterus sphinx (assembly GCA_030015415.1). Taxonomy (NCBI): domain Eukaryota; kingdom Metazoa; phylum Chordata; class Mammalia; order Chiroptera; family Pteropodidae; genus Cynopterus; species Cynopterus sphinx. Next base: position 22,615,326 of record CM057393.1, on the reverse strand, counting down.
GAAATCAGTATCCACATAAGTGCAGTGTTTAGAGAAAGTTCATATCATTACAGGTCATTCACCAAAAACAAGAATGAACCCAAATAAAAAACCTAACGCTTCATCTTAAAAAAAAAAAAAAAAAAAAAACTAGAAAAGGAAGAATAAATGAAGCCTAAAGTCAGCAGAAATAAATGAAGTTGAAAACAAAAAAATATATAGAGAAAAATGAATACTACAAAGAGCTGGTTCTTTGAGAAGGTTAATAAAATTGACAAACCCCTGGCTAGACTCCCTAAAGAAAAAAGAGAAAGGACACAACGAACAAAATCAGGAATGAAAGAGGGGAAATTACAGCTGACATTGCAGAAATACAAAGGATCATACAAGAACACTATGAAAAAGTATATAACACCAAATTAAATAACCTAGAATAAATGGACTAGTACTTAGAAAGATACAACCTTTCTAGATTGAATCAAGAACTAGAAAATCTAAATAGACTGATCAGCAGCATAGGAATTGAAACAATCGTCAAAAACCTCCCAAAAAGTATAAGTCCAGGACCACATGGCTTCACCAGTGAATTAGACCAAACATTCAAAGAAGATTTAATACTTATTCTTCTCAAACTCTTTCAAAAAAAAAAAAAAAAACAAAGAGGAGGCAATACAGATTTGTATGGAAGGACGAAAGACCTCAAATTGCCAAAGCCATCCCAATGTTCATTACAGCACTATTCATGACGGCCAAGACAAAGAATCAAAAGAAATGCCCTTTAATAGAAGACTGGATGAAGAAGACGTGGTACATACATACAATGAAATATTATTTTGCCATAAGAAAAGATGAAATACTGTCATTTGTAACAAAATGGATGGATCTTGAGATTATCATGCTAAGCTAAATAAGTCAGACAAAAAATGTTGAGAAACATTATTTTACTTATTTGTAGGATGTAAAACAGAAAGCAACAAATGAACAAGACAAACAAAACAAACTCTCATAAACACAGACAACAGGTTAGTGGTTACCAGAGGGAAAGTGGGAGGAGGGAGGTAAATAAGGGTAAAGTGAGTCAAATATATGATGACAAAAGGAAATTTGACTTTGGGCGGTGAACATACAATGCAATATACATATGATTTATTATTGAATTGTACATTTGAAACATAATTTTATTAAGCAATGTCACCCTCATAAAGTTAATAAAAATAAATAATAAATAAATAGAAAAAATAAATAATAAATAAATAGAACAGTCTTGGAGCATTCGAGCCTTCCAAGCCATACAACTCTATTTGGCTAATACCACCTAAAAGACCGGTGAGATCACATTAATGTCCTGTATAACTTGCAGTCTTATTGATTTTTTAAAAAAAAATAAATAAACTGTGTGCCTAAGGAATAAAAATATTTACTAAGAAAAATTGAGAAGATTGATATGTGTTAATTATCCTTTCTCAAATTTTAGAAAACTTTTTTTTAGATACATAATAAGATCATTTTCTGGATTTTGCCTAGAATTGACGGGCATATGCATATGCTTTGGGATTTATTTTTTCCTTTAAAAATCAATCTTCCACACAAGGAAATGAACTTTGGAAGAAGGGGGTTGTAAAATAAATTGTATTGGGTGAGTTCTAATATTTACTTTCAGATGATTTCTATCTTACACATAATTTTATGTTCTTCATAGAGTGAATAGTCAACCTAGTTATACATTTTTTGAACTTCTTTATATACCCACTGCTGAAAAGTTTTAGTAAATGTACATGTAGAGATTTATAATCAATTTTGGATTTCAATGAGTTGTTTTGCGGTTGTTTTATATTTTATTAAACAGTCTACCAGGTACTTATTCTTTCCCTTTTTTCAGATTAACATAAAATTTACACACACACAAAAAAAATCTTTCTTTAACATTTGGAATTCAAATGATGGGATACTGAGCATTACTCTTTTGTACCTGGAAGGTACAGACTTAATAGCTAAAAAGTGGTGACCTGAAATCAATATTATCCACCAGGAATGTAGATGGAAGATTAAACCTGGGAGATCATAGGACAATGGCTTCATCTAGCAAATCAAATGCATAAAAATAAAAAATAAATAATAGAAAGCTCAATTATTAATGTAGTTTTTCTACATTGAGATAAAGTAAGTTTAGTTCCCAGTTCTAGTTGTTTCTAAGTTCTATTCATTCTTCAATATTTTTTGAAGGTTCATTTAAAAGCAAGTCATAATAAATAACTACACGAAGCTAAATACTCCCATTAATTCTGTATTTTCATCACCTCTAAATTCCTTTTATTTAGTAAATAGCAGGCAAGCATGTTTTGAAAATAGAAATAATAGTAAAAAATCCAGATATAATTTCATAAAATATTAAGTGTAAGATTATGTCTTATTTTAATGAATGTTTCTAGAGCACATATTTACTACTATTTTAACCTCTTCTGTCTGTTTTATCTTAATAAATATTTAAGATAATAAAACTATTGATAAATATTTTAACTAAAGTTATCAGAAACCTTTACAATTAAAGCTAAATCTCCTTAACATAATTACATTCAGAAATTATTTTAACTCACATTGATATATAACTTAAATGAGTATTAAAATGAATTGTTATATTTTATTATGCATAATAATATGTTTATAACTAATAATTACAAATTAATAAAATAAGATTCTCTTTTGTTAAATGAATTTGTACAGGGAATATTTACTATAAAATGTCAACTTCAATTTCTTTTTTTTTTTTTTCAAAAAAATGATTATATAGTTTTAGCAGTAGCCATCAGATAGACATACATGCCATTCCACCTTGTCATCTTCTTTCCCAAGCATTAGCAGCTTGGTGAGTGGATTTCCAGTGGGACCAGCATCATTCTGAGGAGATGGGTGTGCATACTGTACCAGAAGTGCACTGCCTGGTGTTGGAGGGTAGGACCGTTTAAGAGTCTGGTTGATAATCTGGTGATCAAGGGTCATGAAGGGTTTTACTTGCTGTCTTTGGACGTTCTGTAGCTGAGCCCCTGCAGGACTTTCCAGGTGCGTGGGGACCTACAAAATAGGAGCCAAACAATTGCAATATGTAGTAAATCAAAGTTCTGTTTTCAATAATTGAATTGACAGCAAACAAACTAAAACATCTTGTTTCTCTCAAAATATATGGCCTTTACTTCTATCATAATTTATATAAGATATTAATAGATTATAGTTTTTAAAAGGTAATTTTAACTTTACTAAACTATTTTAAATTCTGTGTTTTTAAAAATATCCTTCAAAATTACATGCAACTGAAACAAAATTTGGAATAAATATATAAGCAGCAATACTTTTTGAGGGTCTAAAAAAGAAAGGCTGAAAAAATGCAAGGAAAATATAGCTGACTCACTATTAGTGATTTTTATATAATATATTTCTTAGGGTTTTTTTATATTACAAATCTAAATGTTCTATAGGATATTATCACAACTGTCATTTAAAAAACTGAAAGACAAACAAAACTCATAGACACTGACAACAGTTTAGTGGTTAACAGAGGGAAAGCGTGAGGGGAGGTAAATAAGAGTAAAGCAGGTCAAATATATGGTGACAAAAGGAGATTTAACTTTTGATGGTGAACACACAATGCAATATACAGATGTATTATCAAATTGTATACTTGAAACCTACATAATTTTATTAACAAACATCATCTTATAAATTTAATTAATTAATTAATTAAATTTATAAGATGATGTTTGTTAATAAAATTATTAATTAATTAATTTAAAAGATTATCCAGGAGGGAGCAGAAACTAGAAATGTATATATAAAATAGTAAGTGTGACACTTTAGGGGTGGTGAAAATCTAAGTGATTTTTTTTTACTTTTCTCTATTTTCCAAAGTTTGTACATTGACCTTATTTCAATTTTAACACTTTCATATTCTCACTTTATAATAATAATACTTTGACAGAGTCACTATGAATTGACAGAAAAAAAGCATTCAGAAAAAAATCTAACCAGTGTCATGTGCCAACTAAGCAACTGTCCAATATTTTGAAACCCTTTTTTCAAAACATAGACTTAAAATTCTGGGCATCTTCAGTCTAGCTATCATAGTTAATGACATACCATTATTTATATGAGGATGATTTTAAGCATTTCAAGCTTTTCTTTTAAAAACCTCTGAAAGTAGCATCGCCTGCCAGTCTCCTTTATATTTACTAGGTTGTGTTGTGGCTCCTAATACGTTTTCCTCAAGTGGCCTGTGTATAAACCTATTTAATATTTCCCTCATGTTCTACAATAGTAAAGATTGTTGTACGATGCTTATTTTTTCATTTATATCAGTTACACAAACTATTCCTTAAATCCCTTAACATGCATTAGCCCAGATAAATAGCTTTTATAAAGTATTTTGCATTTAAATTAGCTGATTGGGGTATAATATGGTAGTAGTTACTTTAGTTTAATTCTGTTATACTGGCATTTTAAGCATTATTTTAATTGTACCACCATAAAATAATTTTTCAGGCATGTAAAAAAGATTAAGGTTGGTAATAAAGATTACACATATTACTAATTATATTGCTATGAGCTTTAAAGTTGTAAAAGAACATTTTATTAAGATGCCAGGGTAAATATTTTGAGGTAGCTATTTAGGTTATCTTTTAATTTTAAGTTAATTCTTCTTTATCTGTATACATTTACAAAAAATACATTCTAAACAACATTTTCAGATTCACAAATCTGAATGATCTTTCACACAACGTAACTGAACCCTGCATTCAGAACAGTGTGTATCTACAAAAGAAAAATATCTCTTATTCTTGGAAAAGTATGTTGAATCAATATTTATAACATTTATTAACTAATTTATTTCTCACTTTTCATCCACTGGCTCTAAAAGCCATAATTAGAGTACTTACTGTATTCCGTGTTACATCAGGAGCACAAGAGAAGTCAGAGATGTGATCCCAGGGCCCTAACAGTTTTCAATGTAGTTGGGCAGCATTAATATCAACTATAGCAGAAAACAATGATAATAATAATATACAACAGGTATAGGCATTGCGCTAAGCAATTTACATACAATAGTTCATTTTGTCATTGTTACAACCTTAGGAGGTAGGTGTTAATATTCCCATTGCACCATATAAATGAAGTCACTGAGTCTTAGAGAGATTAGGTGACATGCCTGTTATCGCTTTTGTAAAGGGTGAAACTGGAATAGAGACCTTGCCTTTTTTAACACTATACATATTGGCTCAGTAATGTATACAACAAATTAAAAATACCACTAAAAGCAGTGATTTTAAAAACTAACTGGAAGAGAAAAATGCTTATAAACCAAACATTGGAAGGAGATGGTTCTGCACAGGGAGCAAAGGAAAGAAAACTCAAATGCAAAAGATCAAATAAAGGAAGACAAGAAGTTGGGAGACAGTCACAAAATTAGTCATGAAAAGAAACTCACGTGAATACTTTTTCTTTCTCCAAGTAAGACTACCATTTCTTCTTTAGACCACTGTATACAGAAATATAATAAAATATAAAATGGAATCAATTCTAATTTTATCTAAACTATTGGTTATTTATAGGGAATTCCAAAGGTTTAATGGGCAAAAGTGAAGACTGTCTTGGACCCTATCTAGATAACACCTGTAAACTAAGCATGAGAGTCTAAAAGTTTTGTGGAACAGAGAAAGAATCAATGAAATGGACTAAACTATTCCCCAGATTAATCTATGTTTTTTTCAATTGTGGACTGATATCAGAACAAAGAAACAAATAAGTATAAAATTTCAGTTAAACCATGTGCAGCCAATATCCACAACTAACTATGGATTTGTTTTACTGAGGGTCTCAGTGTTCGGTAGGATGAAGTAAATGAAATTATAAGTTGCCATTGTCCATTTATTTATGTATGTAAAAAACATGCTTTGAGTGCCCAGTGTGTGTGCACAAACTGATTCGCTAATGGTCGAAAGGAGACAACAGTAGTGTCAACCTTCAAAGAGCTTGAAGTCTATTCACAGTCTAGACAGGAAAGAAAAACATGAGATCTCCAAAAGCAAGGTCCATGTCCATCTTGCTGCCTGCTGTACTGCCATACTTTCTATACATAACTGAGAAAATGGCACATAGCACTCTTTTGAAAATATGCATTCATATGTATTCAATAAATGACTGAATAAATAAGTCCTTATAATGTATGAGTAACTATGGTGGCTACAGAAAGCTTTGGGAATCCACAGGAGGAGTAGATAAACCATAATCAAAATATTAGTCTTCATTCAACAGGTTGGAGCAGCTGTAGATTATGATTTGCTTCATTGAGCCATCAAAGATGTAAGACCACTCAGATGTAGAAAAATTTTGTTATGGAGAACAATAAGTAAATCACACCTCCAGAACTCTGAATTATGTCTCAACATTATCACTCTGACGTGCCACTACCAGAAGTTAAAAATAATGAGGGTCAGTTTAAAACCTAGATTGTATCTATGCAAAGAAATCTGTTTTATTTTACTTAAAACAATTTATTTACCTATAATATCCTCATTTTCCAAAATATTGTAAATAAATACAAAATGTGATCTCGGTTGCAGAAAATAATCATTGGGAAATCACAATTACAAATACAAAATATATATCTGTGGTTTTAATTTTTCCATTGTTCTATTGCTGTTTTTAGACTAGAAAAGATGCAGGAATCCTGCCTTTTGAGAGAACTGTTGGAGATCCATGAGAAAGCCTAATGCCATGGGGAAAAGTCAGATCTCATTCTCTGACAATGACAATGGAAACAACAGAAGATGATTTACGGTATCTGATGTCTGATTTTTTTTTTAATCCCAGAGTTTAAAACAGTCTTGAGATATTTCAACTCTATATTTTTTAAGATTTATTTAGTTAAAACTAAGACTAACAAAATCTTATGTGGTCTTACTTGAATTTGGATTTAAAATTTCCCGGTAGGTATAAGAGCTGAGAAGTAATGTATGGCAGCCAAGCAATGCTAACAAGGTAGACTCTCAATGTTCCCATGTGGAGTCATTCTTATTTTCCTACAGTTGTTTTCAATTTATGCTCCTAGATACTTGAGTTATTTTCCTCAATTTACATTTTAGTGTTCTACATTGTAGTCTTTTAATCTAATTCTTATACAGATTTCAGATACCACCCAGTGGATAACAAGAACAGTATATTGTATAAGGAAATTTTAGAAAGAAACAGATAGTCATACTAAAATAACTTAAATAGACCACTAACTCTGTGATTCTCTATGTATCAGGTTGACCACGTTATATACACTACTTGCATCACAGCACTTTAAGTATTGCTATACATTAATATTTATGTAGGCTTGTATGTATTTTAGCTTCTTCAGAAATGTTACTTTATTTTTTTTTAAAGCATATGATAATGGTAAAAGCCCTCAGCTGATACTGCAGCATTCAATCCACAAACATGTTTAATGAGAGTTTGCTCTTTGTTAAAGCCAGTCCCCAGGGGAAAATCATTTCTCTCCAAAAAGCAGGTCTGTGACTCATGTGTCATCATCTACCTGGAGACCACTTATCTAAACTGAGGGCATCGAACCTGGGAGAAGATGAAACACCTTCTGGGTACTATTGTTTTGAAACTAAAAACTAAAAAGTGATGGAAAACATCTCACGAGCAATTATCTCCATAACAAGACGGTTTATCACCATTAATTTGTCTAGCCAAACAAATAAAGCAGGCAGATATGGGCACCTACTTAATAAGTACATAAACAGAAATATATTCAGCCAGAAATAAATTTTTTAAATATATTACTGGATGATAGTAAATAAAAACATATATACACTGTCATCAAACACACACACACACACACACACACACACACACACACACGCACACCAAAAAGCAAGACAGAGAATCCCATTGACTATAATAGCCTTATTTAATTTTGTTAATTTTATGTTGAGCTCGACTTTAATAAATGAAGTAAAAGCCTGGATTTCACCAGTGAGTAATAGGTAACTATTAATTATGTTCCTAGTATCAGAGATATATAAGAGGAAATCTATTTTGGGGGACTTATGAATCTACTACCTCCTAGGTATCTACTCATAAAAACCCTATGACATTTGTTAATGTTCTGTAGTAAAGATTAATAACTCATTTTTTCAAACCTTACTTTCTTCACAGCAGTCTGGATATGATATATCCATAAATCTCATCTTGACCAAACCTAAAATTATATAGTCGAGTTGTCTGATTGAGATATAACTACTGAACAAAGTATGACCCAGTTCATCAAAAGTTTTACTTAGGTTTCTGAAATAACTGTCAGCATATTTTAGCTGAGTATTATATAATCCAAGCTATTTGATAGATAATAATATAAAATGTGATTGTAACATATTCCTTCAGTCTCAATCATTTGAATTTGAATAATATCAATGGTGTGTCTTTGAGGAGTGACTCACACTTAAAAGACTTTAAAGAGATATAAATATTCTTAATCAGAGCTTTCCAAATTCAATAGTGCTCTGGCAGTAAAAATGTTTGCACTCCATGAGCATTCATATTTACATGATAAAGTCAAACTTCTCTTACAATTAATCCAGCTCTATCTACTAAACGAATTTGTTTTGTTTATGTTAATATCTCAGTGAAATTACCATTTTATGACTTTTAAAAATTAGATAAGCCATCAATAACTGTTGTTAATTTAATCTGATCTTCTTTTTAAGAGCATATTTATTTGGAATTTTTGAGCCATGAATATCACTTAAAAATCACATCAGAGAGTGACCACCTCATGTTGGCTTTAAAACAGTACAAGAGCTATGAACACACTACCGTCAACTGGCAACATCATCAATAGCCAAAATAAATTAATATAAAACATTCAGGAAATTTAAGCCACAATACTTTAAAATATATTTCACGTAGTGTTCATAGGTTTAGCATTTATTAATTCTATAAATATTTTTGAGTGCCTACAACACACCAGGTTTTATGCTATTGTAATTAGCTCTGGGGATAAAATTATGAATAAAATAGACATAACCCAGTCTTCAAAGAGTTCACAATCTATTAGGAGAGACAGATAATTAAACATGTCATTATAACACAATGTAATAAACTCTATGAAATTGAAATGTCATAAAATCAAGCAAAAAGACCTAAATAAAATGTGCATGAATCATTCAAATGAAAGTCAGTTTCTGCTACTCGTTTCACTGATTCATTTGCTTAACAAATATATGTATGTCTATATATGAGCGCCACTTGGGTAGGTAAAGATGCTTAGCAGTTTCTATTTTCATATAGCTCGTGAAGAGGTGAAAGAGACAGGTTTTAATTTTTAAAAAATCATACAAATGACTGTAAATTTTCAAGTGCTGTAAGTGATAAAAAGGAGAGATACACATGACTATGAGCATGAAGAAAAGATTATTGAGGCAAAAGTTAAGGGTAATTTTTTTGAGGGAGGGATGGTAGAGGTGAATATGAAGGATGACAGGAACTAGGGAAAGAGTATAGAAAAAGCACTCCAAGGAGATGGAGCAGCATGTGCTAAGACCCTGGTGGGAGGAAATGAGAAAAACGCACTGAAAGAAGATAATGGGACTAGAACAGAGTTATTATGGCTTGCTATAAGGCTGGTGTGGCCTATAGAACCAGTCCATGCAATCCTTTACTTATATAAAACTGTCTTATTTTCTTTAGCACAGGAAGAAAATATAATAGTTTCGTTGGATAAATTTTAGAGGGGCAAAAAGAGAGTCCAGAAGAGAAACAAGGGATGCTTAAACTATGGTCCTATAATCAGGGTAAGGTGGTCATATGGAAACAGCTAACTGAATTTGAGGGATGTTAGAAATGGATTAAGAGATGACTCCTGAGTTTCTGGCTTAAGTGACTAAATGGATAGTCACACCCTCCACAAAGAAGACTGGGTTGTTCTTCTTTGGTTTTGGTTTATGAACTTTTGGGGGGGGTGGAGGGACAGAATTATAACACTCGTCTGAAAACATTGAGTTTGTGATGTTTTGAAGATGTCCAAGAGGGTATGCAAAGTAGGCAGCTGGATATATGGGCCTGAAATTCAAAAGTAAGGTATGAGCTATAGATAAACTTTCCATGACATCTATACTTAGGGATAACTGATGAGATGATCATTGGAGGATATACAGAATTATAAGAGGAAAGGGCCTAGAACTGAACATGGTAGACTCTCAAATTTTAATTACAGATAGGGAAATCTATTCTGATTCTAAACTCTGCTTTCTCCTAGGTCCCACTGATATTTTTGCAAATTTTGAAAAATGTTTATTTAAAGTTTGTGTATATTAAATTATCAGGTAAATTCTCCTTAAACCACAAAGTTCTGAAAATAAGAAAAAACTGGTGTGTAACCATTTGGTGGCAAAATCAAACATAAAATGAAGTAAAGTTATTTATAGTTTTTTTATCCTGCTTATAGTAGATATCCTTATGCATTGCTGCAGATATATTAATGTATTTAATTATGGGATGCTGTCCTTGACCCCTCTGGGGGAGTATCAAGGAATAAATAATATATATACCATATTACTTTTCAAATTCAAAAACATTGTAAATTCTGAAATTTTGGGATAATAGGTTTTGTACCTCTTTTTATCCATTAAGTGAAGAGCACGTAGAAAGGACTATGCCATATGCTTTGCATATATTATCTTATTTAACCTTATAATATCATAAATAAAAACTGAAATGGGCCTTCACAATTAGTTTTAAGAAACATAAGTACAATGTTTAATTGATTTTTATTTTCAAAAAGTACAATGTATCAAAAATTAAAATTCAGTTGAGCATATGCTATCTCTTGATAACATATGAAGAAATAATGAAATGAGGACATCTCCTTTCCAATCCAACAAAAAAAATCTGTAAATGAAAGATGTATTCTTCCTAAGAATGACTTGTCCACTTGTAATATTATATTTTGATATTATAGGCATATTTATATTTAGTGCTTATGGTTATATTTAAATAAGTTATACTACAGTTTATATACTTTTTAGAATTTTCTCATAAAATTCCATTGTTTCCTGTAATTATGGAAATATACAAGTTAATTACTAAAGCTAGATTCATTAAAATGTCTTTTTTCTTTTCAGAAAAAAAAGTCTGGCTGCATTGATGCTTAAACATTAATATTTATTAGGAAGACTTTTATAAAGCAAAAGACATTTTGCTTTAGAAATCAACAGTTGTGTTTAGATGACACTTTATATTTCACAGTTACTTTCATCTTAAAACAAAACTCTCATGTAATGCTTAAACGTATTATTTTTCATCCTTAGTATCATGACCTTTTGAAATCATTTTCGTTATGCAGTTGTGAGTGTTCTTTTAAGGATACAGAGAATAAAGGAGAAACAAGACTGACTTCTTTAAAAGGTCATATTTCAAATACCTTTGAGCATGATCAATGCATTTTTTAAAAATTTACATGTTCTAAAATATAACCAAAGCCATAAATAAGAACATCTGGGATAAAAACCAAACTTCCCTATAATACTTGCCATCTCTTATATCATTCTGTTACAAATACATTTTTAATTATATCTTGATGGCTAGATTTGGGGTGATATTAATATATTATTAACATAGGCAGACCTTATAAATTAACTGGCCACTTAATATAGTTGAATTTATAACAAAGAAATTTATATACTTCTGTAAGAATAAAAGGATCATAAATGTTTATTCCTGAAAAAAATTCTAAATAATTCAAACAATTTCACTCTATGTTAGACTTGAAAACTTTTAAAATCTTTTCTCTAGTTTGAGTTGATATATGATCATCAATTAATGAAGTCATTTTTATCATAATAAAATGTCATCATTAGAACTGCAGTATTCGAGTCTAACCATTTTCTAAAGAATATGATTGGGGCATTTTAGATTGTTAAATATTAAAATAACCTAGCTGAAAATGAGACTGAAATTATTCATTTGGACTGACAAACTGAAGAAAATGACTATTTCTTAAGTATATTTCTATCACTCAAAATGTGTAGTTATTACCAACATTTCAGGGGGAAGGTAAAATTTATATTTTCTTTGTTTTCCTTAACTAGTAAATATGATTATTTTCTACTTTCTATGTCCAAATGCAACTGTTATTACATTATTCACATTAATCAAATTATTCAAGTTACTATGTCTTTTTGTAGGAAAGAAAGGCCTTCAGTTATATAATTGTTGTAGTTTCACCATACCCTTGTCATTGAAAAACAATGTTCTTTTAGAATCAAAAATATATTTCCATTCTAAATTTTTATGGTTATAGAAAGTACATAGCCATTAAACCTTAATTCAAGGAGACTGATCACAGGACCACACGGACTAGGCGAAAACTCGGAATACAAAATAACAGTAGCCACAGTCACAAGTTGAATCAAACAGTCCAGTGATTTGAGTAAGGACTTTTATACTCACTTTGTAGTTAAAGAAACTGAAGCCTAAATAGGTTGTCAGACTTGCTCATAATCACATAGGCAAAAAGGCAAACTCAACTTCTTATCTTTTGATTGCAAGTAGGTTCAACTGCAAGTTATTTATTATCAGCTCACAAGGATAATAAAATGTAACTACAGGTCCCACCATTAGGAAAAAATATGTCCTTTATCTCAATATAATTATGAATCAACTGACTCTGGTAGAAAAACCTCTGGAGTTGCTTACCTACTCTTAGTAGAGTTTGATTTGATTCACTTATAATTCTGCTTTTGTTTTATTTTATTTCACTTAGTCTGTTTTGTAGCCATCATATATCTGAGTTCTCCATACAGTATGGAGCAATGCTATAATTGAAATCTACTATCAGAAAATATTAACTCTAGATTTCTTTAAGGTGCTTTGTTCCACTTTAGTCTCTAGATCTACGTATTAAATGTACACTGTTCTCAAAAGTCCTAGCATTCTTCCCCAGAAGAAATTTTAGTTTATTATATTCTTTATCATTACCTTAAAGTTTCTTTCCTAAAAAACATTTTCATAAGAGAGAAAAGATCATGGATGAGGAGAAGAAGTAGAGAAAGCAGAAAATATTTTCAGCCTTACTTGTTCTACATAAATATCATGACTATTCTATTTAATATTTTTAATTTATATTCTATTTACTACACTAATCTGAGCAGACTAACCAACTAAAGTAAAATTTTTTCATTGAAAACTAAAAGAAAAAAACAAAAAGATATTATAAAATATATTGTTTTAGCCTTTTTAAACTTTTGCCAATTATTTAATTATTCTGTCGTAGGTAAAATAATGCCTCCTTCACCAAAGATGTCCACATCTTAACTCCCAGAACCTGTGAATATATAAGCTTACACTGCAAAAGGGGCTTAGTGGCTGTGATTAAATTAAGGAGTTTAAAATGGGGAAATTATCTTGGATTATCTGGATAGGCCTTTTGTAATCTCAAGAGAGCATCTTTATAAGAGGGAGGCAAGAGGGCCAGAATCAAAAAGAAAAAGATGTCACTATGGAAGCAGATGTTATGGTGATGAATGTTGATCCAAAGAATGTGGGCAGCCTCAAGAAGCTGGAAAGGGCAAGGAAACAGATTATTCTCTGGAACCTCCTGAAAGAAACTGAATTCTGCTGATACGTTGATTTTAGTCTTCTGAAAATGATTTCAGACCCTAGAACTATGAGATGACAAATGTGTGTTGTTTTAAGTCACTAAGTTTGTGGAATTTTATTACAGCAGCAATAGGGAACTAGAATGTTCTCCTTATTAATCCCAAGTTTTATTTTCTCATTCTTATAGCATTAAGGATTTTGTTGATGGCTTATCAGAAACACCCTGCACAGAAATTCTGGTGCTATGGGATTTCCCAATCATAGCTGAAGTCACACAAGGAAAATCCTAACAGAGGTCAGTTCCCTAAATGTAATACCTTTAACTTATTGTTCCTAAAATGCTCCACTAATAGAAATTATAAAGAATAAAATAGTCTTACTTACTTTTTTTCTTTTTTCTCCTTTCCTTCTCTTCCATCCTTCCTTCTCCTCCCTTCTTTCTTTTTCTTCCTTACTTTTTCTTTTCCTTCCTTCCTTCCTTCCTTCCTTCCTTCCTTCCTTCCTTCCTTCCTTTCGTTTGTCTCTTTCTTTCTTTCTTTCTTTCTTTCTTTCTTTCTTTCTTTCTTTCTTTCTTTCTTTCTTATCTGTCCTTCCTTCCTTCCTTTTTTTCTTTCTCTCTTTTTCTCCTTCTCACTCTGTCAATATGATCTGAAAAAAGCATAGGTGAGGACAGACAAAAATAGAAAACTAGACAGAAGCCAGCTCATGAAGAGGAATAAATATTACCCTAAGCTTTGTTCTTATAACTCTGATGTGCCATGTGAAGCTTTTTGTAGGATAGTAACATGATCACCAAGTATGTTAGAATATCTCCGAAGCAATAACACAATGACTAAATTATTGAATGACCAGACTGAGCACAAGAAGAACATTTAAGAGTTTTGACAATATCCTAGGAGAGAAAAATATGGGACCCCAGTTGGGGCAATAGTATTTGATACTAGAAAGATAGGTCAAATTTTGTATATAATGTAGAAGAATTAAACAAAATATATGTATAGGACTTCTGATTTATTTATACATATAGTGAAGGGAAAGAAATAGATAATGCTTCAGTCTGAAATGGGAAATGAAGAAAATTGAATTTATCAAAATAAGAAATAAAAGTAGGGGCAAAAGTTTTGAAGCAAAGATCATTTCAGTATCAGACTTAACGAAATCAGAGTGCTTGTGGAACATCCAAGAGGAAAACCTAGTAAACAGCTAGATGTGTAGATTTAGAGATACCAATTTGGTGGCCAGCTAGGAAGTCACTGAATCAAGGTTTTAGATAAAGTAATTAAACTGGAGTTTTAGAAGAATTAGAATTAAAAAGACAAACTGCCAAGTAAAGAACTCAGAGACATCAACGTGTAATGCACATGAAAGACTAAAAGAATCTCAGAAAAGTATAAGATAAATCAGTACAGAGTAATATGACAAAGACAAAGTGGGAAAGAGTTTCAAGAAAAAAATAATAACTGGTTAACAGAAGTCCAATACCACAGGGAAGAGAGAAGAGAAAGAGCTGAAGAGATTGCCGGCAGACTGGGAAATAATTGGGTCACTTGTGATCCTCAGGAGAATGATCTCAGGGACTTGGTGAGAATGGAAGTCATTCTGCAGGGACTAGAGGGACATTGTGAATTGTAAATGAGGAGACCTAAGGGCGTAGCACTAGGCCCTTTCTCCTCTCTCTCTACAGTCTCCCAGAGGAGGATCCCATCAGTTCCCATGTTGTTGAATACCATCTCTATGCTAAAGGCTACCAAATGTGCATTTCTGCTCCAGAACTGCCTATGAGGATGGACACTGGAATCCAATGACTTCGGAAGTGAATTGGAGTTGCCATAAGACTCAGCACTAGGCACCTTCTCCTCTTTCTCATCTATGAGAATAATATCATCTATTCCCGCTGTTATAAATACCATTTGTATATTAACAAAACATAAATCTCAATTTTTTTTCTTTCTGGGGGACCAGCATAATATATACATTAGAAAGAAAGACACTGACAGAGAGAGAGAAGGAGAGAGACCTCACAAATAACAAATCTCTTAAAATTTACATTAGCAAGTATCATGATTATACCCCCACAAAATCAGTTTCTCTCCAGTTTTTTCCAAATCAGTTAGTGGCATCATTATTCATCCAATTTCTCAACTCAGAAACAGAATAGTCTTTCTTTCATCTGTTATTTCCCTCACCAACAACATATAATCTACCCTGTCCATACCAGCTCTCAAATATGTCTCAAACAGATCCATCTTAATCTCTATCACCAGAGCTCTAGTCCAAGACAAAATTATCCCTTACTGTGAGTACTCTGCTACTAATTTTCCAGCTCCTTCCATTTCTCTCTTCAACTGTTCCTCGTATAGCCTTCAGTTGCTTTTCATTTCATATAAATAAAAACTAGTTTCTTTATTGCGGCCTACAAGTTAGACAGGTAGTTCCCTGACTGTGTATCTAACTTCATCTCATATAGCTCTCTTTCACATTCACTGTGGTTTAGCTGCACTGGACTTTTTTCTTCAATTACTGTAATAAGCCAAGCACTGTCTCTCCACCACCACAGAGCTTTTTCCCTGGGTCTTTTAAAGGACTCACTCTTACCTCTCAGGACTTCGTTATAATGTCTCCTGGCCACACTGGGTGCTACTATATGCCAAGAACTATTTCAAGCATTTTACATGTATTAATCTTTTAATCTCCACAATAATCCAGTTTTAATAATAAAAACACTGAGGTAAAAAGAATGCACTGAAGGCCACACAACTAATAGTGCCAAGGTTTGAACCTAGGAAATCTGGTTTCAGACTTCACACTCTTAATCTGCTTCTAAAAATTCAGAAGGGTTGACCATAAAGACAGAGAAATCTTCAGGGACTTTAGTTATTATACACGTCTCTATGGTTAATACATGAGAGTGTTTGGGTGTTTGTGTGTGTGTGTGTGTAAGTGGGGAGACTTCATCATGTTTATATACAGGGTAATTAAGAAGAAGTAAGAGATACAAGCAAAAAAAAGATAACTGATTAAATAGGTGACTGAAAAAACAGATGAGAGGGATCTAAAGCAAAGGAAATCGTTTTGGCAGAAACATTCTCTTTCTATGTAACAGGAGAAAAAAGAGAATGTACTTTGGTAAACATATTTTTAGATTTCTAAGAAGTGAGTTGAAAACATCTTCTTTTTAAATTAGATTTTCTCAGTAAAGTTACAGGCAAATTCATTTGCTGGGTGTGTGGGCAGAGATAAGAAAAGTAGTGTACAAAACCTACCACATGGAATGGAAGACAATGGGCTAGAATTATGTCAACTGGGTGGAAAGCCCAGCTGAGATTAAAGATCAATAATTTGTAAACATCCATTTTGCATGTTGTCCTGGGACTGTCTTCCTTGACAACAGCTGGAGGCTGAGCTGAGAGGCTGCACTGGTCAAGGATGGTCGGGTATAAGGACAACAGGGAAAGAAGTGACTCTATGACTCTACTTGTGAGAACTGACTAGAATTAGTTGGGTAATTGCTGTATATGAAACGGAGCAAAGGCTAAAAGGTGAAAAAAAAATGGAATAGCCACTGAATTAGAAGATTCAACCTGACCAAAGAGAAGATATGAAGAGTGTGAAAGCAAGAGAAATGGAAGGCAGAGAGCTGTGGTCTCAGGCTAGGACAATGGTTCATCTTCTAAAACTTCCTGAACCTGGGAAACAAGGTGCACCACACCTTTCTCTATTGACTTTTACATTTTTCCCCTTCCATTGCCAACTAATCCTCTACCTTAGGAAACCATTCAAAATTCTCATAAATATCCACTCTTGTTAACACTGATCACTTGCTTTATGGTGTCAAAAATTCTACCATTCAAGATTTATTGGAAACACGTTGTCTATAATCCATGCTTCCTTTTATTAATGGAAAATTATCTCCAAAAATTGCAGCATCAAACATGGTTTTAATCATCTTCCTTACTACTTACAGAATATCTTATAATGACAGAGTGTCCAGATTTTCTGAACTTCAAATATGATGTTTCCATTAGACTTAAAAAACAGTGGTGCATGGCATAAGTAATTTGATTTTTAAACATTTTCACCATTTTAATAACTTTTGCCAGTGTCACAGTTTGTGTGAAGCTTCTTTGTTATTGAAACTGAATTTTTAAATACGCAGCCACAGATTATAGGGCAAGCAGACAACAGGCATGGAATCCAAAGACAATAATGAATATAATGAATAAGATTTAGTATAATCTATTTTCTACAGTATTTTATAATTCATAGAACACTTTTTATTAACCTTTCTTATTATCTTACTTGATCCCTTATGATTATGATCCCTTATTTGACATATTTTGTTGATGAGCTAAGATGCAGAGATGTTAAGCAAGTTATTGAAGTATCACAGAGTTAAAAATCAGTTCACACCTGCTTATCTCTATTCTGGTGCTCTTTTAAAAGTGAAAACTATGTTAATAATCATAGTGATAGCAATGGCATACATTGCTAAGTAAAAAAGTTTGCTTTGTGTCAGGCAGAGATTAGAGCACTGCCCACCTGGTCACATTTAACCCTCACAAGCAAGCCAGGGAGGTGAATAGCCTTGTTCTCTACGCATTACACATGAGAGAGGAAATAAAGGATGGGTTAAGGAGCTCTGAAGAAAAGCAAGAGTTCAAATCCTAACTAGTCTCACTACTGAGTCTTTCTTCCTTATCTGAAGTGATTATTAAAATGGAACTGCTTCTTTTCAAAGCAACAAATATTTTTAATACTGAAGAGGGAACAATGCAGAAGGCACCAGAATGAATCGCTACCAGACAAATATATTTGTACATTTTTATAGCCTAAGGAAATAATCCTAAATGTGTAAAAGGTTTAAAGCATCAAGATGATCATTAAAACATTATTAGTAATGATTCCATAATGTAGAGAACGTATAAAATTTAAACCTATGCCCTGATGGACTCTGTAGCATTCTTCAAACTTTTAGATTTAATTTACTTTTCATTTTTACTGAGGTCGAAAGGCTTTATTACTAAAAACACTTCATCATAAAATGACTAGAAAGCATAAACTTCGAAAGCAAAGCTAAAGTAAGCTACTTTTCCCCTCTATTAATGATGTAATTAAAAAATAGAATGATACATCAAGTGACTCTAACACAAGAAAAAATATGACTATTAAACTATTTTAAGAAGTGTCATCATTTTATTCATTCCTGAAACTCTGGCCCCACTTTCTATCTAGTCTTACCACTGAACCTATTTAATAAATGTACATAAGCTGGCATCTAAGTCCTGAACATTTACAAAACACTTCCACGGGAAAAGGTAGAATTTTAGGAGTGTTGGAAAAACAGAACTCGAATGTCTTTCAAACAATAATAGGATATTTCAAATTGTCAGTATACATGCACTAGGATACTCAACCAACATAAACCAGACCTTACAACAATGTATTTACAGCAGACAATAACCTTGCTATGTTCACCCCATTAATGTGAGCATAAATCATCCTCTGCGTCTTTATGGTGGTGTTTTTTCTTACCCAAACCTGGAAGCTCATTTCAAAGTAAATTTCCTAAAGGAACACAAGCACAGCTATACAAAAGGGCTTGCTTTTAAAAAGCAGC
This sequence comes from Cynopterus sphinx, assembly GCA_030015415.1. Classification (NCBI taxonomy): domain Eukaryota; kingdom Metazoa; phylum Chordata; class Mammalia; order Chiroptera; family Pteropodidae; genus Cynopterus; species Cynopterus sphinx. Next base: position 22,596,095 of record CM057393.1, on the reverse strand, counting down.
TCAAAAAATCACGTAAATCTGATTCTCTTGCCTCGGCAAAGGTTTTGTTTGGTGTTTTGTTTTTTTTTGTTTTGTTTCTTTCATTAATTCTTTTTCTTAGAAGGAGTGCTATTAGTGGCAAGGTCAACTTTGCCTTACCACAAGTCATTAATGACTGAATTGGTAACCTGATATCTAAGTCATTTGCTGTCATATATCTGTCATCAGCCCTTCAGAAAAGTTAGAGAATACAATGCCTTATTAGGACTTGACCAAGTTAGAGTTTCAATCCTATTGAACTCTGTATGTACATTGGAGAAAATGTGATTGTTCCTCAGCCTTTAAATATATTGCCAGCTCTAGCAAGCAGCAAGACATCTCCTACTGGAAAGTCAAATGCTGCAATGTGTCACTTTCAAACTTCTCTCACTGGTCCCAGAAAAATAGTTACAGATTTCAAATAACGTTATTTAAAGTAGATTCTGGTATACAGACACCCACATCCTCTAAAGTAAAATTTCCTAGTTAGATTGTCTCCAGTCAATCTGACCATTTAAACCTGACAGGCAAGCAGTTACAGTGGGCCAAAAATCTGTCAAAATGGTTTGCTTAACTGGTGATTACTTCTTGACTGACTTGAGCAGTCAAGTTAATCAAAACAGTCAAACCAGGTTTTCCATGGATACACAGTCTTACTTCTTCCTGTTTTAGTAGGTGTGCCCTGTTTATACATTTGACAGGACTTTTATTAAGTTACATTGTTTAAGAAAAACAAGTTGGGAGTCACTTCATAAATTATATAAATGTCTAAGCACTACACTGTACCCCTGAAAGTAATAGAAAACAATATTGAATGTCAACTGTAATTGAAAAATAATTTTTAAAATAAAAAAGAAACAACCAAAAAACTTGTGAGCAATCAGTTTAACAATTAGGGCTCTCTTCAGAGTTGGTCCTCAGGTTCAACACAGAGGAGAAGAGGCTCTCTGAGCCCGCCTGAGAGCTATAGAACAGAGGCAAGGGGGAGGGGCAGATAAGAGAAAACCACAGGAGCCAGAAGGACCCATACACATAGCTTCTAAGGTTTTTCGGTCAGAAGAATGAGGCATGTGTCTTTACAAGGGAATGGGCTCTTTGAGATTAATTAAAACACTTAGAAAGAACACTGTATAGGGTTTGATGACATAGGTGTCACTGTTTTTAATGGTTTTCCATTCTTAGTGTGAATAGCCATTTTCATCTGAAAAAAAGATGTTTTAATAATCCATTTAAATAATTTAAAAATAAGAATGAGGGTGATGTCATTACTCAGCTTGTGCAAACAACAATTTTGAATTGCAGTCTGTTGTTTCAAAAGAGCACAGTTAAGATTGCAGGTTTGGGAATTATCCTACCTGGCTTCAAACCTGAACTTCTCACTGACAAGTTATGTGCCTTTGGACCAAACATTTCTCTCTCAGGATGTAAATACTCTTATCTGTATTACCTGCAAGAATACTACTCAATTCCTAGGACTATTATTATTAAATAACTTAATGTGAGCACGGCACTTTTAACGGGGTAGGGTAAGAAGGACTTGCTGCAAAGAGGCATCTGGCCAGAGGGAGATGGTCTGGCTCAAATTCACCATATCTGTGAGAGCATCTTACTCAAACAAAGTATTTTTATAAAGCACCAGATTTCTTTATATCAACATCTTATGTTGGCTTGGCCTTGCTCTGATTAAAAGTTTTATCATTTAATGTTTCTATAATTTCTAATAACAATACTGATAAGTATATAGTTAAAATCTCTAGGTACCTGTCGATGCAGGCATTGAGCTAGGTGCTTTCTTCTCACTTCCACATTTAATAACCATGAAACCCAATGAGGTATGTCAGATTCACATGAAGAAACTGAGTTTTAATCAATTACATGAGCTTCCTGGGATCAAACAGCTAGTTATGACAGAGCTTGTTTTAAAACCTAACCTTCTTACTTTAAAACATATGTTTATTCCATTTCACCATGTTTCTAAGAATTTATAATATAATATTTGTTTAATTAATAATAACATACTTCTGGTTCTTCTAGCAATGAAGGGTAGTTGATATTGCAGATTTGAAACTCCTAAAAAAATTGTTTATTGGGCCCCTGAAGGTATTTACAATTAAGTCAGAAAAGCCAAAATGATTAAACACTGGCCTATCATATGCAGAGCCCATGTTCTTTCCACTTTCTAAATTGCCACTTTGGGTTAAAAAAAAAACAAAAATAAAATAAACAAGTCTGAAATATAAAACTCACATATTCCAAAGGACTTAGAGCTAGATAGGATTTCAAAGACTGGTTAATTCAACAAGTACAAAATAGAATGCCTTGTTAATTGAAGATGGCTGGAACATCAATAAATAGCCTACAAACAAAGCAATTGTTATCACATTAAAACCTTTTGAGTTGTTTCCTTGGTCGATTTTATTGTCATTGATAGAAGAAGTAATCTCAGACAATAATGTACAAAAAGCCTAAAGACTTCGAAGGAGCATGAATGAATGATATCTCTGGGACGAGCCCAGGCTTTCAGCTAAAACTCAACATAGTAGGGTATAAGCCAACACGCAGGATGAATATCTCAAGAGACTTGCCCTAGGTCAATTCATCTCTCTGTGATTCCTTATCCTCTAGATGGAAATAAAAACAGTGAACTCTCTTAAATGTGCCCTACAGTCTGATTAAAGATTGAAAAGGTCTCTAAAAATCCACAGCACTCCCAGGAAAAATGCTAAATATCATTATCATTATTACACCAAATGCCATAATTTGGTCTCTTCAGATTTCTTTTCTATGTAGATTCCATCAAACTCTGACTTTTGACTTTTTGCCTCTCTGACCAAATCTCCAATGACAAAGCAAAGGGAAATGTTGAGGCAATTAGTGGGGAATGGAAGCAATTAATTCCCTTTTTTAGTGGAGACCTGGCCTCTGTGAACTGGTTTAACCAAAAATAATCAATGACCTTTTTCTGACCAAACCGAAGCAAATCTACTTGATACTTGTCACTGGTTATCCATCTACTGCTTCAACATTAATGAATCTCTTCACTTTGCCCCTTTCCTTTGTGAAATAGAGACACCTATTCTGGTCCCTAGTTACTTCTGCAACTGCTATTTTTGCAAATCTAATACAGTCAAAAACCTCATTATCCATATGTAAGTCTAGGAACCAGTTTTAGCAAAGCTATGCTTTCTGATTTCCCCAAACCTTCTCAACTTTGCACTGTCTCCCCTTCTCTGCTATAGAGATGGGTATTTGTTCAAAATGAATGAAATAGAATGAAAAAGATAAAGTTTAAAGTTAAAACTCGTCGAAAAAAGATTATAAATTTACCTATGTCTAAGCATCGTGCAGACCTTGATTAAAATCCCTGCTGCGTCACTTACTCACTGGTCACCTTGGGAAAGTTACCTATTCTTTGTAAATCTCACTTTTCTTTTCTTAACAATAAAGTTAACAGCACTTGCCTCAAAGGTATTGTCAGGCTCAAATGAGGTGATACACGTAAAGCCTTGTAGTACCAGATGAGAGCCCAATCAATAGTAGCTATTATCAGCTGGTGAAGAAAAGAGAAGAGATTTTTGTGTAATATAGCTGATATCAATACTCATTAAAACTCTTCTAAAGTGACTGCTACTCAAGCAGATTAGTTAACATTTATCCCCCAGGAGAGGACTTAATATTTTAGCTTATGCATTTGTTTTATAATTTTTTTTCCTAGTGTAGTCTGGAATATCTTTTCTCACTATTTTGTTATTGTTGTTGTTTGTTTTGTCTTTAGACAAACACATCTTAAGCAACTAATAAAAGTTTGTCATGCATTTCACTGGGAATGTTCAATAGGACTGAATACAAGTGAATGTAGATAGTTTAATACACTCAGTATTTGATGTCCAAACAAATATAATTGCAAATTAATTGGCAATACATTATTAGAAAATATAGAAAAGTAGAGAGCACCTACGAAGAAAAGATAAATTAAAACTTACTTCCCAAATTACGCAGACTTGCTTCATCCTAGACTTCATTTTGCTCTGAGAGCTCTGTCCTAAGGCAGAGTCCTCTAAGGCCGTTTTTCGGGAGAAGAAACTGAGAGGGAAAAGGCCAGATATGTGAAATACTAGCCTATGGTTATGTCTCATACTCCAAAAATCTGTCCAAAATGTGAGATTATGGATCCCAAAGGAAGAAGGAGAGAGGTCCTATCTTTGGGCTCTGAGTTGGATTTCTAATCTTAGAGCTCCGACATCTAACATAAGTTTGATACCCCAGGAATACATTCAGAACCACTCTTCAGGACTAGGAAACCTAAACTTTACCACCACCAGACCCCTCACGCTTCACACTCAGTTCCAGTCCCATTCCACTCACCACAAATTAAAATAGTCTGGAAATACACACACACACACACACACACACACACACACACACACACGACGGGGGTGGGGAGAGAATTATTCACAGTCACATGGCAAGTTGGTAGCAACCTAAAATGCTGAACTGACTTCCTATTTCACAGTGTGTTCTATCAGCACTAAACCAAGCAACCACAAAGAAATCACTGAATCACTTGCAAACATTTGTTTGGCCCACTGGCTGGGAGCTAATCCATGTTCCGTTTAAGTGGTTATTTCAACAATGAAAAATAGGCCTATTACCTTTGGTTTTCTTATGAAGTAGGTTATATCATATTTTTTAGCAAAGTACTTGTCTTTGTCTTCTATTCTTTCCAGAGGGGCAACCACTGGCAAAGTATCCAGAAACAGATGTTTGTCCTTACCCTCTCAGAACAGATTCAAGAGCATGCTATAAACAAAATTTAGAATTGATGACTCTACTGGTCTTTCATCCCTCCAGTATTTGTCCCAAATGGCCAGAGATATCCTGCTAAAACACAATCAGATCAAGCTACTACTCCCCTTACTAAAATCCTCTGACCCTTAAAAGCACAGCTCTTATGGTCTGCCCCTACCTTAACTCTCCAGCCCCACTTTATGTTATTCCCTACAATGACCCCACACTGAAATAAAGAACCCTGAATGTGCCATACTTTTCACAACTCTGCATATGCTAGTTTTGGTCCGATGCCTTTCTCCTCCCTTTGCCTGCCCTGAGAACAGCTAATTATTTTTCATCTCTTTAAACACCTTGCAAAACCCCAGACTCATAGTGAATTCATATGTACTTCTATTATAACACTTTTCAGTGTGATTAATTATTGAAATGCCTAAACTGCTCACTGATAGGTAACATATAACTCGCGCATCTTATCCTCAAAACCTAGTATAGCACCAGGCATACTCCTCTACTTATACACCTTCAACTTAGAAGGCAAAATCACACATTTTCTACCTTCTCCAGAGGATGGCGTCATCAGTCATCTCACTGGGCAGACTCACTGCCTGGTTTGTTTCTTCACTTAAATGGATATGCTCAGTTTTTCAAACACTTTATAACCCTACATGTCACAATGCGTTTAAAAGGTTAATAAGAAAAAAATCATTGTTTTCAATAAAAAAATAGATGTTTTAAAATTTGAGAGAAGAGAGAAAGTAAAGAAGATTGAATATGCTTATGGGAAAGATCTTTAATGGTAGTTATGATTTTGATGGAAAGAGCAAATCATCCATCATGTGAAAAGTACCTTGCACGTGTGGACAATAATAAGCTATAGAAGAAAAGCTATTGACTAAGTGGAGCAAAACATTAAAAGTTTACCAGAACTTAAAGTCAGGTGGTAAGAAAATGCTGCTTATGAAACTGTTGTAGACCTCAATGGCTCAGTACGTTCAAGTCCATTTGAATTTGCACAGGACCTAAGGGAGCAGACTGTAAACATCTTAGCTGCTAAGGAATTCCCTACAGACACTAACTGAGATCATTACCCATCAGGTTTTCAATGTAGTAAGTATTGATTTGGGGGGAGTAGGGAAAGATGCTTGAGAGAATGACTTTTAGCAAAGATAGGGGAAAGTATATAGCAAAATATCCAGTTGAACAGATAGAGAGCTCTGGTTCAAATTCTCATCTGGATGGTAATACATCAAAGGAAACTGAATATCTTTTCAATTTAATTTGTTCATGTGCATGTGAAATTCTGTACTGGAAACATGTTTACACAACAAAAAGTAAAGAAAGGAACAAAGGGAGGGATGGAAGAATTCTCTGGCTCAATGGAAGAAGCTAGAAAGTGAATCACAATTTGTTCTATTACTCAGGCAGAGGAGAAGTGTTTCAGGAAAGGCAAGAGATGATTTGGAAATACTCTTCTATGATAATTCTTAGGAATGAATATAAGGAGGCATGGGAATCCCTGTTAAAATTCAATTTCTACTTCCTAGACCCATTCCTTTCAACTGCCTTTTTAGTCTTATTTTTGAATTTTCACCTATCTCAAACTTAGAGATAAAAAAAAAAGCAACCTAATGGGTCTTCAAGATCATTAGGCTCAACCTCCTGCTCTGTTCTGAGAACAATTACAAAATCAGGAATAAGGACTTTCTCTCTTTAACCAATCTATTCTTAAAATGGTTAAGTGACAAAATTCCATAAAACCTATCTTACTGTTTCACTTTTCAATAAAAAAGATTCCCCCAATTTTCCTAAGGCTTAACATAAACTACCTGTAATTCTCAATGGATTCTCATATTTTTGTTGTTGTTGATGATGAGTAAGTGCCCAAGAATTTCTAAACTGCAACAAATGCAATTTAACAGAATCACAAAATTATCTATCATCCCATAAGCTTTCATAGGCAAAGTAATACTTGCTAAATGTGGGTATATCTTCAAACACCTACATCCCAACCTTATACCGCACCCCACAGATTTCTGAATTCACAACTCTATAAAATAAGGAACATTTCTGTATTTTAGTTTTTTTCTTATATTTTTTACTTTTAAGATCACTGTTAAGTTCTCCCTCCTTATAAGTTATGTTTTGGAGGACCCATATGATTCTTCCTACTTTCCTCATACATCCTCTGCTCTATGCCTCACAGACTCTTCTTTCTAACCTTAGTAAACATAATCAGTAAAACTTGCACAGTAACTACATATTTTTTTAACTATATTGTGCACTATATGTTTGTTTTGTTTTGCCAAATGGTATAAAATTTGCAATCTGCTATTTGTAAACGTTACCTCTCTGTATCTACTATCACTCCATTGCTTAATCTAATATTTTTTACTATAAAAATTAATTAAATTTATCTCCATGAAGAATCTGGCATGTCTAGCTGATTTCAGATGATTTTATTTGTACATTGATTTATAAAGAATTGAATGATTGCATTTCCATGCATATATGTTTATTATTTTATCAATATCTATCATCATTCCTTTTGAATCAGATTTCATTAGTTATTTGAAAGTATTGTTTAACAATATTTCTTTTATTTTGTTTCTCCTTTTCTTATTTCTTCTTTTTAATTGTTCAAACCACTGTTTTCAAAATCATTTTTTATTTCCACTGTGTTAATTACCACAATTTCTGGAAATATCACTTATGCAAGAAACCTGAATCATATTTGAATATCTCAATTATTTTGGCAATCTATAACTTATAACAGTTATTAAAATTAAGCTGACTTTTAAGAAACATTTTCCAGCTTTTTCATTTTTTGACATCAGCTTGAAGTTTCAATTCAACAAAATTACTCATACACTGAACTACTCTACTGCTTTAGAAAGAAACTGAAAATTAAAATAATAATAAAGATCGAAGAAATAGACAACATGAAATACATATATATGTGTATATATATACACATATATACACATATATCTATGTATACACATATATACACATATATATTACACACACACATATATATACATACACACATATATACATACATATATATACACACACATATATATACACATATATCTATACACATATATATACACACATATATCTATGTGTATATATATATATATATATATATGGAATATATATTTTCCATTTGCTTATAGCTAAAAAAAAGATTTTTTTATTCTTAAAGTGGAAATCACAAATTTGGCTTCTTTAAAATAGCTTTCACCAAAAAAGTAAAAGACATAGTATAAATTCCAAAGCTACTGAAAAGTATAAACTATGCTCAGATTCATCTAAAGCAGAAGTGAAGCAAAATTGAATAAACTTGATAATGAACCCAACATTCTGTTTCATTTTGCTTTGTTGTCACAGTTTCTGAACAGAGAAAAATCATGAGGTTATTTTGGAGTCTCTTAATGTTAAATAAAGTTTCTAGTAAATAAGTTACTAATTAGTTACCTTAAATAAATTAATGATTACCTAAGGCTTATATTCCTCAAAATGTCTATTTCCAATGAAACATTTTTAAACAATATTAAAATAAGAGATTATAATCCATATAAATAAATACATATAAAATGCATGCATATAATCTTCAAGTCTCTACTCTAATTCTAACTGTTATAATTGAAAACTGTTACTATAAAAAGTTATTGCTTTGGGCTACTTTACATCTCCTATACAAAATTTCTGAATCCAAAACTTCATTTAAAAAAAAAGAAGCAGAATTTTTAACACTGGAAAAATAACATATGCTAAAGTACTATCTGGTGTTATTTCTGCTATGAACAGTATTCATAAAGCCAATGAAATATATATTGCTAAAATGTAAACAAAAATTAACATTTACTCAAAAAATAACATATAAGTTGCAATAAAGTGTTAAATCAGGTTCCAATTTAGTAAATATCTAAGAATATTAAACTGGAAGAAGAAATCGCTTTGGTTATCATGAACTAAAACAGTGATTTCTCCATCTTGATGAAAATAAGACATTAATAGAGTTTGATATATATTTTATCCAAATTACAGCAAATCCCAGCTTGACTAATATCCTGATAGCCAGTAGTGATCATGGAAATGAAACCATAGTTATAAGAAAGCCACACGTATCAAAGTAAAATAGGTATTGATTAGACTTATCTTCAGAGTTTGTCTAAAGTACAGAAAATTATCCTGCCAGTTGAGTTACCTACCAGCAATGATTGGATTCTATCAGTGCTATCACCTCTACAAACGGCACCAAATTACAATCCCTCTTCCCAAAACATAAGCACCATGCCAAAAGAGACAACCAAAGTAAACGATCTGATTATGAATAACTTGGGCTGGTTGGAATCCGCTTAGTTGAGGAAAGAGAAAAGAGAAGTGGCTCATTAGGGCATTTCCTGAAAGTTGGTTGGAATTTCAGTTAAGGAAGAAGAAATGACACAGCAGTTTCAAGTAAGGGAACTTCCTTTCTTTATCTGAAATATGCCACCAATTTGAGAAATAACACTCCAACAAAACTACTCCATCACAGTAATGTGGCCACAGTAAAAGCTTTCATTTATCCTATTATTGCCCCGTAATTAACATTTCTTCCCAGGATGTACACAAGCAGTACATAGCTGTTATCAAAATGGACTAAGCTCCCACATTAATTGTAGCATGTTAAGTCTCATAGTTAACATTTTCTCAACAAACTAACATGCACCAATTTTCAGTTTTTAAGAACTGCAGCTTTATTTAAGAGTATTACCAGATTTTGAGTTTTTACTTAAGGCCATCAAATTTCCTATATTTCATGTAATCACACTTTCCTTACTTATAATTTAGGGAATAAATATTATGTTTTTAATGTGACTCCAGGATAACATTTATCTTGTCCAAGAATATTTTATCTTCCTATGTAGATTGGGAGATACATAATTCAACTCATAAGATTTCTAATTTTTATTATTTTCCTAACCCAGTTTGATCTGAACTTTTAAAGGATATGAGTACTATTTTCTCACTAACTGCCACTACAAATGAAGCATCTCAAAAGCTCTCATTTTATATATTGCATAAACCTAAAAAAAAATCTCAAGATATAACTTTGTGTCCATAATTTGTGCTGTGAAAATTTGCATTTATTCTACAGGTTATACCACATACTTATTTTACCTATTTTGAAAAAAATGTATAAAGCAAAGCATTTCTGTTAATTACTGGAATTTCATGCAAACGTTATGTATAAATATATCTTGCCTTTGTGTTTTAAAAAAAATCATGCATCCTGCCTGAGCTACACATAAGCAAAGTGGACTCTCATGCTGAGGGTAGCCCTCTGACAAAACTTCCCTTGTAGGCTGTTGGAAGACAAGCTTTTATTCACTGAAATGGTGATTCAGATATATTTTGAAAGATAAATTATGTATAGTTTAAAGACAAAAAACAGTAATCTAATAAAGTAATATATGAAACAGACAAAAACAAAGTAAGAAATAAAAAGATTATTTTCTTACATCTGATTTTGGGAGGAAATAGGATATTGAAATGATAAACTCCATGAAAGTAGAGATTATTTGGTTTCCAAAGTCAAACATATTTTGGGGCACTAAGGTAATCAATATAAATAACATCTAAGTTAAATAATGTTTAAGTTAAAAAATATTAACAGATAATGCAGGAAAAAATTGCTGCTTGCCAAATGGCAGCTAATGCACTTTTGGAAATGAACTGAGAAAGCAGTTCTATAGGTAAGTGAAAAGCAGACAAGAAGATAGACTATTAGCCCTTCAAAAAAGAAAAACAATACATTTGTTGTTATTCAGATTGCTTTTAGAGAAGTCTCAAATATAAAAAGTTATTATTAAAAATCCTTTTATTTGCAATTGATTTCACACATATACTGCTGGGACGTTGAGGGCCTTTATGCCCGTAAGTATGCCTTTAATCATACCAACATGAAAACCTTCCAATCTGTTAAACACCGAAGAATCCTAGCTTCTCTTAAAAAAAGAATTAAATAAATCAAAGGAAAAGATGTATCTTTTCAAAGAAGTTTGGAAAGGAAGTCCAAGATCATTACTATCATAGGAAACAAGCAAATAAAATCAGGTGTGAGCATATAGTACTGGAATTTATGTCACTCATGAATATAAATTGTACTTTTAGAGAGATTAATGTCATAATGAAGTCACTTGGCAAATTATTGATTATTTGAAAGTCTGATTTCATTGCTAGTTTAGAGAAGTTCAAAAGTTAGAAAGTGAATGTTTCCTGTTTTTAGGTGATAACTCCAGACAGCCTGAACAGTACTTTAAGATAAACCCTAAATGTCAAATCTGATCTTGAATTTCCTTATCATTTAAGAACTATAGACCATCTAATATGCAGGAGTTCATCCCACTAAAATACTAACACTGAAACTTATCTAGATTTTTATTATCTCACTAGCACACTAGCAGTATTATATTTGTAAACTTTAAAAATATCTTTTAAAACGGCACTTAAGATTTATTCCATAAAAGTTATTATGTCCTTAACCAGAAGCACACCAGGCATGAGGACTGTGGAACACATGCATAATGTGCACATCACTATACAATTGTAATAGTAGTGCTTTTCCACTTCTAAAATGTTCTTTACTTCAATGAAGTTCAGAAACATCAATTTATTAATCCACCCATGTCAGTAACAGTGCATGAACTTATCATTGCTCTGTGAGAAATGGGTAAATTCAATGAAGAGAATCAAATCACTTTCCTAAGTTTTTCTGTGCCCAACAACTTACTTTTGAATAAAGAGTCTCTAGAAACCTGTAAGGCATTAATATAATTTAATTCTTCTATGAGGGATTTAAGATTTCTCTAAAGCTTATGTTTAATCATGACATACACTGGGGTATTAAATAAAGAGCCAGTCCTTCTGAAAATTATGAAATAGGCAAAATTTGTCTTTGACATGCAACCTCTATGTCCTTTTCCCTTTTGCCAGACAGGTGCCATAATGCTGTATTATCCTCCCTATTTTGCCACTATCTAAAACTATTTTTAGAAAATTCTATAATTAATTCATTATGCATTTTATTCACTGAGATATAAATGACTGATGAGGCATAAAATATTCTCCCTCCCCAAAACATTTGCATTTGGAAGGTAATGAATCCTTAAGGTGAAGAAGATATCTTTAAAATTGGGAAGGGATTATTCTATATAAAATTCCAGAAATCAAAAATATTCCATAGAGACTGCCATCTAATCCGAACACTGCTATACTCAAACTAGAAGATGTGTTATCTATAAAATATATAAAAGTATATAGCTTCTTCCTTTCTAATGTTAGAATGTTCCAAATGAGATGACATCTCCCATGATTGACACTGTAACTCCCTAGAGATGAGAAAAATGACAAGTCTTCTACAGCCTGCCAAAACTGTACAGTTGCTCTCTGTCAGACAGGGGAGGATAGGATATGCTGTCATAACAAATAACTCCTAAAACACAGAGCACCAAAAAGAATGTTATTTCATACTCTGCATGTCCAGTGCAGATTAGTGGGGGAGTTCTGTTCCACATAGTTACCCAAGGACCCAGGAGCTGGAAGTTCCATCTCCATATGTTTTCAACCCCAATAATACAAGGAAACGGGATACATAGAACTCTAAGCAGGTTCTTAAAGCTTCTGCAGGAAGTAATGTTCGTCACTTTTGTTCCTCATTCGTTGGCCAAAGCTACCAATGGCCATGCCTACTTCAAAGGAAATTGACCTGCTGTCCTACCATGTGTTGAATAAAGAAGTAAGATATTTGTTATTATGACCAATGACTATAACACTCTCCCAAGAGCTGTTAGTGTTTAACATTTCCCAAGGAATCAATCTTTTGTAAAGATTAGTTCCCCTATAATGTCATCTAAGAAACAATTTCAGTCCATCCAGTAATAAGCTATGAGCTTATTTCGCTTCAAAACAAATGAAAAGAGAATTAAAAGAGGAATAAGAGAGGGAGCAGAGAGACAGATAGTTGAAGATGATCATTTTGATTATCATGATTTGAGGAGACAAAAACAAAACTACAAGAAAAACTATGTAAGAGGATATATAAACATATCAGTATTATGACTTTTGTTCTTAAGATCTATACCAAAAACCAAAAACACCTTCCAGAATATAACTGTGAGGGAGAAATTGTCTTTCAGAAGAGCATAAAAATATGAGAGACATTTCACAAATTCAACTTTAGCTATAAGCAAAGTTGTCCTGAGAAAACTATAATAATTATAATACTAAAATTACTTTTAAACAAGGAAAATCTGGAAAGAGTAATAAAATAAGAAGTACAGAAAAAATAAATAAGTAGAAATATATTTTGACTTTTTCATTTCAATATTGTTTTCTCTCCTTTTAGAGGGTTAAAAATGTGCCAATGCATACAAAATAAAAATCAATGTGCACATATTTAATTCATAATTTTTGATTACTTTTAACTGCTAAACTACATTCTGTGAAGGAAAATAAGTAGAAGAGAAGAAGAAAAGAGATAAGACTGTCTTGTTTCTCATGTAAGGATGTAATATGCAATAATCTAACAAAATCAAGATGTGATTTCAACCAAAAAAATTTACATAGAATAAGCAAAGTATTAATGTTCTCTTGGGGATAACTCTTACTCTTGGTGACAAGAAATGTAGTTTCTAAATTCACATCAGTCATTAGGTGCTTCATAAGTTGAAAATTAAACAAAGGACAATAAAAGGCTAATAGGACTTTAATAAAAGTGTCAACAAATTCAAAAACATTATCGCATTGACAATAGTTCTTTTAAAAAAATTATAGTATCTTTGGAAGTAGCCAACATGATTTATTCTTATTTCCTAATTTGAAAAATACACACACATTTGCACATATGTACAAACTCACACTGCTGCCATGGATTATGAAATTTAAAATGGAATATGTTCTTTGTAGACAGAGGTTTCTCTCAAGGAAATGTTAATACCAAATTTCCCAGGACACTGAAATGAGAAGGATCTGTTAAATCTGCTAACTGAAATGTTTCCCAAAATGTAAATACTGGGTGTGTCTAGACTAGCATGTAAACATGCTAATTACACTGGGAGTAAATTATGTGAATTGCCTTAACTTTCAATGTAACATTTGTAAATGTTACATTTTTTGTATAATAATGTTTCCTTTTCGTTGTGCTATAAACTAATGAGGAAAAAAAAGAAGACATCAAAAGAAAAAAGAAAAGAATGAAGAGATATCCAAATGCTAGAGAAGGCCAATTATTATAAAATATAAGTACAACTCTATTCACATATCAGCTCTGGATAAAAGTTAGGTCACATGTATTATGTGCTAGGAGCTTTGCTAGGTGCTTTCACTTGCATACCTTAAGGAATGCAGTGACTTTTTAAAAAGGTAATATACTTCAGAGATTATAAAGTTAGAAGAATAGAGAATTCAACCCCTTGAATATTTCCTATGTTAAATAAGAAAAAAAGAGAGCTGGTAAGTGGCAGTGATCAAGTTGGTATATCTGAAAATCCATGACAAGTAATGGTGTACTCAGAAGTGATTCTTTTCTCTGTGTAGATCTTGCTAATCGTATAGAAAACTGGACTTCATTGTCTCGTTTCATTTCAGAGCTGAGTTTTGAAAAATCCAAGGATTTCACAGGTTTTATGCTCTTTGTTGTACTCTCCCTGTTTTGGGTAACAGCTCTGAAACAAAGAGGATGCACACATACACACATACAGCTCATATGTGCACATGCAAATAACATGGCTGTTGGTGACTCTAATTCCTCCAGGCAGAGCCACATATGATTGTTACAAGGGGAAAGAGGTGCATCTCTCACTCTATATACATACCTACAACTGTTCACCTTATGCTGGCAGGCTGGTATAAAACTATAAACATGGCATGAGAGAAACGCACCGAGTGTGACAAGGAAGAAACAAACAATAAAGTGGTACCTAGTAACCTTAATTTTAAAGAAAAGAAAATACATGGTAAATTATCAAGCACGATAGTAAGATTATAAATGTCTGTTATCAATTAACAGAATACACGTAGCAAAGTGAAAATGACAGCACAATGAGATAAATGCAATTCCACAGGTATCACAGGACGGTAGTAGAATACCATTCTTTTCTAGAATAGAGCCATAGAAACATGTTTGGATATATATATTACAGCATAAGCATTAGAAGGATTAAATTGCATATGAAGAGAAAAAGTAAATATATTACATAGGTTCAGGGAAATATTCACAGTTTAAACCACTTTGTCCAGACATTGACTGAAAGAGAAACAATATGAGGTGGGTACTATCCCATATCACAAGTAAGTTTAAAGTTGTTTGTCTAATAGTATTTAATTCTGAATATTGCAGGTTTTTATTGAATTTTTCCAGCTTTATTGAGGAATAATTGCCAAATATAATTACATGTGTTTAAAGTATACAACATAATGATTTGAAAGACATACATTGTGAAATGATTACCACAATCAAGACAGTTAACACATAAATCACTTAACATAGTTAACTCTTTTTTTATGGTGAAGACTTAAGATCTATTCTCAGCAAATTTCAAGTATGCGATATGACATTATTAACGATAGTCTTGTTGAAAGCAGAACTTCATAGTTAAAACGGACAAACTAAAATTCATTATCAGTTTATTAATAGTTCATTCCTATAGGAATGTTAAGCCTAAGTATGGACATAAGTAACTCCCAATGGCTTTTTATTAATGATAATTGCCACAAAATGATTTGGAAGCAAGACTAAGTTATATATATTATCCATGCCTAAATACGACAAAATGCAAGACACATTCAGAAGTCAGTCAGGAATGGGGGAGGGGGAATGAATAAATCAATATCCAGGTAAATATGACTCTTCTCCCTCTAAATTTTATTAATAAGTCTAATTAATTTAATGGGGAAATAGCTGTATAAACCTCAAAATTATAAACTTGAATAACATATTTGGGCTTCTTTTAAAGTGAATGATTTTATTTTCCAGAATTCTTAAATAAACTTTCCTTTCATAAGGAGAGAGTTCTACAATATGTGAGAACTGTCACAAAAATATGTACTTTTGTTGCTAAAACTTTAATCTTTTCACTCGTTAACTCAAACTGCCTTGACTTCTCATGTTTATGCAAAACAGATTTTTTGGAGAAAAAAAGAAAGGTACTGTAACATCAGAGGAAATCATCAAAGAACTAGTGGCAACATCTTAAGGCTTTTATCAAAGTAGTGAGGGAATGCATTAAAGCAACAATATCTGAAGCTTACATGTGATGGGACTACCAAATTTAATAGTGTATCTTATGAAATATGTGGATATAATGATTTTTTTTAAGAATACCTCATTCTGAAGGACTTTTTTTTCTGAGTAAGAGAACATTATTATCTCAAGACAATTCAGAAAAAAAAAATCCACCAACATTTCATTAATGAAATATGTCTCACACTCTACAAACAGAAAACCAAAAGTTTTGAAAAACTGTATGCAGTGTTAGTGAAAGTTGTACAAAGGGGAATAAGCTTATGAATGGAAAACGTCATTTTAAAAATCCCTCATCCATCTTGTGGGGGTGGAGCCAGCCCATTTCCTGTTTCTGCCCCTCTTACCAGTCTAGATGTGGCTTCTTTATATCCTTAGTTATATGAGTTCTGTTCAGCTAGTCTTCAGATGGTTTTCTAGGTTGAGTGTTCTATAATTTAGTTGTAATTTTAATGTGGTCATGGGGGCAGCGAGCACAGTGTTTTCCTACTCTACCATCTTGCCAGAGAACATTTTGATGGTTACCAGACTGGAGGGGTGCTGGGAGTGGGTGAAAAGGGGAAAGGAGAAGTACAAATTGGTAGTTACAAAGTAGTCATAGAGATGTAAAGTATAACATAGGAAATATAATCAATAATATTGTGATAACTATGTATGGTGTCAGATGCGTACTAGATTTATTGAAGTGATCACTTTGTAAGTTATATGAACAAATAATTACGTTGTGCAACTGAAACTAATATTGTACATCCACTGTAATTAAAAACTTTTTAAATATTTTTAAAAACTTTAGTCATAGCACATAAATGTTTAAGAAAAATATGGAGCTCTCATCTAGCAAATCTTGCTAAGCAAACTATGATCAAATTTGAGGTATCTGCTTACATTTTTCAAAATATGTTTAAAATAAACCATTTCTTGTTTTAAATGAGAAGTATTTAAAAATATAGTTTTACCTTCAAATAATAGTTAAAATGAAAGGAAACCCACATGAAAATGCATGTGTTAGTGTTTAACAGAGTGAACATTTGAGATGCTGCTAATAAGAAATTTCATGGGAGGTCACAAATGAGTCCCCTCATATACTGACAAATCAATTTCTTATGCATATTTAGTCTACTTGGGGGTCATTTAATGTACCAATAACTATTGAGCTCTTTGATTAATGAAGCAGAATGCATGGGTGGGAGTAGTAATGCTAATTAGACTCTTTTGGGTGCTATATGGAACAGTCCTGTAAATGTGAACTACAAAGCCACTGGTATCCCACTATGGGACTCTCAGCTGCCACATAATGCTAATTATTTTCTCAAAAATGAAAAGTTAATCTACAGTTTTTAAAGTTAAAACATTTTAAATTTATGGCAGAATTAGAATCTGTCTTTCATGTGAATGAGGTAAAGTTTCAGACAGTAGTTGGGAACTTGGGCTTCTGAACATTAAACAAAGAAATGAGTTGTCCCAAGAAAGACCGAAGTGGGATTCATTTAACAGTCTTAAGATCTTCATATATTCTCCATGATAGCCAGAGAAAATCTTACACATTACTACACAGCACAATAATGTGTTACACCCTTCTAACAGATATTTTAAAGTATTTTTACAAACTCTGTTTAATGAGAATAGGCACTGCCCTGATTAATAGTATATATATTTTATTTTTACATTAAAAAGAAAAAAAATTTATTACGTGCTCTGAACATAAAATTTAAACCACTTGAAATAGTCTTTTCTCTCACTGTGATATAGTCACCAAGAATAGATGTGACTAACTTGCACTTATTTTGTTATAAAGTCTTATCAGAATGCAAGTTTGTTATCTTCTGGGTACTATATTAGCAAAATATTCTTTAATTTCTTAAATATTTGTGTGCCCACCTCAGTTATTTTGAGAAACTACTATTTGGAAAACATTATTTAAGGGTTAAAGTTTAGGTAGTAAAGAGAGTCACTGGTTCCAGGTAAACAGCCAGATGTGAGCACGTTCTCTCCTTGAGCGTTTTGACGGCTCACACCTGCTGACTTCAGGCATTTGACAGATGCCCGGTCTCAGGCTGGGAGGCATAATCTGCAGTTCCACTTGAAACCTGCCTATGTAAATTGCAAAATACTCAACTGGGACAGGCCAACATCTATGAAGAGGTTTCTCTTTTCCAAATTTATTTTCGCTGAACAATACTGTTTACTTCAGTGAAAGGGAGACCAGATTAAATTTTACCAGTTATTTAAGGAATTATGTGGGGGAAACCTGAGCACTCTAGCACCCCGTATCCAACACATGCCAGTGTTATTGCAGTTCTGCCTAAAAACCAGCATCTTACAGTGCTACAGAAGTGGCCTGATCTTTAATCCAACACACATATGAAAAAGAAGAGAAATAATTGGTGTTAAAGTAATTTATGTGAAAAATATTTCTATTTTACACCATAAATTCAAAGAGGACAAAAACATTTTTTGTTTAATCACCATTGTACTCACTACAAAACTGAGCATACAATATGTGATTAGCTCTTAATAGCTCTTCATTGAATGAATGAAATTGACAGATATTTGATATTGATTAGATTCCCTATTATTTAAGTGCAGCTAAAATTATCCTTTTCGTTGTTGTTCCAGAAACATACATATATACATGCTGTGATTTATATTTTTGAGGTTGTGAAAAGCTATATGAATAGACTTTAACACCTGCAAGAGAGATAAACTATAATACAATCCTTTGAATTTATGCCTTAGAACCTCCTTATTCAGAAGACCACTTTACTACAATAAAAATAAAAGTGATGGACACCTTCACTTACAATATCTCAGTAACTAAACTAAATACTGCACAAATATGAAGAAATTGAACAATCCTACAAGGAGGTACTATTATGCTCCCATATTAAAGAGGAGAAAACTGAGGAATAGAGTTCAAATCAGTCACCAAAGTAATACTAGAAGCAAAATTCAAGTTCAGGAAGTCTGGCTAAAGTTGAATTCTTAAGATTATACAACATCACTTCTAGTGATGATATTTTCTGGGTACCTTGCAAACTAAACCAATATAAGCAGCCTAAATGGAATTGTTCTTCTACAGAACTGGAGGAAATGGCATATTTTGTACATATCTGATGACATTTAAGTCCGTGGTATTTTATATTCAGATGCATGTGCATGCACATTTATCTACATTAGTATGATCTAGAGGAGGAGGAACAGAAAAAGAAGCAGTGTTAATAATAGTATAAATAGCTGCAAATGTTTGTTGGCTATTTACTATACACTGGACACTACAGCCAGCACTTTTCATGTATGATTGGTTTTATTCTCCCCAAAATTTTTGAGAGGTGCTACTGTTGTTATCCTCTACTTTTCCTAGATTATAAAACTAAGGATTAGATAAGTTAAATTTTTGGTACATCAGGTGTTCTTTGGAGCCTTATGCAAAGCATGTTTGTTGTGAGAGGAAGGGAGGAGCCAAGTGGCTTGTGCTGAAGAACTATGAGAATTGAGCTTCCACTTCCTGAGACGAAAAAATCTGTTGGAGAAATTAGCAGTGTGGACATCTTAGCTTTGAATTGACTATTAGAATTGACTATACAAATGCAAACATACATGATGGGAATAAATGCAATGTACAAATGAGGGGAACTGGTCATGGCCGGTGGCACCAAGCGTCTACTCACAGTGAAAGGAGGGAAGCTAGACAGTGTAGACAGGTTCAAGAAGTCCAGGAAATACGGCTGTGAGAATTTTCTGAAGCTCTTATTCAATGGCTCAGTGAAGTAGAATGTTAGATTGGGAGAGGCATATCAGGTTAGTGAGGAAGGAGAGGTACAAAACAAAGATAGAATAAATCTTGAACATATAATTGGATTTCTGAGCAGTAAGGGTCAATTTGAAGTCTACTGTTATTAATTTAAAATGAAACCAGAGAGCCTGTTTGTTCTGAGTTTTTTCCCTCTGCTTTCTATGTGCATGTACAGAGTACAGTTAGATTTAAATAGGATTAAGGTTTTACTAGACAACAAAGGTGAAGAAAGAGACAATAAATTTGAAAGTGTGAACAAGAGTTTTTATATTGCTGATGATGATAAGGTTATTTAGGATGACAATAATAACAGAAGCTAAACTTATAGTGCATATTATGTACCAGGAAGGAGCTAAGGTTCTAAGGTTATACTGAAGGTTATAGCTTGTGAATGACAGAATTTAAGATCTTTAATTTGAGGTAGTTTGGCCCTATATAACAATAATTCTATACTTCCCCAAGGAACTGTAGAATCTGTTAAATAAGCAGAGAATTAAGACCATAAAGAGTATAGGTAATAAAAAGGTGGAAGGATAAATGGATTCTAAGTAGAGTAAAAAAGAACAAATGCTGGAGTTGTGGGCCTTCAACGATACAAAATAGAAAATGAGAAGTGATAGTTGGAGAGTGAAATTTGTATAATTAAAGATTATGAAATACGTGCCGGTATTTGCAATGATGAGGTCTAGAATATAATCCTGTAAAAGCATGGTTACCTTAATAGATTCCAAGATCCCTGGAGAAAAAAAGATCAAGAAGTTAAGAGCCCAAAGTATTGGAGATATTATCTATAGAGATAATGAATCACCAAGTAAGAACCAGTTTTAAGGAGAATGAGATGGATCCCGGGGCTAAAACATTCAGAGAATAAAAAAAGATTGACACTGAGATGGTGACTAATGGATAGAGTTGCCTTATTTAGCAAATAAAAAATAAAGAATTCTCATGTACATTTTAATTTCAACTAAAACCGAATTCTTTGGTATGTCCTAAATATTGTGTGAAATATACATATACTAAAAAAAATACATGTTGTCCATCTGAAGACCAAATGTAGCTTGATATCTTGTGTTTTATCTGACCAATTTACCAATGAATCCAGCATCTAAATTTAGATTTGTCCTACTCACAGACTGAGTTTCTAAACTTGGCATACTTTATCTTTGTCACTATATTAATTTAAGCAAAGTAATAAATAAGTCTTACCGAGACAAGATTATACTCCTACTTTACTAAATTAAAGTAAATGCATTTTGTGATCTTACAATTTTATATTCATACGAATAAACAAACATATATGGTACTTTATAAAAGCAAAACTATTTTAAAGCATAAACTGCAATCTAAAAATTTTAGCACTAGTTAATTTGCATAATAAAATATCAATGGACTAGCTCCCCAATCATCTCTATAGTTAATTCAGTTTGGTGAATAAGTCCAATTATAATGACAGGAAAATAACTATGCATTATCACAAATCATCTTTTATCTCTGATATAAATGGAAAGATTCCTCTCAGTAATTCCATAGTTATATGTAAAACAAATTTAGCATTGTGTTTGAAGTTATGCTTTTAAAAGCAACAGGCTCCACGATATGGAATCAATGCTATAGTAATGTCCATCATTTAAATATGGCTTTTTTGTCTTTCATTTTTTCTAATGCTATTTCATGCTAGTTCACCTTTAAGGTAAATCCTTATTAAATTAAGTAGATAAAAATCAAGAAAGAAACATACATGCATCAAAAAATAGAAATCTAAATAATTTCAAATGATTTAAACATACAAATATTTTTTTAATACTTTTTATATGGTGACTTTATAGTCTATTAGTATTTTTTAGTGTTTGCATATTCTGAGCTTTTCCTACAAAGCATATAAGTAATATAGGAAACATACATGAATTATATAATGCAAAAATATTTGTAGTAAATATTATATGTAAATGTAAAATTTTAAACTTTTAAAGAGATCTTATATGTACATAAAATTTTGATTTCACAAGTCTATGAAGAAGACAATATAGCTGTTATAATCCCTTTTTTGCAAATAAGAAAATCAAGAATGAACAGAAAGCTTAAAATGTGATAAGCTAATCAATGGAAGGTCTAATTCAAGGAGCAGATATTCCTGTATTTTTTCTGTAATCGCTTTGCTATAATAACTTACATCCTCGGATGTCCTATCTGACACATACTGTAACATACTGTTTCTGTTTTTATAGGTCTTATAATTAACACCTATTAAAGATTACTTTATAACTATTGCTAGCACATTATAGAAATCTCACTAAAATAGTAGTAAAAACATTAGTGAATGTTTCTACAAAAGACCAAGACTGTAAAAGGGATGAGTTTTACCCTTCTAACTGAAACAACCATAACACAGATGAAATATGTTCAGCTTTAAGAGAAAACATTCAATAAAAGAGATCCAAGAAGCTCAATTAACCCCAAACCCTAAATATCATGGCATACCATTACTAAATTGTTCAAGGCTAGTAATAAAGAAAAAATCTTAAAAGTAGCCAGAGAAGAGAAACATGTTATGTACAGAGGAACAAAGGTAAGAATGACAGCAGATTTCTATTACTGAAGACAGTGAAATAGAATCCTTAAGGTACTGAAAAGTAAAAAATGATAAACCTAGATTTCCACATTTAACAAAAATATCTTTTGAAAATGAACATGAAATACTTTTTTGGACACACAAAATCTGACATAATTCACCACCAGCCAACCCATACTATAAGAAACATTAAAGGAAGAACTAAAAATATAATTTATAAGTAAATATATAAAATTTTTTTCTTATTATTTAAATATCTCTAAAAGATAATTGACTAAACAAAATTAATGATACTACACTGTGAGGTTTATAATATATGTAAAAGTAAAATTAATTTTAAAAAATTGCATAAAAGTGGGGAGAGAACAAATAAAAGTCTATTATTATAAGGTTCTAACAGTACACATAAAGATGTATAATATCATTTGAAGGTAAACGATGATAAGTCAAAGATATAAGCTATAAACTCTAAAGTAATGATTAAAATAACTAAACAGAGTTACGGTAAATAAGCCAACAAAGGAGATAAAATGAAATCATAAGCAATTTTTGTTTAATTTGACTAATCCAACTTTGGAGAGATTATATGTACATTATCTTTATTGTGGTTTTAGTATCACAGATATATACATATATCAAAAGTTAGCAAAGAGAAAAATGAGCTTTGAAAACTGAAAAGCAGCTAAATAAGTGGCAACTTATAAAATATCTGAAAAAACTAGATTCTAAATGTGTGTGTGTGTGTGTGTGTGTGTGTGTGTGTGTGTGTGTGGTCTGTGTGTACTTAAGATACATCTATATCTCAAAGAGCTCTTAGTCTTAAACCAAATGTCTCTGGAATTGTTGGCTCTAGTTACCTCTGAAAATAAAATGAGACAAGAAATGCTTATATAGAGAGATTAGGTAAAAGTTATTCAGGAACTTGTTAGATCCCAAAATCTTCTGTTACCTCAATTAAAGACTGGAGATTAGTTCTGTGAAGAGGACCAAACAGATATCCTACGTATTGGACATAGATAAGAGTGGATTGTTTCTCTGAAAACAGGAGGATGAAGTGAGCACATGTCCACTAGTTCTCTTCTCAAGAGTACCCAGCGCTAAAAAACAGGTCACTTCCCTCCAGGGAGGAGACTTAAATTGTCTTTCTGAGAAATCAGATAAGGACAAGAGGAAAAACCTGAAGATAAAAGTATGAAACAGTTCAATCTAATTATTCTGCAATGGAGCACCAGACACATTCCTGGGGTTTCTAGGCATCTTTTGACCCTCTAATTTTTAAATGAGTGCAAAACCAAAAATTAAATATGAGCAGAAAGCCTTAGAAAAGCCTCCAGAAGAGAATAAAACAAACTTACACACACACACACACACACACACACACACACACACACACACACACAACTTTGAGAAAACAGAGACTAAAACTTTCAAAAAAAACTATTACTAATTACTTCAGAGGGATAAAAAAATATATTATAGGCTCAAAACTAGAAAAGGATTTCTATTAAGGGAATATTGCATAAAACAGAAAGTTGGAAATTAAAATTATCATTTTATAATTATAAATAATTCTTGATAATTAAATAAATACATAAAGTTTTTGATAATTAAAAATATAAAAGTCAGAATAAAAAATTCAATAAAAGGGTTAGAAGACAAAGCTGAAATAGTCTCCCAGAAAGAACATAAGGGTAAAGAGATAGAAATTAGGAAAGAAAGATTTTTAAAATTGAGCATCAGTTCAGAAAGTCATTATTCAAATAAAAAATTTGAAAAGGGAGAAGAAAACTCACTGAGACAAAAAGAAATAATCAATAGAATAATCTATGAAAATTTTCAAGAATTTAAGGACATGAGTGTAGAGATTAAAATGGCCTACTGAAAACAATGCATGAAAATATATCTGTTCCTACTAGGAACTGTGGGACTAAAAGATTTTACAAGTGTCCAGAGAGGAAGGGGAATGAAATAGAAAGTGTACAGAGATAAAGTATCAGAAATGACTTCTTCCTTCTCAATTACCATCACTGAAACTAGAGCTGGTTCAAAAAAATTCTGAAAGGAAATTATTTCCAAATGAGAAGACATTTGTGGACATGCCAAAATTTAACTTCTTGTTTCATATACAGGATCAGGGATAAAGCTTAAAAGGAAGATGTGGTGTAGAACGCAAGAGATTCAGCATGGGGGAGAATGTAGGAGTCCCCAAGGTAATGGAGTAAGGGATCCGATCGAACATGATGCTCCAGGTATATAGTACAACTAATCTACACCAGAGAATATCAGACTTCTCCAAAAAATAAAAAAAATAAAATACATAGTATAATGATGCACTTGAACATCTTTAGAGAAGATTCAGACAACATTGGGGAATCTTTGGCACTGAATTAGTTACAAATACATAATAAATAATTTAAGTAGGAAGGACAATTAATAACTCCAGGGGGAAAAAAAAAACATTGAGCAGTAAAGGAAATTAATCATGGTTTACCATATCGTTCAATTCCGAAGAGTGCTTACATGGTCATAATAATGTAAATA
This sequence comes from Cynopterus sphinx, assembly GCA_030015415.1. Lineage (NCBI taxonomy): Eukaryota > Metazoa > Chordata > Mammalia > Chiroptera > Pteropodidae > Cynopterus > Cynopterus sphinx. Next base: position 22,571,093 of record CM057393.1, on the reverse strand, counting down.
CATAATATTGATCTAACCCAAATAACACTATTATATATTATATAGGGAAATGGAGGGATGGGAAGAATTTTTGATGAATGATGGGGTGGGAAGAAGAATGAATTAATTCCTGATCCTTTGAACTGGGAAGTTAATTGAAAATGCATAAAACTGACAAACGAAAATGTATAATATTAACCACATTATTTAGAGACTTGAATAGTACCAAACAAATCAGCTAAAGTTGTGAAGAGAGTTGATACTAGGGTAGGGAAAATGGAGGAAGAGGGTGAGGGTTGTGAACTACTGATATTCATAAAAGCCTTGTTGAAGTAATTGTGTATGTATAACTTTGATAAAAATAAAAACCAACAAAAGGATTTACAACCGGCACAAAATTTTGATTATAGCACATTAACTTACTATAACATAGATTATATAGATTGATGGTTAGAGCAAAGACTATTTCGTCATTTGTGGTTGCCACCCTCTTTATTACCTATTTATGATAGTAGCTAACAAAAGTGTCATACATGTGTGCAGACTTATGTATGAATTTAATGTGGATGATGTTCCCCTTGGAACGTCAGATAGTCCACTGCAGCAGAATTGAGACATAACACATTACACTTGAGTTATGTAGTGTCATTTTAAAGAGAGAAAGGAAATTTCCAATCAGCTAAAAAATTGAATACAATCTGATTGAGGTTATTATTTTACCAAAAGAAAGAATACATCAAACAGAAGGAGCCTTGATTAGCAAGAAAAAAAAAAAAGTAAAATTAGAATCTTCCTAGTAAATGCTGACAATGTCTGTCCAAGCTTTCAAGCTGCCCCAAAGGTGATGATGCCCTGCCTACACAATGCAGACATGACTCCACTGGCTTTTCTGTTTCTATAGAGGAAATGAATTCAGCCATCTTTCATTACCTGTTGCCATTAAATATTTGAGCTGCTTAACCAGATCCCTTTATTCTGATTCTAGGCTCATCACAAGGCTATAGAGACCATCTGTAATCATCCAAGGACACAACTATGTAGCATTAAGAGTTGCATTTCTCATTGGAATTAATATAATGTGCATGTTTCTTTTGATCTGTTAGTGTAGATTCCTCCCAAATAGATTAGTCAACATTTAATATGCTAGCAAATAAGGTGAGTTTTCCTTTCAGCTTATAATTCTTGGTTAGTGGAGATGGAATAGGAAATTATGTTTTAAAAACAGGAAATATGTGTATGAGATGATTCTGAAGAAAAACATACCTTCTAATTTTAAAATATCAAATTACATTGGAGAATAAAAATCTTCTTTCTCTGAGTTGTAATGACCCTGGGAAAAGTTTAAAATGCTTGAGAGCTTTGAACTTAACTGGGGAAGTGTTAAATTAGTTTAGATCAAGCAATTTAGCTAAGCAGTAATTGTTTTGTGTGTTTGAAAAAAATACACCAGACCTGAATACATTAAGATGGATTATGTCTCCTGTGTAAATTACCTCTTCAGTAAGCTGAATGGTGCCCCAGTAGTCTAAGAAGATAATGCAATTTACAATTTACCAAATTATTCCCTAAGCACAGTTTACTCAGTAAGAGTATATGACCTATTAAAGTCAAAGTACAATTTACATAAAGACCATAATTCATTTTGGCCAAGTGGTAATTTCAAGTGAAATATTGGGAGTACAATTATCTTCTCACCTAAGAATTATTTGAACTTAAAAGAAAAATTAAATGCTATCATGAGCTTTAAGATTAGAGTTTATATAAAATGTAAAATAAATTATATAAACATTTAAATTCTAATTTGTCTACTAACATTTCCCAGATTCTAATTATTGTATACTATCTAATAAAGGGGAGAGTTAAAAGGATCTTTGGTTCAACCACTCTAGCTCAGAAGGACAAGGCCATAAAACACAGGATATGAGAAAATCTCTTTATCTTTCACAGCTGATATTAATTAGAATTCTCCGATTTTCCACAAACTTTGATTTACTCATTTCAGGTGATTAGACAAGACCTAATTTTCATAGATGTTTCCAAGTCAAGGCAGAGATCAATCACTGATTTTCCAGTGCCTATTTAAGAATGTCTGCAATGCCAATGATTTCAGAAAAAACACAATGGTACCAGTGAGATGTTGACCATTCTTGGCTCTGGAGTATAGAGCAGAGGTAAAACAAAAAATAAGACAAGAGAAATATGGAAAAACTTGTTATTGATAGACCAAGAATTTTCTATATTCACGATTATAAACATTTAACTCGACCGATTTTCTTTTTCTATTGCTTAGATCAGATGCAGAGGCCAATTTTCTGTCATACAAGTTAATTAATGGCATGTGGTCCTGTCTTGATTCCTTTGAATACTGACATCGTCTCTACCCTTTTTGATAATGCATTTATTTGTTAATTTAGCAACTATATTTTCAGATCTATTATGTGATAATTGCAGCTATTACTCTTAAACACACTGTTATATATTCTATCTTTAGTCAAAATGGATCATGTCCCTGACTAAGTCTTTCCTCTACTTATTCTATATCCCTCTCCACCTAGTAATGTTTGGCCGTTAACCTGTAGTATGCAGTGCTGTCAAGATGCTTTTTGGTAAATCAAATTCTCTGAGGGAAGAGTAGAAGGGAGAAGGCCTACTCTCATTTGTAACCTGCAATATGTGACCTAAGATTGTCCTTTACTGAAAATATTGACCTAGAATGTTTTCACCATTTTCTCCTCAGAAGTTCTATGCTATTTCTCCAATCTATCTAAGATACTTTAAAAAGAATAAATCCATACTAATGTCCACCTTTTGAGAATTTTTGGTTTTTTGTTTGTTTTAAAAGAAAATAGTATCTCATATGAATATTTAATTGATAGAATTTCAGGGAGCCTTGCAAAATACAATGAGGATTTCAATCAAGAGAAAAACAATTTATTTTTTCTATTTTTGAGTGGATGGAGAGATTTAGAGGTTCCTCCTGCCTTTACAGTAGTCCAGCCCTGATCTTGCTGAGACAAATAAATATTTCAACATTGCTAAGACTGAAAATAGTTTAAGTATCACATTAAGTGCAAACTAAAAACAAGCATTTGAATAATTTGATTCTAAAAGCCTAAAAGAGTAGGACAGTAAATTATTGTATATAGTATGAATGTATAAATAAATGGGAAAGTAAAACCTGGAAAAATACATATATATAACTGAAAAATGATTAAACTGAGTCTCTGACACTAAAAAGTTCTAATAATCTTAATACATGTATAATACATTGTAGGTATAATTTTTTGAATAATTTGACAGGAGATTTTTAAAATAATAACAAAGAGGGAGCAAAGTTGACTTGTATATAAACTGCTTACCTATGAATTTTTATGATTACTTTGAAACTATCAGAAAAGAATGCTTTGCCTTCACAAATCTTAATAATAAATAATAAATATAAAAGTAAAAGGCTTTTACTTTTATAAAGTTATAAAGCAACAGCAGAAAATCTAGGAAATATATCTAGTTCTTTAATTTATAAGCAAGCTATTTAACAAAAACCCACTTTCTCATTTTTATAATAACATTTATTTTCCAGGGATAATTCCAAAAATAGAATATAATAAACTTGAATACACTGAAATAATAAAAATGACTACAAACATTGAACACAAATAAATAATAAAAATAAGAACAGAACTTTTAGAAAATATGAAAAATAGATAAATATAATTTGTTAAAATTTGTTAAATTGGGGAGTTGTAAACATTTCTTCATACTTAATTGTTGGCTAACATGCTGTGCTTTCATACATAGAAAGAGAGACAGTTTTTCAACTTCAATAAAATAGGAAGCAGACAAATCTCTGGCAAAACTGATTTAAAATAATAGAGAAGACATTAACATAATAAACTAAAGAGGGATATAACCATAGAAATAAAAGATAATAAGAGAATATTATCAATACCTATATGACTATGGTTTGGAAAACAAAAGTTACAAATTTCTAAAACTATGTCTCATCAGAATTGACTCAACAAGAAATGAAGAGCTTGTTTAATCTTATGCACATTATTTGATACATTTTCCTTCTTCATATTGATAATAAAAATGTGAAAGATGAAAAGTTTAGGGACTATATTCTTTGAAATGCTGCTAGATCCTCACCTCCAAGTTGATAAAACATTAATCAATAATATAATAGTCAGCCACCATGATTAAACTATAATTTTATATTGACATGATTTATGCATGTAGGTTTTTAGAGAGCACTGCTTTCTCTTCCAAAGAGGTCAGAATTTATGATTAATCCTATACCATTTACATGTTAATAGATAGTTTAAAATTCTTCCTACTTTTTTTGTTCTCAATGCCCCTGCCTTAGTTGATGGATTCATGATTTCTTGTCTAAAATTATAAAAACTTCCCAAATTGTCTTTTGCCAATCACAATTAATCTTTCTACTAATCAATTTAAAATTATTTTTAGAAATCTACCTCAAATTACTGAATATAAAGCCATCTTAAAAATTTCCAAAGAAATTCCAACTTTATTAATTTTCCATAAAACCTATGCAATTCAATATGCTTTCTTGTATTAAAATGTCAAATATATTAATTTATTACTTCTCTTTCATAGGACAGAACAAGAAATTAAATTATTCCCTAAAGCAAACAAATGCATCACTTTTATTTATATATACAAAAATACACTAACGTATTTATTTGAAAAAATAAAAATAAGATCATGTATAAATCTAATATTTATGAGCAAATATTGAACTAACAAGTTCTCTCAGGTCAACTAATACAAAATTACAGTATTAGGTATATTAGTATCTTGGCACTTAAGAATCTAATATTATACCCTCAGAAATAAGTATCACTGGGTTATGAGATAAAGCTGAACAAAATATAAATTTAAATACATTGGAAATAAAAAGAAACATTCAATGTACATCCTTTTTTGCAGTTGATTAGAATGTCATCTTTTAACATATATCACAATAAACACCAGTGTCTACTAAATCTAAATTAGAGTTTCAATGACAAAATTTAATTTTGGAGTAATAGATTCTTCAAATTATGACCAAATTATGAACACTTTAGCTATCTTTATTGTGTATTTAAAATCAAATGTAATGTGACTATCCATGTTACTTAGAGAAGCATAAACAAAATTTTCAAAAATGTATCTGAAAAAACAATTCTCAAAGAAGAGCAAGACAGAACAAAAAAAGGCACAAACCCCCAAATAACACATAAACACATACATACTCTAAAAAAATACACAAAAAAATGACTTAAAATATTCCCCCAAGCTATAAACATGAACATGTGCTATATTCTCAATGCTGAACAATTTTTAAAAATGGTAAAATATATGCATACACACTTGAAGCCATTGTATTTGGTTATTGTATAAAAAGAAATATTTTAAAAATAAAATATTTTGATAATAACAAATTAACATTTTTACTGTATATAGGTGATGATAAAATAAGACATCTTAATGAAAAGAAAAATACTCCCAGCACACACAAAAAAAACCTTAAAATATTACTTATAAAGTTTAGAGATTCTCTAAAATTTAAGCTTATCCCAACAGCTATGACATAATGATATTCTATATATCAAATGAAATTAATACAAGATGAGATGACTCTTTTATCACAGCAGGTAGACTAAAGTGAAAAAAAACTTGAATATGAATCCAGGTATTAGGCATTTAAAGGGCGACTCACATATGTAGCAATACAGAAATATTTATCTCAAACTGAGATTTTAATAAACTGTATAATTAAAGATACTTGTAAGAAATTACTTATTACTTTAAGAATAAATACTAAAAGAAAAACATCCCTTCTTCCATTTTCTAAAACATGTGCTTGCCTAGGTATAAACAGATTTCTTTAGACTTTTATAGTGATGCCTATATTTATGTAATGAGCACAGTGAAAGAAGCTCTGCAGTTGCCAAATAATAGACAAATTATTTTAAGTAATTCTCTTATGAATGCCAATGACTTTCTAGTCTGACCTAAATATCTGCTTATGATGTTTTATTGTTATCATGTACTTGGATTTTCTGAAGTTCAAATACCACATTTCAAAGCAGAAACCCATTTTCAGTTATGTATGCTATCATTTTAAGTAAAACACAGTATTACTTAAAGTAGAATATATGTATTTCTCATAATAGAAACACATATAAGACTCAGAATTAAATTTATTCATTGTTCATTTCTTCCCTCAAAATTAGCCTCTATTCTGTCTTTATTGAAAAAAAACATTAAAAAATGTAGCTGCAACTGCATACTTGTGTGTTATTAAATTAGTTGATTTTACTTTATAAGCAAAAATAATCTATTTAAAATATATACAAAAAGTGATATTCAATATGAGATAATGAATTATAGGATATACAGATTGTGCTTTTATAGTTGAGCTCAAACATTTTTCTTAAAAATGTATAAGATTAAAAATAAAAATTTGTTATAAAAATGTTTAAGAGCCTTATAATGTCACATTTGTTTCTATCTTTGGACTGCAAAATATTTTAATATTTTAATTCCATCTCATCAAAGACACATGATCATCTCAAAAAATGTAAAGAAAGCATTTGAATAGATTGAAAACATTTTCATGAAAAGAAAAAAACAACACTCAACAAATTCGGAAGGAAAGAACACGTCAGTGATTTAGAATTGAAATCTGGAAATATACCCTTACATTTATGATCAACTGATTTTCAACAAGAAAGCTCAGATAATAAAATAGGAAAAAATAATTTTTCAACAAATGGTACTGATACAACTGGATATCCACATGCAAAAGAATGAAGTTGAACCCCTTCCTCACACCAAACACAAAAGTTGACAACACAGATCATAGATCTAAATATAAGAGATGAAACTAAAAATAAATATAAGAGATGAAACTAAAAATCTTTGTGGACTTTGTTAGGCAATGTTTTTAGATATGACATTCAAAGCATAAATAATAAATATGTGTATAAAGTGCATTTCCAAAATTAAAAAATATTTGTTCTTTAAAAGACGCCATCAAGAAAGTGAAAAGACAATCCATTTAACAGGAAGAAATACTTATAAACCATATCCCTGAAAAGTGCTTTTATGTAAAATACGTAAAAATTCTTATAACTCAATAATATTATATATAAAAACAACCCTATTTAAAAATGGGCAAAGAATCTGGATAGACATTTCTTCAAAGAAATAGCCAATTATTACATGAAAAGACTCTAAAAATCATTATTCATTAGGGAAATGTAATCCAAATCACAATGACTTCGCACTTATTAAAATGGCTATAATGAAAAGACAATGACAGCTGTTGGTGAGGATGTGAAGAAATTGGAATCTCTATATATTTCTGGTGGAAATGTAGCCACTTTGGAAGAAAACTTGGCAGTTCCTTAAAATGTTAAATGTAGTGTGATTATATGACCCCGTAATTCAACACCTAGGTATAATATATCTAAATGAAAAACTTATACATATATAGTATAGCAACATTATTCACAATAGCCAAAAAGTAGAAGCAACCCAAATGTCCATCAATCAATTACTGGATGAATACAATATGTCTACACAAATAAATAATATTTACCCATATAAAAAAATGTAGTTCTAGTATGTTACAACATGGATGAACCTTGAAAACATTGTGTTAAATTCAAGAAGCCAGTCACAAAGACTTCTTACTGTATGATTCCATTTATACAAAATGGCCAGAATGGGCAAAAAAATAGCATAGTAGCGGTTGCCCAAAGTTAGTAAAATGGCGATAATAAGAAGTGACTGTTAGTGGGGTGGGTGTAGTGTTTTGGGGGAGAGATGATGAAAACATTCTAAAGTTAGCTTGTGGTGATGCTTGCACAACTCTGAATATACCAAAAAGAAAGAAAAAAAAAGAAAAACATAGAAAACATTGTATTGTACATTTAAGTGAGTGAACTGAAAGATATGTAAATTATGTCTCAATAATGCTATTTTTTTCATGTCTATCTCAATCCCTTCCCATAAAGAAATATTAGACCCTCAATGTCTGAAACACCAAAAATGTAAATCTTGAGGCTTTCCTCAATGATGCCAACTTCTTTACCTGGCAGTATTAAATCTTATGGAATCCATCGCAGCAGTCTTCTTTTAACCCAACTCTTCTCTTCCCCATGTCTGCTACCCCTGCCTTGTTGAAAAGGTCATAGTTTATTTTCTAAATAATCACAACAGCTTCCCAGAAGTTCTTGCTGCAAGCCACTAGTCTCTACTCTCCAGATCAGCTACTCAATGCCTACACCCTTGTTTTTCCAACAAATACACTCTTAGAGATATTCCAATTGCCCCCAAACTTTCAGAATTAAGTCCAAATCTTTACCATAGATACAAGGTATTTTTCAACCTGACCCCACACAATAAATTAACCTAATGTCTCTGCAACTTTCCAACCATACTCAAAACTCAGGGTAGTCTTTTAAGCAATTTAGCTTGCTGCTTTGGAACATGGTATGCTCTTTATACCTCGGTAACTTAGTCTGATACATCCCCTCCACCTTTTACCTTTACTGCCTGATTGTTTATCTCTCAGTAGCTAAATTTACACTCCAACTCTTCTTTGAAGACATCTAGGAGATCCCTCAGGCACATTTAGTGACTCCTTTCTTCTGCTTGGGAAGAATTTTATTCAGATCTTCATTGTAGTATTGGACACTATTGTACTGTTATTATTTGTTTATACATCTGTCACCCCCAATAGACTGTGAGCTTATTAACAACACTATTATTCGTCTTTGATTTTCCAATCCATCTATGACGATGCTTGTCATATTTAGAAAATGCATAATTAACACTTATTAAAACATGAAATGTGTACAGGAGTAATAAGTGTGTATACATATACATTTGCTTCAGGATGAATGATGACTTTAACACTGAGGGGCAAATCTTCCAAAAGCCTCACTCCTAAATTTACTATTTTATCCACATTTAGCACAGCATATTATAACTAGGAAGATTCTGTTGCTAGATTAACTTGATAAACTAAAGTCAAAAGACATTCTCTAAGAACTCTTAAAACTTTAAAATTATTAAATCCATTTTAACTCATGCAAAAAAAATTTGGCTATATGTATTAACAAATCATTTATTAATGCTAATGAAAAGGTGCTTTCTGTTATTGATGAAAAAAATGAATGTCATCTTGATTTAAAATCTAAAATACTATTATAATAAAAAACTAAAGAAAATATGCTAAGTTAAACACAATTCACCATGACATGCAAAATTTAACTTTTTAGGTTCATAGATTGATTATAGTGAATCATAATGATTTTCCAATAATATGCTCATATGAATTAGTAATGATGTCATAAATTTTTGTTGGCAAATTATATTTTCAGCAGATACATTCTAGATAATTAGTATAAAATGACATATATTAAAATGTATACATGTTCCCAGTCAGCCTCATCTTCATCCATCACTGTCAATGCATTTTAATAGATTTTTAATTAATGGGAATCACAAAACTGTCCAGCTCAATCAATTTCATATTCAGTATTTGACTGCAATTTGTCTCTAAAGTTTGGAATAAATTTGACTGAAATATTAAAATAAATATACAGCTTATTAACAAATATAGAATATATTTTTGAGAAACAAAATATAATAGTTAAAAATATAGAAGCTTTTTAAAAAATTCTAGTTTAAAATATCTAGCTAAGCTTTTAGTTAGATAAAATAAGTACTATGAAAATATTTAAAATTTTAAATGATAAATCTTAGATGCATTAACTAGTTTTACATCTACTTTCTAAACTTGAAATTAGCTGTACTAGTATGATAATGTAAATTAATAACAACAGTGCTAACTTCTAAAGACTTTGAAGTAATTAGTAAAGAAATATTTTTCAGGTATCCAAGTGAAAAAATAAAATGTACTCTTCTTTACATAATGACCACAGAAAATTAAATAACAAAACACAAATCTTGAAAATATTTGTATATTTTGTACAAAACAATATAAATTGTTATTAAAACATATCCATACATAAAACATATTTAGCTTATTAAATTAAATATTAAGAGAATTCAGAACAATTGTCTTAGAAATTTCTTAGGATACTTTTCACTTTTTTTTCCCAGTATAAACTAAAGTAAATAATCAAAAGAAATCTAAACTTCCGCAAACTATATAATTTAAAAATATGAGAAATAATCTACAGTTATATGCTTGGAGTGAAAAAATCCTTGGTGTCTTCATGTGTCATATGCCAATAATTCAGTTTCATTTGAAATAACATAGGGAGCATAAATCTTTCCTCACAGCTTCCAACTTCATTCAAATGGAAATATACATACCTGCCCACACCAACCATATTCCAGCATTGTAGATTTGGAAAATATAAAGCTTTCAAGAGTCTGAATATGTGTGCAAAAGCTGTTGATTTATTCAGAGGGAATCTGCTATTTTCCTTCCTTAAAGAGAGGTTACCAAGTATAACTTCTTACTTAACCATCAGTACTGCCACAATCCAAGCTTTGTTGTCATGTTGTACTCTTACAGCTAAAAACCTGTTGATAATGAACCTGAACCCATTATTTTGAGTCAATGAATTGAAAGAAATAGGGCAAAGAATGAAAGCCACAGGGCCAATTATGAACATTCTTTGATGTATTACTTGCTAGCACCCACCATATCACTTTGTGTCTTTGTCTTGATCCCCTCTGTTACTCATTAATTATTCTGGAAGGGTTAAAGTTCAGAGAGCTAATTGCATAAACCGTCTTTCTTGGTAGGGATTCTCCCTACTCTGACACTTTCCCCAACTGTGCCCAGCCACCTTGCATTATGCCAATTAACCTAATTCTTGGCATTTTTACTTGGCCTTCCAGCATCTTTTTAAACTTTGCCTAAAATATTTTCACAGGGTTACCTACAGAATTAACCAAAACGACTTTAAGATTTGATTAAAATATATAATAATATAGCCTTTCCTTAACTTCTAATGATATAATTAATTTTTTCTGTACTAATTATGTCATAGAACAACATTCTTTCTAAAAATAAAGATATCTTAACTAATCAATTGTTGAACATTTAGCAATATTAAATTATTCATTTTGCCATCCTACACTGAGTCAAAGCCCATCCTAATAAAAATAACTTTTTGAATGTTTGTCAGCAGAAATGTGAACTGAGAAGTTTTTTTTTTATTTCGCATGTTGGTAAAGTTTTTGTGATATATGAACTAACTCCGATGTTGTCAGGATATTTAAAGAAATCAATTGATGAGTTTATACAGTTTCTGAAAATTTTCCCTATTTGGCCATTATTGTAATTCTGAAATATAATTCCAAAAATAATCATGCCATGTAGTGCTTCTCTGGATGTATAAGGCTTACCATACCTTATACTTCTTTACATTTTTCAAAATTTTAAGAATTTGATGGTTTCATATATATTTCCATAGTGTTAGGTCGGCGGGGGAAGGGCCAGCCAGGTGCAGGCCTGGAGACTCCCCAGCTTGATACCTGGAATCCAGACCTGAATAGGGCCCACCCTAAAGCCGTAGGCATCTCCACCCTAATCCAGAGGCTCAATTAGCGTTCAATTAACGATTACTCCCCCCCATCCCCATACCCCCACACATAACCAATAAAAGCCACACCCTCCTACCCCAGGGCACAACTTCTCTGGCCCCTCTCCTCTCTGGACCAGAGAACATCACCCAGGAGCTCTCTCCCAATGAAGGTTTGCTTTTAAAACTTCCCTAAGCGTGTCATGTGTTTACCTTACACATAGTATCTGGCAATTATTTGAAGGCATCTATTTTAGAACCATGCACTAATTAAGCAAATTGATTTATTTATTGCAGTCATGTTTTCATTGATTAGTAATTATTAAGCAGCTGCTGTATATCAAGCATTTGCTGGCTGATATGGATGAAGGGTGAATTAGAGTCTCTGACCTCACAGAACTTCAAGCTAATGGAATTGGCAAAAGATCAACATTTACATACTCAGAAGCTAACTTGAAGAAGGAGACCCAGTAACATGGAGAACCATTAACTTGAAAAACGAAAAGGAGCCAGGCATACAAAAAGCAGAGCAGAGGGAACAGCATATGCAAAAGATCTCATTAGAAGTAAACTGAATTTTAGAAAGTGAATTAAGGCCAGTTTGCAGTATAACGAAGGGAGAAAAAACAACTGGGGATTAAATCAGGAAGACAAATAGGAAGCAGGTCATGTAAAGTGTTAGCTATATTTTATTTAAGAAACAGTGCATGTGATATGATTGATTTTTGTACGGCTAAGAAGAATACATAAAAGAGTTTTTACATTAAAAAAGAAGTGAAGCCAGGGATTAGTTTTTAAGTAGAAATTTCATAAATCTAATTACTTCTTCGGTAGAGTGTTCTTTGTTCACACCTATAAAACTTTAATATCTAATTTTTAGTACTAGTTTGACAACATAAACTGCATTTGTTAATCTCCATTAAGCAGGTGATAGAATTCCACATTCCACAAAGTAGTTGTGTCAAAAGAACAGGCCAATAACTTCCTGGCTTAAATAAAAATATATTTAAAAGCCCAATGTATGTAGTGGTTAAATAAGATTTTTTTAAGTTTGTTTATAGATTTAATTAAATGTTACAAGAATAAGTCCAAGATAAAGCTAAAATGCAATTATTAGCTCTAGGAAAATTAGAGCAAGCATTTATTCAAAGTTACACAGATGTACAGTAAATGTATTTGGTTAGTTCATAGCATTATCAATAACAGAAATTTTCAGATTGACTTTTTGATAAAGCTAACACAAAAATAACCAACCGTGATTCCAAAGTTACTAACTGTATCTTTTTAACTTCTCTTTCATAAGATGTTATGACTTAACATTAGGATAGCAAAAATAGTTCTATGAATTAATTGACTCTTACATAACATCTACAAAAATACATCTTTCAGAGCCTGTGGCTTGTCCATTTCTCATTTTTAGAACGCCGATTATTCTCCTTTAAATTTAACTTCTCTCACACATGATTTATTAAGATATTAAGCTATTTTTCTTAATATAAATTAAAGGTAAATGATAACTTAAAAAAGTAGTTTCATTCTAATGATTTCTCTGTTTTAATTCAAAGTTCCATACTTGAAATAAAGAGTGGTGCTCTAGATTATTGTTAATCCCCAACCCCCAACCTCACCATCCTGAATCTGAAGGGCTTTTTATTTCATTCCAATCTCCTTCATCTCCCCTGGTGCAGTTTGTCAAACCACGTATTGCTCTCTATTTCTGACTTTCCAGGAAATGAGTCCTTGCCTAAGATAATGACATCATATTTAAGACCAGGGATTTTGAGAAGGCCAACTCCAAATGACCGTTCAATTGTTCTTGTCCTCATTTTTTAAGGTCTTGAATTTTTCTTTACCATTATCCTCCCACTGTTTCCTAAATTGTAATGCTATAAGACACTTTCTTTCCCCCCAATGGATTGTTAGCAAATGCAAAATGATGATATCAATACTTTAAGGAAGTCGGATCTTACTATTAGAGATCAAATTCTAAAAGAATAATGACTCAGCATTTTACCAGAAAGTGAAATGTTTTGCCAAGTCATGATTTTAAAATGTTCTCCCCTATTTGTAAGCTATTAGTAAATTTCTTGAACTGAAATAGAATGAAAATTATATAATTATGTAGTTTCTGCTCCCATATTTGCTTCTTCATATCTCACATGATTGTTCTTCCACCATACTTCCCTCCAGATCTATAGGTGAGATAGTTCTGAATCTGACAATGTTGTACAGAAGTGAAGTGATATACTTAGGGCAGCAACACTGATAACTGAGCTATTTTCATTGGTAAATTCATTAACACCCTGGCTTAATCTGCCACTATTTGAACCACTACTGAGAATTTTATGGCACAATTGGTACATGGTCCACAATCAGAGATTAGGGAAGAGAAAATATCACAGCCAATGTTAGAAATTCCCAACTAAACCTAGATGCCACTATCTACATTCTTGTGTCCAGAATTTTATCACAATGAAACTGCTTAAAATACATTTATTCAGGATAAACTATATTTTGAAACGGTGTTAAATATTTTACTAAACCATTTCATATATTCAATGAAATTATTTCTCTTCTAAAGGATTGTTTAGGTGGAAATTAAAAACTAAAAATTGCTGTAATATGTTTAAGCCTTCTAAAACATGTATCTTATAAAAATAGAATGAGAGATACTAAGAAATATAGACTAATATTGCCTGTTACATCTATCTTACTTGTCATATTTAAACTGAATATATATACAATCAAAGACCATCATTTTATTTTTCTTCACCACTTCTCCAAGGTGCATAGAGTTTTGACCCATGAAAAATAAGATTGCTCACAATTAGAATTTCAAATATTATCAGACGGATCTCCTTTTCTATAAATTTTGTACTCAGCAAGTTAGAGTGCTACTTTCACTGGTAATCTTTTTTAAATATCATCCTCTTCAGTCTAGTAATGGTTTCAGGGGTAGGTGAAGTGGAAGGTATCTAAGAACAAAAGTTCCTTTCCAATGGGAGAAAGAAAAAGAAAAATAACCCTCCAGTGTTCGTGAAAAACCTTCCAATTAAATGCCTCCATTAATAGGGATCTCAAATTCACTCTGCTGTTGGATCAGTCTGATAGTTTAAGTGTTTATTTTTAATCTTAAACTGTAAATCACTACATTCTAACATGTTAACGTATAAGTTAACACTTTAATGCTGTTGGTCATTCTTCCTTCTGGAATAATGTGAAGCAAGATTATTTTCTTCATGTAACAGTTAATACTCACTATCACAATTACCTTAAATCTAGACTCTGAGATAAATATGTACTTATTCCTTCATCATTCTAGTATGACTTTGTTGTCAAGCTCTTCAGGATCTCCTTCAGCCCAGGTTTTGTACCTACTGTTCTCTCTTAGACCACTACTGCCTGGCCCCTTTCTGCTCTAGGCTAACTGGTTCTCATTCACCAGACCTTAATTGAGAGAGAAATTTCTTTGGGAAACCTTCTCTAATGCTCTCAAAGAATGGATTGGATGACAATTCTCACCTCCAACCTTAGTGTTGCTATAAAACTGTGCTGACCCACTTTAAAACTTTTCATGTAATTCTCTTTTTTCTCTATCCTTCCAACTAGACTGACAACTCTCTGATGACAGGGACTGCCTTAATTATTTATATAGTTTCAAAACTGGGCACGTAGTAAAAATCATTCAATATTTGTGAAGTAATTGGAAACCAAAGTATAAAGCAGGAAACAAAACATCTGTGTTCCTCAGTTATATATAAAATGGAAACAAGATCACTATCAACCCCTTGAGGTGATCATATATATATCAATTGAGTATATATATATATATGTATGTGTATATATATACATATATATGTATATATGTATGTGTGTGTGTGTGTGTGTGTGTGTGTGTGTATGAAAAGTTCCTACTACACACAAAAGTTTCAATAAATCTGTTATTATCTTTTGTGGTCAACTAAACCCCTCACTTTTTTCCACATAAGCTAATGATAAATTATGTCAGCACAATTTTATGGTATAGTGTTAATTTATTAAATATAAATGAAGAGCTTAACATTTATATTTGTTACTTTTCATCTTAGTTGTTCTAGATAGCTGAAATATGTATTTAATATTTTCATCTAAGATAAATAAGAGACACACATATATAATATATATTATGTACATATAGAAAATATATATTGTGTGTCTTGCCACTGACATTAAAGTAGAAACTATCAAAAATTTTATTACATTTTTCTCAAAGATAAGAGATATATATGAACACACATGCATATACGCATACAGAAACAAAGAGACAAAGAGATAGAGATGGGGTGGGAAGGGAGGGAGAAAATGGGACAGAGAAGGAAATTTATTAGTTAATTATAAGGACTTTGGACTCAGTCAACCTTGGGTCTACATCTCATTTCTTGCACCTAATGATTGTACATCTTGGAAAAATTATTTACTCTCTTCTATTATTAATCTTTTTTTATTAAATTTTTGGGGGTGACATTAATGAATAAAATTATACAGGTTTTAAGTGTATAATTCAATAATAACATTGAATGTATATTTCATTGTGTATTTACCAAAATTAAATTTCCTTCCATTACCATATATTTGACCCCCTTTATCTTTATCTGTCTCTCCCTTCCCCCCTTCTCTCTGGTGACTACTAAACTGTTGTCTGTGTCTATGAGTTTTCATTTGTTTGTCTTGTTTACTTGTTGCTTTCAGTTTCATATCCTATATATAAGTGAAATCATATGGTTCTCAACTTTTTCTGTCTCATTTATTTTGCTTAGCATAATCTCAAGATTCACTTATGTTGTTGCAAATGGTATTACTTCATCTTTTCTTATGGCTGAATGATATTCCATTGTACATATGCACCACATCTTCTTTATCCAATCATCCATCGCAGGGAATATTAGTTGTTTCCATGTGTCAGCTACTGCGAATAATTTTGTGGTGAACATCAGGTTGTGTATATCTTTACAAATAAATGTTTTCAGATTTGGGGGGTAGTTATCTACAGGTGGAATTGTTGGGCCATATGGCAAGTCTATTCTTAATTTTTTGAAGAACCTCCATACTGTTTTCCATAGTGACTGTACCGATTTACATTCCTAACAGCAGTGTATGAGGGTTCTTCTCCAACACTTGTTGTTACTTGTCTTGTTGAGATGGCCATTTCAACAGGTGTGAGGTGGTATCTCATTGTGGTTTTGATTTCCATTTCCCTAATAACTAGTGATATAAATGTTCAGCCAACTATAAATTCATTACAGTGCCTTATCACCAGACCAATAATTCATTATGACTCTGGCATATATTTGCTTAGATTTGCAATAAGGAAACATATAATTGAACCTATAATTACTCATAATATTTATCACAGGGAAACATGGAGCACATTTGATGAATAATCAGTATCATATCTGGACCTGAAAATATGGTACATAAAAAGTAATAAAAAAGTAATATTAGAAAGATGGGAATGGACCAGATTATTGAAGGCCTTAAATACAAGGGCAAAGAGTGTACACTTAGCTGAAAGCATAGCTAATGAAAGCTTTTTAGTGAAAGAAAGGCACAATGGAGAGCTCTATTTCAGAAATGCAATAGGTCAGAATATGCACAATAATAGAAAGGGGTTGAATCTTAAGCAAAGAGACCATTTAATAGTTTTTGTTGTGGCCTGAATAAGAGATTGACCCAAAGTGTTTACTGAATAACCATCAGGCACAAATAATAGTCATTAACATTGTTGGAAATATAATGATGAAATATATATTAACCTTATAAGCTAAAAAAAAACATAATAAAGTGAATTGAGGAATATATATAGAGATAAATGTTTATCTATATACATATTTAAAAACTCTGGTATAAGGCAGCTATGGCCATTCTTAAAATAGAAATTCAAATGTTGATTTAGGAGAAATATGAATTTCTACTAAGGGCAAAAGAGACTAAGGAAAGTTTCTCTGAAGAAGAACCATTGAACCTGGGCCTTGAGGACAGGCATAACTATAAGAGAAAAATGCACAGAAATAGAAATGTATGGAGATGCTGATTTTAAAATGAAGAGTATAAATTTTTCCCTCTGTCCTACTCAGTATCCCTGGAACTTCTCTTCTGTCTAGAGACTCAGGATGCCAAAATGTGGATCACATAAGTCCAGCACTCTGGGAAGAGATCCCTAACCCCAGAGAACTATTTATCCCAAATGTATCAAAATATCACACAGACTAGCAGCTAATATCTAGGATACTGGTCTCCAAAATGAGGTCTTACCACTGAGATAAAAAGAGAAACAACTAGAAATTTTTCTACTGTTAATTTTTTCTCCAAGATAAAAACTGAAACTTTATTTGAAAAATAATTAGTAAAATATCATGAGTTTAAATTTTTTAATGTCATAAACATACATCTGAATAACTACCAATAGAGTTATGCAATGTTAAAATATTGGACATTCTAGAGATTTGGACTAGAGATTTATGTGAGAATACACAAATAATGCTCTTTCTTACAATTCCTTATGCATACAAAAAAATTCTCTAGGGAAATTCAATACATACATCAGAATTGTGTGAAAAATATTAAATAATATAAAGAGAGAGCATTATCAAAAGTGGTTTCATTTCTAAAATCTCATGGATTAGACCACTCAGAGCTTTAATTTTTGCAAAGCATTAAATAATCTAAGATCCTAAATAAAAGCAAACACTGTGTAAATGGTTAAATAAGATCTTGTTCCTGCCATTCACATAGAAGTTTAGAATTGTAATTTCCTCTCTTTGCTTTTCCTTGAGTTAGGTCATCACTAACAGGATTCTTTATATAAACAATTCGTTAACATTTGTGATGTCCATGCCATTAAAAAAAAAGCATTCCTTATTTACAAAATCTTTCCATGGGAGAATAAGGACAGAGACTCAAGACCCAACATGAACAAAGATAGGTGACTTTCCAGTATATGTTAAAATTGACTGAGTTACACCCTAAATGGAGAAACACTTCCAACATGAAAATTTTAAAATAATATTTTAAATAAGACTCTGATCATTTAACTCAGATTACAAAATCATCCAAGATTGAAAATGTGCCCCAATCCAAACTGCTCTTTTTATAAACATGTGTCTATTTTGTTGTAGAGAAAAAAAAATTGTACATTTGCAAAAGCCATTAAAAAAATTCTTAACTACACTAAAAAAAAATGAATACACATATTCATCCCCTTTAACCATTAAGCTAAACTGGCCCAACTGAATTTCTAAAACAAAATAGCTTCAAGGCTAGAATCTTGATGCCAACTTTAGCCCAGAGCAAAATTTTACAGTGACAGTTTGCTCTGGAAAGTGGTGTTTTAATGAAAACATTGCTAGACCTTTGTCTCCAGTAATGCTACTAGATGCCCCTGAAAGAAATAATTTAAAATTCCACACGCAAGGGCCTTTTTTTTACCTACTAATCGTCCTTTCAGAGATCAGAGCTCATCTGAGTGTCTCCAATGAATTGCCCTGTGAACCCAGAGAGCACACTTTCACATTGCCCTAAGGTTCAAGTGAAAAGAATAAATGGCAGAAGTTAGATGTTACTGTATGGTTCTTACATTTTCCTTCTATTAATACTAGTTACAACTTGAACTTCACCTAAATGACAAAGCCTATAGATACCACTCATTAGCTTTAATAGGATTAAAATACTGCTTTAGGACTGAAGATTTAAATAGACAAAAATTTTGGCAAATACATTTTTCATGCATCTCATTAAATCTAAAATAAATATGTTATCAGAGGCAAAATAAACATAATCAAATATTTTAGCATTTTACTTTTCAATTAAAATATTTTTTTCCATTGTGGTGAAGTTTTAAAACATCAGTTTTTAAAAGATTGATATGTGTGTGTATGTCTATAAATTAAAGTTTTACTCAATATACATTCTTTCTTGGTAATATTCTTCTGACTTAAAATCAGGGCCATGGTTAAAACAGAAACCACAATAATAAACTTAATTAATTTGAGTTGGATAATTTCTATCAAGTAATCAAGGCAGATTTCCATGATGATCCCTACGGCTCCTTTCATCTATATTTTTTTTAATGTAGGAATGTAGATCATCTCAAGAGTCACTGAGTAACTAATCATATGCCCAAAAAAGATACTTCAGAAGTGAGTATGATCATTACTAGAAAACCAGCTGCCTTCCATAGACTTTATAAGAAGCAAGTTAAGTTCACAAACAGCTCCAACAAATGCCTTTATAACACTTTAAACTAGTTCAAAGAAGATTAACAATTCTTAACAAAGGCAAAAGAATTAATATTGTTTTCATTGACTCATTTATTCAACCAATTAACATTTACTGGGTATCTATTTAGTTAACATATCAACAGACTGAACACTTTGAAGTTTCAAAAAAAGTTGTAGACTTGGGCTTTGTCCTCAAGGGAAAATTTCCTAGTAAGAGGCAAGATGTGACATTCATGAAACCATGCTAAGATGATACATGAACTCTGTAGTGTGATCTACAGAATATATATGCTTTAAAAATGAAAAAAAAATCTACCGACTCAATTCATAAAAGAAGCCTTTTTTTTTTGTTTTTTAAAGCAAACAAAAATTCTCAAGGACATACATGTGAGGAAGAGAAATCTCATAAAGGCAAAGGGCAACAAAATAGGCAAGAAAGTAGGAAAAATAATAAAAATGCAGATTTTGAGACTAAATTCTGAAGATTAAATTTACCTAATCTATAATTTAATATATGACTCACCTTGTTATACAGTTTTAGAGTGAGTTTGCTTTTTTTTTCTTTTTTTGTTTGTTTATTGTTTTGTCATCAGGCTCTTACCAAATGAATATTCTCTTTACAACTTTATATTCTATAATATTTTCTTTACATCTATTTATTCCTAAAACAGTCTGTTGCTTTTTATAGAAAAATTCCTATTTTTTCCTATTATGACTTTATTAATTTCCAAAGCTCTGAAAGTGAAACAAGGTCTAAATGGATGTTAGAAAAATATATTCAGATATATCTTAGTGGGGAATGCAAGTTTTAAAAGTTTATATAGACATAACCCCACCCAGAAAAAAATAAGTATCAGAAATTTGGTTATGTTCACTTGTCTCATCTTCCTGAAATACTAACTTTTTAAAGGTGATTGCAAAACAATTGTACATAAGGTTTTTGTTTGGTTTTGATATTTATTTTCCCCCAACCTGTACAAATGTATAGAATTTATTATAAAAGTGAAATGAGTTTACAAAAACAAATACAAGAAAGATTTAAAAGCATAAGGAACATATATAGAAACTAATGAGACAGGCTGAAGACCAAGAAATAATATGTGAAGTGCTTTTAAACACATTAAGGAGGTAGAAAAGGACATAAATAATCTTGATTTCTAAGTGTGAGATACTAAAAACTACAAGGAATTTACCCCCAGCATCTGGTAACCTGAACAATTTTATGAAAATCAGAATTGGTTTGAAGTCAGATGTGCAAAACCAACTGCTGTTAAAGTGATTTTTTTTTTCTCATTATGCCTACTTCTAGAATAGACATCAGGTTTTAGCTTCCCACAAGCACTATCATGTAATGACAAGTATATTTAAAAATTTTAAATTAGAGTATATTTTTATTGGTATATAGAAGCCTTTCAGATTACCAAACTTGCAGATGGTTTTCCTCTATTTTTTTCATTCCATAATCAATTTATTGTTCATATTATAATAGTACCAGTATTATAGAATCAGATCACCACACCTAACCTTTGTGCTGTAAATCAAAGTTAAATTGCTAACTCCCATCAGATGCTAATTAAACTATCATTGATTTTATGTAACACATTGTGCTTTAAATATATATGCCTGGAATACCCAGCAGATGAACTGCTACTTTTAGATACTAATAATAAGGATGTTGTTTATATTTTCAACTTTAGTTAGCAAATATAATACCCACCTGCAAAGGTATCATTAAAATGGTTTCCAAGATTTACAGAATTTATAATACAGAGTTGGTTACTTAATATTCCTTTTTGAGTTTGACCTTTTCAAAAAGTGGTCTAATATTTGGCCATAAAAATCACTGAATTTTCAAAACTGTGTTGCTTTAGCTCTTCTTAAAACCTACTTCCTCTGTGAGGTGTTTTTGTTCTATTGGAAATGAAAAACATTTCACTAATGCCATTATACCAACTACAAAAAACAAAAGTAAGTGTGTGACTTTTGGTATACAGTCCTGAATGTAAGGAGCTTAGAAGTAATCACTTCATCTTAAAAGCAGGGAAAAGCTGAACAATCTGAAAAATCAACAATTCTTCTTAAATCTATCAGAAAAGTGAGATCACAGGGCAAACCACTGCCACCAAATTGAAGAGACAGGTAGATTCAGAGAATCACAACTTCTTTAAGCAGAAACCTATAAGCAGAAAACATCTTGGGAACCAGCAGCATGGTAGGAACACCTAACCTTTAAATGATGAGTTGCTGGAGGCCCAGTGAGGACAAAACTGAGAGTGAGAAGCTCTAGGGGCACCCAGATATATGAAATCCTCCCACTTATATGAGATTTACCTCCAGGATCTCTACCAGGTTCTCACAATACATAATCAGAGAAAAATTTCCTCCTACTTCTGGAAGAGGGAGGGGGAAAATAACCAATTTGAAATATTCCAGAGCATTTTATTATTCTTAAAAAAAAACAACTTTTCCTTAGGAGAAACTATTTTATCAGATCCTAACCTACCTGGGAAAAAGAAATACTGAACTTTAGCTTGCTCTAGCCATCTTGTCCCACCGAAGATATGTGGAAGTGGGGATTGAAAAAGTGTGAAGTTCATAGTCCAAAGGCATATAGGATCACCAAAATACTGGGATATAATCACAAAACTTTAGAATATTGCCTTTTTCCCCACAACTTACCACTATTGGAACAAAGACCTATTTACAGCAGATTCTTTGACACAATGAATAAAGTCCTTTTTTAACAAGGAAGTATAAGGCATATTGAAAGGTGAAAAATGAAAAACAAAAAACAAGCATCAGGACAAGAGTCAGATATAGCAGAGAACTATGATTAACATGTTAAGGGTTTTAGTGAAAAGGTGAAGAACACAAAAGAACAGATACATAAGCAGAGAAATGAAAATTCTAAAAAGAATAAAAAATTTCTAGAGATCAAAAACTCTAACAGTAATGAAGAATGCTGTGATGGGCTCATTAATAGATTGGATATGACTAAGGAAAGAATCTCTGAGTTTGAGAATAGAACAATAGAAACTTACAAAGCTTAAAGGAAGAGAAAAGGCAGAAACAAACTACTCAAATATATAAAAAGTATAACATACATGCAATGGAAATACTAAAGGGTGAAGAAAGAGAGACAGAGGAACAGAAGAAATATTTGAAGCAATAATGACTAAGAACTTCTCTAAATTACCATCAGACACCAAGAGATCCAGTAAGTTTAAAGACATCAAGTAGGGTAAGGCCTTAAAAGATTATACATAGGCATACCATAGTTCAACTTTAGAAAATAAAATTTAAAGAAAACCTCTTAAAAGAAGACAAAGGAAAAAAATACTTTACCTATGGAGGAACAAAAATAATATTTATATTGACTTCTCTTCAGAAAGCATGCAAGCAAAATATTCCAATAGTTGAACAAGATAAACACCAATCTAGAATTCTGTAACTTGCTAAATTATCCTTCAGAAACAAAAAAGAAATAAAATCTTCCTCAGACAAACAAAATTTAAAAATTTGTTACCAGTAGATTTCCTTGCAAGAAATGTTAAAAGCTTTTTAGAGAGAAGGAAAATGATGTAGGTCAGAAATTCAGGAAGAAAAGAGGACGTAAAGGAAGAAATAAATGAGGGTAAATAAAGCTTTTACTTTTTTTATTCTTAATTAATTTAACATAAAATAGCTTATTTAAAATAACAATAGTAATAATATATTGATTATGTATGCTTATATATGTATGTGTGAATGCCTGCAAATAAGTGAAATAGATGACAGCAATGATATAGAGAACAAGAGGAAAATTATTTTATTATTAAAAATTTCTTACTCTACCACGAAGTGATATAGCGTTATTTAAAAACAGACTTAGATTAGTTATAAATGTATATTACAAAGTCTAGGGAAAACACTAAAAAAGCTTTTAAAAATGCATATATACAATGATATGTTAAGAAAAAAGAGGAAATGGAATTATATATAAATTGCTCAGTAAAAACCACAAAAAGCAAAAGAGCAGAAGACAAAAATGCAAACAAAGAACAAAGGCAACAAAGATAAAACAGTAATAAATATGGTAAGTATTAATTCAACTGTACCAGTAATCACTTGAACATCGATGGTCTGTCTGCACCATTTAAAAGGTAAAGACTGTCAGAGTGGATCAGAAAACAAGACCCAACAATATGTTGTCCACAGAAACTCACTTTAAATATAAAGATTATATTTATATATACCTATATATTACATAATATATAGATTAAAAGTAAATGAATGGAAAAAGATATATTACACTAACACAAATCAATAGAAAGTAGAAGTAGCTATATTAATTTTTGATTAGGTGTATTTCAGAGGAAGGGAAGTTATCAGAAATAAAGAGAGGCATTGCATAATAAAAAAGACCCAGTTCAAGAAGACATAAGATCCTTAACCTGTATGCACCTAACTATAAAGTATATGAGACAAACACTGATAGAATTTCAAGGAGAAATAGATCTATCTATTATTGTTGTTGAAGACTTCAACATTCTTCTATCAGAAGTAGACAAATCCAGTTGACAGAAAACCACTAAGGACATAGTTGAACTCAGCAACACCATCAATCAACTGAATATGATTGACATTGTAGGCTACTTCCTCCAACAACAGCAGAATGTACATTTTTCTCAAGCTCATATGAAACATTCACCAAGACAGACCACATTCTGAGCCATACAACACATCTTAATAAATTTAAAAGAATAGATTATACACTGTATTCTCTCAAACTACAATAGATATAAATTAGAAATCAAGAGAAGAAAGAAAGTATAAAATCCCAAAAAACTTAGATATTAACAAACATATATGAGTCAAAGAGAAAAATTCAAGATAAATTTTGAAATATTTTAAACTAAATAAAAATACAATTTTCATGGGATGCAGTGAAAGCAGTGCTTTAAGGAAAATTTATAGCATTGAATGCATATGGTAAAAAAAGGATGTATCTAAAATCAATAATTTAGAAATTAGAAAAAAGCAAATTAAATAAAATTAAGCAAAAGAAAAAATAAAAACTAGAACAGAAATCAGTGAAACTGAAAATAGTTTTACTTCACTCAATAGAAAAAAATCAGCAAGACCAAAACCTCATTCTTTAAGAATATTAATAAAATAAATAAGCTTCTATTTAACTAAAAAAAAAAGAAAATATGAATTACCAATATCAGAAATAAATGAACATTACTACAGATTTAATAAACATAAAAATAATAAAGAAATATTAGAAACAACTCTGTTCATAAATTTGATAATCTATATTAAATAAACCAATTCCTTGAAAGACAAAAAATGCTAAAACTCACAAGAGAAGTGATAATATAAATAGGCCTATATCTATAAAGCAACTGAATTAATAATTAATAACCTCCCAACAGAAAGCACAGAACTCAGAAGAGTTTACTGATGAATTCTACAAAATATTTAAATAAAAAGTTATCTCAATTCTCTACAATCTCTTTCAGAAGATATAATTAGAGGAAATATTTCCTAACCCATTCTATGAGGTCAGCATTACCCTAATACCAAAACCAGACAGACATTACAAAAAAAAAAAAAAAAAAAACTACAGAATAATGCCTCTCATGAACATAAATGAAAAAACAAACAAACAAACAAACAAAATATTAGCCAATTGAATACAATGATTTTTCAAAATAATTATACAACATGTCCAAGAGAAAATTGCCCTACGTATGCAAGGCTAGTTCAACATTAAAAATCAATTAACATAATCCATCTCTTCAACAGGCTAAAAAAGAAGAATCACATAATCATATCAATAGATGCAAAAAAGCTATTAACAAAACCGAACACCCATTCATGATAAAAAAATCTCAGCAAACTAGGAATAAGGGGAACTCTTCAACTTGATGAGGGACATCTATGAAAAACTTAAAGTTAACATCATACTTAATGATGAGAAACCTGAAATTTTCTCAGTAAGATCAAAAATAAAGCAAAGATGTCCTCTCTTAACAATGCTTTGCACAATCTTTCTGGAAATCTTAGCTAATTCAATAAGACAAAAAAAAAGGAAACAAATAAAGATTGGAAAAGAATAAATAAAACTGCATTTGTTCACAGATAACATGGTTATCTATGTAGAAAATCTAAAAGAAAAAGTGTGGTTAATTTTGTAAAACAAACAAACAAAAAAAACACAAAGATGTCTTCCAACAGAGGTTTTCCATTTTGCATTCCCACCAGCAATAAATAATAGCTCCTGCTGCTTTACATCCATGCCAGTGTTTGATATTGTTAGTGTTTTAGATTTTGGACATTCTGATAATTATGTAGTAGCATCTCATTGTTTTAATTTGAATTCCCTAATGACATATGATATTGAGCATCTTTTAATATGAGGAATTAAGATCTGTATATCATCTATGGTGAGACATCTGTTCAGATCTTTTGTCCAGTTTTTAAGTGAGTTATTTGTTTTCTTATTGTTGAGTTTTATGAGTTCTTTTTCCATGAGTTTTTAAAATCACATTTTATGGTTAAAGCAAAAGTTATAATGCCATCTGATGTATACTCAAAATATGTAGAAAAACTAACAAAGAAAATCGCATTTTAAAAATAGGCAGAGTAAAAAGATCTAATAGAAATCAATTTTCTACATTTTATTTAAAGTAGTAGAATGTCAATATTAGTAGACTATTACATATGCAGACTATGAAAGTAGATATATGTATGCTGTAATATCTAAAGAAACCTGTACAATAATACATATATTCAAAAACACTGTAAATAAATAAAATGAAACTAAAAATATAATCAGATAATTCATATGAAGAAAAGGAAAAGGAAACAGAATGAGAAACAGAGGGAACAAATAAAAAACAAATAGAAAACAATAAATAGAAAACTTATTCCCTAATATATCAGTAATTGTATTATTGTAACTGTTCTAATTATATTAATTAAAAAACAAAGATTATTTAGGTGGATAAAAATGTTATTAAACCATATGCTGTCTACTTCAAACATAACGCAGCTTGTAAAGATAAAAAAAAGATAAACCATACAAACCTTATTTTAAAAAAAAAAAAAAGCAAGAGTAGCTCTATTAACATGTAAAGTAGACCTCTGAGCAAAAAAAAAAAAAAAATGATATTACATAATAAAAAAGGGTCAGTCTACCAAGGAGGCATAGTGATCCTACATGTGTATAAATCACCAAGCAACAGAGCATCAAAATAAATGCAACAAAAACTGATAGAACTGAAAGGAAAATAGGAAAATAACATTTAATTAGGAATTTCAACACCATCTAACTGTTAAAGGAATTAAATTTATAATTTAACATCTTACAAAAAAGAAATCTCTAGGTCCAGATGGCTTTAAGGGAAGAATCTACTAAACATTAAATAAGAATTGGCACCAACTCCATATAATCTCTTCCAGAAAACAGAAAAGAAACTAATATTTTTCAACTCATTGTGTGAGGTCAATATTATCT
Source organism: Cynopterus sphinx (assembly GCA_030015415.1). NCBI lineage: Eukaryota > Metazoa > Chordata > Mammalia > Chiroptera > Pteropodidae > Cynopterus > Cynopterus sphinx. The sequence goes on along the minus strand of CM057393.1, from coordinate 22,543,773 downwards.
TGATATCCAAGTCAGATAAAAACAATACAAAAAAAGAAAAGAAAGAAAACTACAGATTAACATCTTTCATTTTACATACTTAAATGCAAAAATCTTCCACAAAATATTAGCAGATTGAATGCAATGTATAGAGTTCTTAACCAAAACATCAAAAATACAGCCCAAAAAAGAAATAATAAATTGGACTTTAGCAAAATTAAGATCTTATGAAAAGAATAATAAGATAAACTATAGAATTGTACAAAGTATTTGCAAACCACATATATGAGAAAGGACTTGTGTCTAAAATATATAAAAAACAAGTGGGTAAAATAAGGAATAAGTTTGGCTCTTTATGTTATTTATGCACTCCTCTTGTAGATTTACAGAATGCAGCACAATATCTAGTGATGGCTTGTACTGTGTTAAGTATTCAGGAAGGTAAGTTTCTGTCAACTGATAGTCCTGGATAGCAATATGTGGTAGATTATTATAGTTACGGCACCCAAGACAATCATACCTCTCTGTATCCACTTCATTATGTAGTCTTCTCCCACTTTGACTCAGGGTTTAGCCATGTTAGACTGACCAATGGGACATCATGCAGGCAGTTTAAAATAATTTTTACATTAAGGCTAGCCCATTTTCTTCCTATTTTTAACACCCTGCTACATATGAAGAAGCCAAATTATCCTCTTAGAGGCAAATAGTCTTGAAGATAGCCAACACCAATAACCAGACTTTTGAGTGAGATTGTCTTAGGCCATCAATCTCCGGAATAGTGAAAAGATAATATTGCTGATCCAGGAAATCATAAAGAAGTAAAATAGTTATTTTAGGTCACTAATTTTCATAGTAGTAGGTACTGCAGTCATACATAACTGATACAACTTATTATTACCAAATATTTGACTCTTACTTAAACAGAAACTTATGTAAATGGTTGATTGAATTATGTAATGAGTACTTTTAGTTCAACTCCAATTTAAAAGAACTTTTATAATTATACCATTCAAATTTTTTTGAATCTGAAGTTGTTCGTGGTGCTCTGAGGATCATTGAAGATAGTAACAGCATTAATGGAGGTGGTTTGGGAAAATGAATTAAGTGTGAATGTATCCAGAACCTACATTGTACATTATATTTTAAATTTGCCAGTAATAATTTTGGCTCCAAATTCTGCCTTTCTTCTTAACATCAAATAGCTAAAAATCAATAAATTTAGAATTATTCAAACCAATTAATATGTTTTACCAAATATACCTTTATACAAAGATTCAAATCTTGAACTACTACGGACTATGAACTATTTCTTTCATCACCTGTTTGAAATGCTTTAAAGGAGTAGAACCAATCACCAAACATGGTGATAGACACTCTCTTAAAAGATTAAAATGTTCATCTGTATTGTAATTTTGCCAAATAATAAGTTACTAAGAGTAATTTGTGGAACATATTCAAGCTATTATTTAGGTCAAACAATCTAGTAAGCACATTAATATGAAAAACATCCCATTTTTTACCATTTTAACTACAATAAACTTAAAAATATTCCAATCTTCATGCTTTAGGGCATAATTTGGCTACCAGCTGGGGTCAGAAAGAAATTTTCCCCATAGTGTGGTATTACCAATTACCATAGGTGTAAAGAGAACAAGAGAAAGAGTCAAGGGGTTACACAGCCCTCTAAAGCATCTGGTATTAGATGCTCTCTGAGTGAAAATTCAGGGTAAGATGAAATATTCCATTTTTCCTATTCGTCAATTCTGATATTCCTATGAGCTGCCAATATGACACTTCTGCCACAAGGGAGGGATTTCCTACAGAACAGATGTCACTTACGGTACTATGTGGGCTATCTATCTCAACAAATAATTGCTTGGCATTTCTGCCCTATGGCAAGGGTCTGAAAATATGTTAGGGTGGGAACGCACCATACTAGCAGATGGGCATAGATAAAAGAAAGAGCAAGAGCATACTGAGTCTGAATGCACATGTAAAAGCCAGATGGGGGTACTGAAGCAGATGTCTTTCCTTATCTTCAGCGACTAAAGCCCAAGATCAGAATTTTCTAGTTATCAGTTATTTAGAAGTTCTATTCTAAAATTTCTTTAGATAGGTGTATGTTGCACAAGGCTCCATTTTATTGAAACAAAGAAACTTTTATACAAACTGCAATTTCCATTTGAAATGAATACATTTTGCTTAAGGCCTGAAACTGATATAAAACTCTCAACAGCAGTGACACCCTTCCCCAACCCTCTCCCCGCCCAAAAAGAAAAAAACACTAGGTTGGGATAAGAGGATGGACACAAAGACTGACAACGAATGATAACATACAATTGAGATGTGACTTGCCTGAGACAGCAAGAGAGGGAAAGAAAGTTCTTTTAAAATATCAGTAAGAGAATCAAAGAAAGCAAGATCCTTTTCCTGATAAAAGGGGAAAAGTTAATAACAGTGAAGAAAGAAGGCAATTGCAATATGTTCCAACTGTAACAGGAAAAAAAAAAGATGAAGGTAGAATCAGAAAATACCCATTTTAAATAAGTTTAACATATATGTAGCTTTCACACTTTACACAATGTAAAGATTAAAATTTTTTAACATTTAAACTATTTGCCCCAGTAGCAGACCTGACTGACTATCCAAATAATGGGGTGGAGAAAGAGAAGTGTTTTTGTTTGTAAGGACCAGCAAAGGAATTTTTACTTTTAAAATAGCATTGATTGTAGAAAAAAACCTCAGCATGAGTATGGGAGATAATATGAATATAATATAAATTATTAAAAGGCAGTAAGTGATATCTCAGAATTAGAAAATGCTTGAAGGAGCCATTGATACATTTATAAGTGAACATAAGCAATAAGTGCTCTGAACATTTTCTAGACAAAATTAATTTGGTCATTCGATAATATACAAATACTATGATTCGATAAAACATTTGTTCATGTATTAGAGCAGATCCAAAGATAATCCTTCAGAAAAATTCTAAGCTTTGCTTGCTAGTATCCTTTTGTATTTATTTTAATCTTGAAAAATACATTTTATCATAAAACATTAATCTTACCACAGTCCTTTGTTTTCAAAGTTTAATTATCCACCCTCAATTATTAATATGGAAAAATAGGATACAAGATCCTTATTGAAGAATATAATCTCAAATTTTTTCTAGCTATAGTCCAGATGAGAAACGTAGGGGTAATTGCCTACAAAGCAGCCATTTACTCTTCTGAGTACTCAAAGCAACATAGGCAGGGTAAGTAGAAACACTTCCAGCACCAGACAACATAAGGACTTTGGGCTTTATCTTAAAGGGGATGAGGAGCCTCTGAAAAGCTTTAGTTGATGTGTTTGCTTGTTTGGAAGAAGAGTACCACAGTTAGAATTACATAGCATTGGAAGACACTGGATTGGGCCATAATGAATTTGGAGAGGCATGAGGTAGAACCATTGGATATTTGTATGTTTAGCTAGAGGAGGGCTCTAAACTGAAGACAAATATTTGTAGGTTATCAGCATTTACATTTATTGAAACCGTAATAGTGGAGAAATTTGCCTGAGGATAGTACAAAAAGTCAGAAGTAAAGAATTCCAAAAACAGAGTTGTAAGGAAAACTATTAAACAAATACTTTGAAGCACCTGGTCTCAGACCTGCATCTACAATTCTCTTGTGTAGCTTACATTATCAGTTGTTGAGCTAAACAATTAACCAGTAAACAAATAAACAAACCCCCCAACATGACAAATTAGGTATTTTCAGATACTTTGAAGAGCTGTGTAGAAAATAAACAGTGATAACAAGTGCCTGGAACATGGTAGCACACTTTGAGGGAGAGAAAGTGGAGCAGGCAAAAGAAAGTAGGGAGACACATGAAAAGATTTTGACCTCACTAATTATTAGGAAAATGTAAGTCAAAATCACAATGAGATGTCACCTCACACCTGTTAGAAGGTTTTATTATCGAAAATATATAAAAAAAAAAACAAGTGTTAGAGAGGATATGCAAAAAAAGGTACACTCGTATACTTGTTGGTGGGAATGTAAAGTCATGTAGCTTTTCTGGAAAGCACTATGGAGGTTTCTCAAAAAATTAAGAATAGAACTACCATATGATCAAGCTATTCCGCTGCTGGATATTTATCCAAAGAATACAAAAACATTAATTCAAAAAGATACATACACCTCTATGTTCATCACAGAATTATTTACAACAGCCAAGATATGGAAACAACCTATCAGTGGATGGATGAATTAATTATATGTGTTGGATATTTATACCATGGACTACAACTCAGCCACAGAAAAAATTTAAAATCTTGCCATTTGCAAAAACAGAAATGGACCTTGAGGGTATTAGGCCAAGTGAAATAAATCTGATGGAGAAAGACAAACATTATATAATTTCACTCATATGTAAAAAAAAAAAAAAAAACCCACACAAACAAAATAAAAACACTTACGGAGAGCATATTACTGGTTAACAGAAGGGGAGGAAATTGGGATAAGGAGGAAGGAGTGAAGGAGGTCAATCATAAGGTGATGGATACTAACTAGACTTTTGTAGTGTTTACAGATAGCAAATTATAATGTTGTGTGCCTGGAACTTACATAACAAAAAAAAAAAACACTCCCTTCATAACTTTTAAAATAAAAGGAAATTTAGACACAGACAGGCACTTAAGGCAGACTATGTAAAGAATGGAAAAACAGCCACCTACAACCCATAAAAAGAGGCCTCAGCAGATACCTTAATTCCATATTTTCAGACTTCAGAACTGTGAAAATATACATTTCTGTTGTTTAAGCAAAAAAAAAAGTAGAAGAGAACAGAGAAGGGAATAGGCACCTGTCTCTGATAGACAAAGGGAAACTATCATAACTTGGTGCCAGCCAAGATGCAGAAAATGGAAATGTACTTTTCTCTCTAATAAGGCCACCAAAAAATGAAAAGTGTTTCTGCCAAACCTGCGGCTTACAAAGTGTGTAATCAGACTGTACACATCTCAAAAAAGCTGTAGAAAGATGGTGCCTTGAGCCAAAACTCTATAAAGTTGAAAGGAAAGCAGAAGAGATAGGAAACTACTGAATCTACTGAGCTAAGACAATTAACAAAATGCCAAGACATTTCCTTAAATCTTGCATTAAATTTCTTAGCTTATATAGTTATATATTAATATTAAAAAATGTAACTTAAAATGGAAATGTATACTATTCCTTTTATTCTCAATTGTTCATATTTTAGATTTTACCCACAGGGTCAGTTACCGCATATAGACAACATTATTTATCTATTGGAAGCTACTAGAAATGATAAGCATCTGAATATCTGGACTTACATATTTAAATAATAATTAAAAATAAAAATAGTACTTTTGCTACTGAAATTATCAAAACAAAGTTATATGCTGATTACATATTATTTTAAAACTCTAATGAAATACTTTTGGGGGGTCAATCCCCAAGATACATTTTTAAGTAGCTATTAGAAATTTAAAGAGATAACTACTAGTCATAACAATTCATTAAAAGGTTCAAAAAAGGAGACAGATAAGGAAAAGTTGAAAATGAAAAATCTTTACATATATGGAAGAGAGATTATAAAGTTAAAGGTGACTTATTTTGTACATTTCAAGTTAAGTTAAAGAAAATTAGGTTAAAATTATAGGCCAATCATGAAGAAGAATATTAATATTCTATGGATGCTGCAATATACTACCCAGAAGGTTGTATAATTCTCTCAGTTTCATTACTTTAAATCAAGGCAGACCCTGAGAAGCAAGTACTGATTAATAAGAATCACAATGACAGACTGTCTTATACTTGAGGACTCTGAGAGAACAGGTGTCTCCCACTACTTTCCCCCTTGGCTGTAGTAAGCCATTTTCTTCAATTAGTAAGCTCTTGGGCTGTAAAGCTATCTCACAAAGCATGAGATACTATAAGTCTCAGGTGTATAATAAGTGCTATTCACAGAACATGATGGGGATTAGCTATCTTCTTTAGGCTTCTTGATAATGAAGTTGAACATAACTTGGATCATCTTAGCATAAACTATAGCTACCATTTCAGTTCATACTTTACTCATTATCATATAGTAGTAGCTACATTTGCTTAAGTCTAAATCATACATTCCTCATATTTATAGTGAAAGAAAATTTTGTGAAAAAGAAATACCTTCATGCTGATTTAAAAAAAATACTTTTCACAGGCAATGCATCACTGTCAATATGTTTTTCAGCTACGAGTTTCTAAAATTTCTATCCTTTCATAACACCAGAGTCACAGGGACATTTAAAATATGGAAGGCATAAAACACAAGTCACTTAACATAATGTCCTTTTTCTTTTTTAGACTGAATTTAGTTAAAAAGCTAGGGTTTTAGGAGTTCTTTCAAATAGATAACTTCAAAAGACTGTTCAGCATAAATGTAAATCAGGTTTATTGAAAAAAATTACTGAATGTTACAGGTTATTTAACAAATTTAGGACACTCAAACTATAACTAGACATGAGACCTAACTATGGAATTTCTAGCAACTGATTCTGATTGTGACTTTTTTATTGTCTTCTCTTGTTCTATAAGTTTTGCCTCTGCATCAGAGTTAATAGCCTTGATGTACATCTCTTGTGTACTTTTCTTTTTCTATATCCCAACTCCTTTCCTGTAGCCCTCCTGCCCTTCGACCCCAGAGAAAAGTAAAGAAAGGTAAATGCCAACACTGGAAAAGAAGTATGTAGAAAGTTTTTAGCAGACCAATGAGAAATAAAATGTTTCCATCAAAAAAACAAAATGAAACAAAACAAAACAAAACAAAACAAAAAAACCTCACAGGCTTCCAGTTGAGATAGCATAACTCAAATAAATAAAATCAGAAATGTAAGAGGAGAAATAACTGTGGACTTAACAGATACAAAGGATTATACAACAAATTAGACAATCTGGAATAAATGAACACATTCCTAGAATCATACAATCTCCCAAGACCGAGTCAAGAAGAAACAGAAAATCTAAACCAACCAATTACCACCAAGGAAATCGAATTGGTAATCAAAACCTCTTAAAAAACAAAAGTCCTGGACCAGGTGGTTTCACAGATGAATTTAACCAAATTTTCAAAAAAGAATTAACACTTATTCTTCTCAAACTATTCCAAAAAGTTCAAGAAGAGGGAAGGCACCCTTACTCCTTTGATGAGGCCATCATTATCTTGATTCCAAAACCAAATAAAGACATTACCAAAAAAAAAACTATAGGCTGATATCTCTTATGAACATTGATGCAAAAATCCTCAACAAAATATTAGCAAAATGAATTCAGCAATACATTAAAAATATCATACGCCATGATCAAGTTGGATTTATGACTAGGATGCAAGGTCAGTACAATATTCACAAATCAATTAATGTGATACACCACATCAACAAATTGAAAGATAAAAAACATGAGATCATATCAACAGATACAGAAAAAGTGTTCAAGAAAATCCAGCATCCATTTATGATAAAAACTGTCAACAAAGTGGGAATAGAGGAAACATACCTCAAGGTGATGAAGGCCTTATATGGCAAACCTACAGTTAACATCATGCTCAATGGGGAAAGGCTAAAGTGTTTTCCTTATTAGGAACAAGACAAGAATGCCCATTTTCACCACTCCTCTTCAATGCTGTATTGGAAGTCTTAGCCACAGCAATAAGACAAGAAAGAGAAATAAAAGGCATCTGAATTGGAAAAGAAGTAAAACTCTTGTTATTTGCCAATGACATGATTCTATATGGAGAGAGCCCTAAAGATTCCACCAAAAAAAAAAAAAAACTGTTAGAATTGATTAATGAATTCAGTAAAACAGCAGGTTAAAAAATAAATATTCAGAAGTCAGTGGCATTTTTATACACCAGTGATGAACTTTCAGAAAGAGAAATTAAGAAAACAATCCCATTTACAATTACATCAAAAACAATAAAATATCTATGAATCAAAATAACCAAGAAGGTGAAAGACCTGTTCTCAGAAAAGTATGTCATTTTAAAAAATAATTGTAGAAGATACAAATAAATGGAAGCATATACCATGTTCATGTGTAGGAAGCAACAAGATCATTAAATTGGCCATACTACCCAAAGCAATCTGTAGATTCAATGTAATCTCTATCAAAATACCAAAGGCATTTTTCAGAGAACTAGAACAAGTAATCCTAAAATTTATATTTAACCAAATAGTCACGGCAATCTTGAGGAATAACAAAGTTGGAGATATCACACTACCTGATATCAAGCTATACTACAAAGCTACAGTAATCAAAACAGCATGGTACCAGTATAAAACCAGATACATTGATCAAGGGAATAGAATAGAAAACCTAGAAATAAATCCATGCTATATGCTCACTTAATATATGATGAAGAATGCAAGAAAATACAATGGGGGAAAGATAGTTTTTCAATAAATAGTGCTGGGAAAACTGGACAGGTACATGCAAAAAAAAAAGGGTGGGAGAGAAATTAGACCACCTTCTTACACTGTATACAAGAATAGACTCAAAATGAATTAAAGACATAAGTGTAAGACCGGAAACCATAAAACTTCTAGAAGAAAACATAAGCAGTAAATTCCCTGATATTGCTAACAGGAATTTCTTTTCAGATATGTTTCCTTGGACAAGAGAAACAAAAGAAAAAATAAATGAATAGGACTACATCAAACTAAAAAGTTTTTGTATAGCAAAGGGAACCAACAACAAAACAAAAAGACAACCAACTGAATGGGAGAAGATATTCGCTTATAATACATCTGATAAGAGGTTAATATCAAAAATATAAAAAGAACTCATACAACACAAGAAACAAGAAAATAAACAATTTAGAAATGGGCAGAAGACTTGAACAGATATTTCTCCAAAAAGGAAATACAGATGGCCAATAGACATATGAAAAGATGTTCAAGGTCACTAATTATCAAAGAAATGCAAATTAAAACCACAATGAGATATCACCTCACACCTGTCAGAATGGTCATCATTAATAAATCAAAGAACAAGTGCTGGCGAAGATGTAGAAAAAAAAGAACCCTCATACATTGTCGGTGGAATTGCAAATTGGTACATCCACTATGTAAAACAATTTAGCGATTTCTCAAAAAAATTAAAAATTGATGTACCTTTTGTATCAGTAATTGTACTTCTGGGTATTTATTAAAACAAAATAAAACAAAACAATAATTTGTAAAGATCTATGCATCCCTGTGTTCATAGCAGCCGAATTTACAATAGCCAAGATACGGGAGCAACCTAAATGCCCAGCAACAAACAATTGGATAAAAAAGTTTTGGTTTTTATATATATATGTGTGTGTATATATACATATATATGTATATATGTGTGTGTGTATACACATATATATACAAATACATACATACATATATTATATGTATGTATATAATAAAATATATATAATAGAATATTATATATTCTATTATATGTATCTAATAGAATATAATAAAATAATACTTAGCCATTAAAAATATAAAACTTTACCATTTACAATGACATGGATGGACCTGGAGGATATTATGCTGAGTGAAATGTCAGACAGAGAAAGATAAATACCATATGATTTCACTTATATGCAGAATCTAAGGAACAAAAAGAACAAACTAATCAAAAACAGATTCACAAATATAGAGGACAATCTGGTGACAGCCAGAGGAGAAGGTAGCTGTGGGGACTGGGAGAATGGAATGAAGGGTTAAAGAAGCTCAAATTAGTAGTTGGTAGATGGTCATGAGGATGAGGAGTATGGCATAGGGAATGCAGTTAGCATTAATGTAATGGCTAGGTAGAGAGCCAGAGGAGAGAAAGAGCAATTAGGGGGATCATTTTATAAGCTATATAAATGTGGTGTACACTTAAACTAATAAAAGGAAATTAAAAAGAAAAGAAAGATGGCATAGTAAGTAAATGCTGTGCTTACCTCCTCTCACAACCACATCAAAATTACAACTAAATTACGATACAATCATCATTGAGAGTTACCTGAAGTCTAGCTAAACAGAAGTCCTACAACTGAGGACATATAGGAGAATGGACCTCTAGAGTGATAGGAGGGTAGAGATGTGGAATGGGCTAGTCCCACGCTCGTGTATGGCAGTTGAGAATCCAGAAAGATATCTTGGCTGTGCCGGTATCCCTGGACTCCTCCAGGGTCCTGGTGTCAAACCAGGATTCCCAGCTCAGAATTCCAGTGCTGGGAAAAGAAATTTCCACAACTTCCGACAATGAAAACCAGCAGAGATAGTGGCTAAGTGAGACAGAATGAGGCCCACACATGCACGTACTCGCTGACATACTCATTCGCTCTGAGCTTCAGCACTAGGGCAGCAGCTTGAAAGGCCACAGGGGCACATGGGGAAGGACTAAATTTTCTGGCTTCAGGGCAAGTGTTGGAGGGGAATTTTTCTCCCAGAAGTTCTAGCAGAAAACCAACTTTTTGTTGGTGTTGTTCAAAACCTCCCCTCTTCTGGTGTGCAGAGGCATGTGGCCACCACATCTGAGGCTCCATCAACCTGGGTAACACTGGTTACTCTGCCCTGGTGACTCCCTGAGACTTTGCCTCACCCAACTTGTAGGGCCCAACCAAGTTACTTCCAGTGGCTTTTACATACAAATGATCTGTCTTGGCTCATGCTGTGGACTTTCCTAAAATCTCTCAAAGATTTACAAAACCCAAACAAGCAGCATCTGGCCTCAGTATGCCCCATACCTCTTGTTAAGCAGCCTCTAGTTTAACACTAGTGGCAGCTGGACTCAGTTTGTGGCTTGGCTTCTGTAAGAACCTCCAAGCCCAGCACAGTGATAGTCATCTGTGGAGAGCTTGGTGACTCTTGCCAGGTAGCCCCAAGCAGGGCACAGACTGAGACCAAAATTGGCCTGTGACAGGTCCAAGGACAACACACCCAAAGGGCAAATTTAGCTGAGGCACCAGAACTCAACTAAAGCAAATTCTGCTCCATAGGGTCAGCTCCTCACCATTCAGTCATCACAACCAATAAGCTCCAGATTTGATCTCTCCCATTAATGTGTAAACAGCAACCAAAGCTCAACTGCAACAGGAAGGCACACAAAACCTGTATGAAGAACACACTGGGAGTACCCCGCTCAGGTGAGCAGGAAGAATACGCTACTGAGAACTATAGGACACCTACTACATAAGGCCACGCTACTAAGACTAGGAGACATAGCAGACAAATACATACAAACAAACCCAGCAGGGCAGCCAAAATGGGGAGACAAAGACATGATCCAAATGAAAGTGTAAAACAAAATTCCAGAAAAAAAAAAAAGTATAGACAAGCAATCTACCAGATGCAGAGTGTAAAGCATTGGTTATAAGGATGCTCAATGAACTTAGAGGAAGAGTAAATGAATTCAGTGAGAACTTTAACAAAGAGATAGAAAACATAAAAATGGAGATAGAAAACATAAAAAAGAACCAGTCAGAAATGAAGAATGTAATAACTGAAATGCATAATACATTAGAGAGAATCAATAGTAGATTAAATGAAGCAGAGGGTCAAATCAGAGACTTAAAAGATATGGTAGCAGAAAACACCCAATCTGAACAACAACATAAAAAAAGAAACTAAGAAAATGAGGATAGTTTAAGGTCCTCTGGGACAATGTCATGTGTAACAGCATTCACATCATATGGGTACTAGAAGGAGAAGAGAGAGAGCAAGGAATTGAGAGCCTACTTGAAGAAATGATGACAGAAAACTTTCCTAAGCTGCTAAAGGAAATAGACATAAAAGCCCAGGATGCACAGTGAATCCCAAACAAGAGGAACCTAAAAAGGCCCACACCAAGACACAGTGTGATTGAAATGCCAAAGGTTAAAGACAAAGAGAAAATCTTAAAAGCGGCAAAAGAAAAGCAGTTAGTTACCTACAAGAGAACTCCCAGAGACTATGAGCTAATTTTTTAGCAGTAACTTTGCGGGCCAGAAGGGACTGGTATGAAATATTCAACGTGTTGAAAAGCAAGGATCTACAGCTAAGATTACTTTACCCAGCAAAGGATAAAGAGCTTCCCAGACATGAGAAATCAAAAGGAGTTCATCCCCACCAATTCAGTATTATGAGAAATGTTAGGGGAAGTTCTTAAAGAAGAAAAAGAAGAAAGATAAATGATAAAAAATATGAATGAAATAGCTACATATCTATCAATAATCACTTTGAATGTAAATGGATTAAATGTTTCTCACAAGACCCTTACATATGCTGCCCACAAGAAACTCATTTCAGATCAAAAGACACACAGAGACTGAAAGTAAAGAGATGAAAAAAGATATTTTGTGAAAATGTAAACAAATAAACCAAGAAGATGGGATAGCAATTCTTATACCAGATGAAATAGACTAAAAAAAAAAAAAAAAAAAACTATACCAGGAGACAAAGGAAAACCCAGTTTACCCACTTCTGGGTATTTATCTGAAAAAAAAAAATTACTATTTACGAAGGAACATTAGACTCCATATGATCATTTCAGCATTATTTACAATAATAATACTAGGTGAACATCAATAGATGAATGGTAAAGAGGAATATTACTCAGCCACAAAAAAAGAATGAAATCTTGCCACCTGCAGCAACATAGATGGACCTAGAGAATATTGTGCTGAGTGAAGTAAGTAAAAGAGACTAAGAAAAATGCCATATAATGTTGCATGCATGTGGAATCTAAGAACAAAATAAACAAATAAAACAGAAATAAACTCAGATACAGAGAACATTTTGGTGGTTCCCAGATGGGAGGGGGATAAAAGGGTGGGTGAAAAAGGGAAGGGGATTAAGAAATACAAATTGATAATTACAAAATAGTCATGGGGATGCAAATTATAGCTCAAGGAATACAGTCAATAATATTGTAATCACTATGTATGGAGTCAGATGGGTACTAGATTTATTAGTGATCACTTTGTAAGTTATATAGATATTTAATCACCAAGTTGTACACCTGAAACTAATATAATTATTTTAAAAAACCTCTCAAAAGTTATAGAAAGAGGACAAAGGAGAAAATTAAAGACATGAGGGTCCACACTCTCAGTTCTGGGACAAAACCATTAATATGTGTTCAATGGAGAGTTTGCAAATGAACAGAAACTTCAAGAGAGAAAGAAACATAAACAAAAGGAGCTTTTTCTTCAGTTTCTCATTTAGACCTCTGATAGTGTTGAGTTACCTCAGCATTTCAGAAATGGTGACTTGATAAATATTCCTGCAGGTCCCCAGTGAATAAGGAGTAGCATGAGTAGAGTCCAGCCTGGGCACTGTGATTGAGGCCCAAGGTCCACTGGCATTGAAAGCTAACACTGTCTCTACTGAAAAACATAGGCCATGAATCCTTTCAGCCACAGACCCAGCAGTGAAAGTCAATAGGAATTCTGGCAGCCAGGCCAAGCAAGGAGTATCAGAGGAATTCATCTAGGTCAGAGGACATATGAACACAGAAGCTTAACTTCACACTCACGAAAGACTGTTTGCCAAAAAGAGAAGATTCATCTTCAAAGCAACCACTTTAAACTGAAAAGCTTTGAAATACCTTTAACTGGAAAGTCAAATTTTATCCCATTCTCCTCTCCCCAATTAGCCACCTCTTCCTCTCCCAAATCTTATCAGCTCCACCCCTAATAAGATCTGAATATTGGAAAGGCAGTGAGGAATCCAAGAAAAATTTGAAATTCTTAATAGAAAAACAAGAGACTACATTTTTTTAATTTTTATCCTTCCCATACATTATCAACAAAATGAAATTAGACAGTTTGAGAGGCTAGAATTTCCCATAGAAAGTCTCTCTATTCACATTCAAGATAGGTCTTACTCATGATGGTGTTTAGAAAAAAAATATTGTTCTATTGATTAAAGAAGATTTCTGTTTTACATACTCCAACACAGTCAAACTTCATTCTTTAAAATAAATTAACAAATACTTATTGAAACTTACATTGCAATGTATTATCAATAAGTCTCAATATAGTATTTAAAATGTGTTTATCACAGCATAAGTCTCTAAAGTTTAGAATCTTTTAGAGTAGCATGCCTCAACATTTAAAAACTCAAAAGTGTGTGCTATCTGATGACTTAAAACAGAGCTTTGAAGTGGGCAGTCCTTCGTAAAGTCAAACAAGAATCTGGTCCTCAGCTTTTTAAGCCCAGATATTCAATTTTTACCACATCACATAATATTGATCAGGCTCTGAGATGCTAGCACATGCTAACCAAAAATAGTGTTAACCAAATGGGCCCATTGCGTAGGCATGTCAGTCTACATATCACTTCTACAGAGTCTGAAAACGGTTAACCATGTCTTGATTTTTATTTATTTTAAATTGGAGGCTAATTCTATTCCCAGTCAGAAACAGATAAATAACAAAAGTTTAAGATCTAGACAATATATCTGCAAATGTTTGAAACAACAGGACAGATTTTAGCTTGGTGAACAAAATTAGACAAAGCCCCTTCATCCTACAGATATGATTTAACAGATCTAATCAGTTAGCATGTCAACTAGCAGAGAATTAAATAAGTCAATAAAAACAAGTATCATAAAGATCTGTGTCAACAGTCACAAATTGGAATGACTGCCTGGATCATACTAATCTTACAGGCCATATCAGGAAAGCACCACTCCCTGATTTTAATAACATATTACCGTTTCCATCTCTCTCTACAGCCATAAAAGTGAATACTTGACCGATGAAAACTGACCCTAGCACTTACCATCACCTTGATGACTAGGCCGAGGGCTAGAAATGTGGTCCCAACAAATCTTTATCTGAAATTTCTTACACTGGAGCTGAGTAGCCTAAGCTCTCATTTTCCTAAGTGGCAAGTTGTGAGGATGTGAACATAGAGGGAATGAAGCCTCCACAGTTTGCTGCAAGAAGGACCTGGTCTCAGAACAAAGACAATATGCAGAAAAAAGCCCAGATGAGGGATATGTTCATAATATTTAAAGTCCTAGTTCCAGTCACCACTGATAACAGCTATCCTTTTTAGTAAAAAGAGCCAACAAGTTTTTTTGTGGCTTAATCAACTTCCAACTGGGTTGTTCTTACTGGAAATCATGAGTCCTCACTAATAAAGCTGGTAAGAGAGTATAAACCCCAACTAGGTAGACAACAATAACCGTCAGCATGTCATGGTCATAGGAAAACAACATTCTTGCTAATTGTGCAATTTTGAGCTATTTTTTTAAATTTCTGACTCAATTCATTATCTTCAAAATGGAGTTTATAGCTATTTACATAATTATTGAAAAATTAGAAATTAGCATGATGGTTTTCCCATAGCACTTGTTTAATAAGTGCTAAAAATTTGTTTTGATGAGGATCTGAGGACGACGATGATGAGCCCAAGACAAAAATTATAGAACTCAGAATCTTGTAATTTTTCCTTTAAAAGCATGCCTGCTTAAACATATTTTGGTAAAGTTACCAGAACTGAACAAAAATTTAATAAAGTCATAAATTATTACAAATAAAACATACTCATTTCCTTAAGAAACAGATGTTTTTTAAAGCATAATTTACAATAAATAACTAAAGGTTAACAGAATAGTTGTATTTTTTTAAGAATCAGTTTAATATAAAAGCTTTAAAATGATGATTACTATAGTTATTTCCTGAGAATGGATGTCTCCAAATGCCTCCACAGCAATAAGACCTTCCCTGACATCACCAAACCCACATACAGTTATAATATACCACATCTATGGTATGTAGATTTTCTTTCACTGTATTTATTTACCCTTCTATTTTATAGCAGCTACAAAATAAGGTATTTTTTTATATTTCTACCCTATAATTTGTAGTTAAAGAATTTGGTCAAATGTAGCTATTCAAAATATAGCATTTAAATTAAAATGAAATATAGAAGTGTCCCAGGAGAAATGGACTCCAATCTTGCCTTCACACTTACTAGGTGGGCTCCCTTAAACAAGTTACTAGACTTAGGGTCATATATTCACTGTGTTGTCCTTCAGAGTTCTGTATTCTAATCTGTTACTGCTTTGCAAAACTCCCATCTAAAATACATTTGGTACCCATACACCCTGAGATGGACCCTCTACAAAAAGTAATCTTCTTCTAAACTTTAAAATCACTTTTTGTGTAATTATTACTTCTTTCATTGAACCACTCGAAAAAACAATGCTTTAAAAGGCCCAATATCATAGAGACAGCAATGGAAGTCTAGAAAATCCTAGCTCAAAGATGGCCTCCTTTCTAAACACCACATCACTACTTAAATTTGAGAAGTCTCAGGATGCTTTTAGAGAGCATATTACTCTTTACAATCTTCCTACTCATATGGCACACCTCACTGAATGGTTTAGTCAAATGAGGTAATATAAAACTTCTTTGTAAAGTAAAAATGCTCCCAAATATCAAGTAGTATTATTATCATGATAATGATAATAAAGTAAATTGTGTATTTCAGATACTTTGTTGCTCTAATATTTACAAGCTGATAAATGAGCCATTTACAGGAAACTGGGAGAGGACTCTGGATATTTATTCTTTTTTCTCTTTGACTTTTGAGTACAATTAAAATGTATGAATATTTCATTAGAAATTATGACTACATATGAATACAGACATATACCTTTAGAAAGGATGGTAATTGACTTGAAGAAATTTCTTGTCTTACTGGGACAAGTCTCTGAAACATTGGCGTGTATGAAAATCACATGTGCAACTGTGCATGCTGAGCCCTGGTTTCCTGGCTGAGTTGAAGTCTCCTTTCTTTTTCTCCTAATTGTTCTTTCAGCTGAAATTGGAGTCCGGTTAAAGCTCGTAACACGTTTTTCTTCTTTTCTTCTCACTATTAATGGATTAGAAAAAGAGGAGTGCTGCAAAAAAAAACATGCAAAAAAAATTATTTTCTCTTATCTCTTGAGATTACATGTTGTAAAATAAATCTAGTAAATGATAGGGGAAGCATCTGAAAGAAAAAAACTTATTCTTTAATTGTTAAGGTTCCCCCATAAACACAATTCTTAATGTTCAAGTTTTAAAAAAAAGATGAGAAGAAACAGTTGGCATTCAGCTAACAATTGTGTTTGGAGATTTGTATCTGACTTTGTTATTGTGAGCAAAGCCAGGTACTAGTCTCTTGGGATTATGTACAAAGGCAAGGAAAAAAGTGGACATGTACAAACCTCAAAGGTGACTGCTGGGTTAATAAAACAGTCTGTTTTCTGTTCACCCACTCTTGCTCTCAGTGTGCAAGTATATTAAAATATGTCAAAAGGAAAACCATTCGCTGTGCAAAAATAATTCAACTACAAGTCAGGATCTCCAGCTGGTGGAGTGCTTCAGCACATTTAAGTGCACTAACAAGTGACCCATACATCTCCCTGGATGAAAGTTGTATCCTCATTAAAAGAGAAACAAACACAAAATAGGAACTACTGTCACATAGAAAAACAGACCACAATAGATATCACATTTCCCCCACTCAGTTTCTGACTTGAACTATCAGACTGAAGTGCACTGCTGTCCTAGAAGTAACCTCTTAAAAAGCCATGAAAGTAAAACGAGGAAGCTGCTGGAGGAACTGAATGTGTAGCTAATAGCCACCCATATTGCCATTCAATGTATCTAGAAAAACATCTTTTTCTTTCTAGTTTCTATAAACTCTTTTACCACATAAAACATTGCAATAATGTGACATGGCTGGATTAAACAAACCCACCCTAGGAAATTTAGAATTAATGCTCTAATTTATATTTTTAAATAATCTCTCTTAGAAAAACTCTGGTTTAAGACTTTATAGGATATTATACCAAACTTTGTTTTCTGATTTTCCTCTGTATAACTATATCATTAATATGAAACTGCAAAAAAAAAAAAAGTTAATGTTGCTCAACTCTAATAATACTCTTTTTATTTGATCAGTGTGTTGCACATCATTGTAAGTCAAACACATACATTAGATGCTCAATGTGACAGCTCCAGTTTCATGCATAGTGGCATACATAAATGGAGCATGTGTACTACTACCTTTAAAAAGTAGATAATAATCTAGAATCATAAGAGACCAATATTTGAAAGAACACACCTAATTACAAAAATGTGGTACTAGCAATCATTTCAAAACTGGGTAAGGGACGCCTGTTTATGCAGGCAACACCATTGCTCAACTGTTTTCACAGCACTTAGCATACGCTATTGCAATTGTCTGCTTATTCTACTGTGTTCTTCACACTAGAATGTAAGTTCCCCAAAGGCAAGATTTCTTATATGTTCTTTCTTAGATTGTTAGAGCCCCCATCTCAGACAGCCTTTGGCACACAATAGGAATTCAATAAGTATCATTCGGTTGGTTGGTTGGATGGTGGTTGATTGACTGTTGTGCACTCGATAATTTGTGCCCCACTTTGAACTGCCAACACTTTACGAGAAGATAACAGAAGACTATAAAGGGAAGCTGGATCTAGGAAGAGACTAACAATTTCTATAACAAACTACAGCCCAGAAAAATGGATATATGCATAAAAGGCAGAAATGCTCAGCTCTGAATTATGCTTTAGACTAGCATAATTATAAAATAATCATTAAAATGAAATTAAAACCCAATATAGGAATGAAAGTAATAAGGAATCAGCAAATCAATCTAAATAACTTGAATTGTCTAAGGCCAGCACAATTATATGAGCTTGGAAACAAACAGAAATTTTTTGAGGAGCTAAAGTTAACGATACCCCATAAAATCAAACTAAAGCCTAAAGGTGGAAATTACATTGTGATAAAATCTGGCTCAAAAAAAATTTTATACTTAGAATGATTCACCAATGAAAAAGGCTGCCTCAGAGTTTTTTTAGCTTTCAGTTTGCTGGGATGTTTAAGCACAAGCTAAATGACTCTTTGTAGTATATAAAATATGGAGAGGGACAATGAGAGGGACATTACATACCTTCCTGCATTTATTAAGCAAATATTTACTGACCATGAGGTACCAGTAAACTCTAAAAATAATAGAATCTATTATACTATGAATGAGCAAATACAAACATGTCACCAAAATAGACATTAATTTCAGGCTGATTCTCATTTGAAAGGTCTACTGATTCTCCAACTCTCAGACACTCTGGCTGGTTTGGCACTATCTATCTGCAATAAGCTTTATATTCATGATCATATATCACTAGGAACAAACAGATTTTTTTATGGTAAAGAGTCAGTTTTTAATAGGAAAAAAACACCCATTCTTATAGGAGGGGCTTTTCTCAAAAGAAGAGATTATTTCAGAGTGGTTAGGTTTCTTTTCCTTTTGGCCTATGCAAAGAAATATAACAGTCGACATCTTTCAATCAAAAGAAGGAGTAAAGGTAAGACCCTATGCATTTAATCTGGAACATATGCCTCTTTTAGAAGAGTTGGTGCTTTGTAATTATCTCCAGAAAAGATATGCAGAAACTTCACTCACTTTTTTGGACCCACAAACAAATTAGTTATGGTATAAATATATTAAGCCTGATTTTTTTCTGGTAATATTAAAAGGCTATCTATTTACCTCTCACCTAATCTCCCTGGCTAAGAAGATTGCTTTTGGAGAATTACCTGAATTACACACATAATCCAAGTCTCTAACCACTAAGCACAATGTGCCCAGTATCTCTCTCACACATATGACTTTTCATCACACAGCACCTAATGGAATTTATTACATAGCTATTAGTATGTGTCAGAATTAACCAGATAACTGGATAGTCCTCTATTTGATTTTTGCTACTTACAATATTTTCTTTGCTGAAGATACTGAGCAGACATAGTTATAATCCTAACACAAATTGGTCTTTAATAAACGTTCACTATGTTATGGTCTCATCATGTGAATCATCATAAGCAATTCTTGCAACACCCTGTTGGGCAAGTACCACCTTATTCTTCTCTAAAGAATATGATGGAGCCAAGATTAAAAGCCAATGGACATGGGGCTCTGCCTTCACAAGCCTTTAACTACCTCTCTAACAACAACAAATGAGTAGAAGAAATATTAGAAAAGTAATTTCAAGTCTGCATTTAGATACTTTTACAGAAATAAACATGAGTTAAAGATAGAGTTAAAACCTTTTTCTCTTCTGTTCCAAATGACCATTAATTAATATTTAAATATAAAAGCACTCTCAGCCTCTGAGAACTAGCCACATCGTTGTTATTAAATATCATACAAGAGCCTATATAGATAAGCACATTTTTTAAAAATATTGTAAATTTTTTTCTATTCTCCTTCAAAATGCCCCAAGGCATGCGTATACATTATGGACACCACTGACCTGAAAATTCTTAGTTGAGGAAAAAAGAAATCCTTGAATTATGAGAGCACTAAAAGCATCTAAAATGATAACTATTTTGCCCCTTTAACACCAAAAGATCAACTGATTTTTATTTTTCACTTGGAGTTGACCTTTATTTAACCCATGGCATGCCAAAGTTATGGCCTGAAGCAATTTTTCAGTGAATACCTTGACTTGGGACAAGAATAGACATCTCACTTACCCTGCCTCTGAATCATACTTTTATACTACTGATGATGGTCAGTTAAACAAAGAAGAAACATTTCTTGGCATTTAAAAAAGATGAGAACTTTCTGTTCAATTATTTATTTCTTCCATTTTAAATACAGAGCAGTATAATGCTTGCAAATTCCAAAATAATCTACATTATCATTCAGTCATTATTAAGCTCTCATAAAATGTTTGTGTTCAATTATCTATTAAAAGTAACCAGCTGATTGTGTCTTCATTACAAAAAGTTAAACCAGTTTCTTTTGATCCATTGACTGTCTGCTGGCATCTTTTCCTAATGGGGAAATTAATTTTAAGGCATTCTAGCACCTCTTTTACTCCCTTGGTAAGTCCTGTACCTATACACAATAGTTCAGGGCTATCCCATTATTTTCAATGTAATAAATGAGGTATATTTAAAAGATTTAGACATGATTAGTATAGTCTCACAGTCTTTCTCTAATGAAAACAAACTCAATAGTTACACATTATGAAAGATTACAATACCAAAGAGAAAAGTCCAAAAGTACAGTAGGAGGTATCTAATTTAGAGATTAAGAATTTATAGCTGTAAAGGCTGTGAGGCACTTCTGTGAGTTATCCAAGGGAGAATGCAGATTCCCTGGAGATTTTTAATGATATAAACAGCTATATTTCTGAGCAGGTATAATGGGATCTTGGCTACAAGTAGACAGCATAATAAAATAAAATTACTATATTTGTAGAAAAAGTAGATATAGTCTGACTCAAGGATGTCTAGAAGAAACTATTAACAACAGCTATATTTATATGTGCATAATTTAATAGTAGCACAAGGCTTCCATTATGTGTCATCTTCCTATAGCTTTATTTCCTGGGCAGCATTGATCTTTAAGATTTCATGAAAAAAAATTAATATTACTATATATTGAACACTTTACTAAGCACTTTGTATCTGTGATCTCTGTTGACCTTTTCAATAAGCCTCTTTATTAATGCTCCTTATTGTTATCAAATGAAGAAACTGAAATTCAACAATCACAAGTAGTTGGCTCCATGTAACATATTTACCAAGTGCAATATCAAATCCAAACCAGTTTGATTCAACATATATGCTTCTAGCCATCTATATCATGTAGTAAAATTGTCTTAGCCATAATTAAGAAAGCATGGATACAGTCAATACAATAGGTCAGGAAAGAAAAATAAGTTAAAAGCAATAGAAATAATATGTAAATATTATTTCTAAATGATACAGATAACTATAAAGAAAGCCTAACAGAAACAACAAACCAAAACAAAAAAAAATGTAAATAAGAGTTTAAACACAATAAATTTAACAATTTTTTCAAGTAGATGTACAAACTTGTGATATACTTTAAAAACCACTTAATCATATATTAAAAATGAATTTTATGGCATGTAGATTATATCTCAATAACAAGTTTACAAAAGGTTAAACTACCAATTAATATGGAGTAAAGGGAGAAAAATAAAGACTTTTTACTGATAATATGAATGTCAATTAGAACATTTTTCTCTGAATCAAGCTTTTTTTGTCAAAGTCCAGTTATTATATTTCTAAAAATAAGAACAAATCAGAGATGTGCCATTAGATTTATATACAATGAAATTCATCATAGTCTTATTATACCCCCCCACCCACCACAAATAATTAAACCAATGGAAACTACATGAATCCAGGAACTTCTAAATATACTTTTATATATCCATGAAACGTCTTGTTTCAGAATAGTTCATTAGGACTACTCATAATGTATGTGAAAAGTACAACACCAAAAAAAAAAAAAAAGGAAAAGAAAAAGAATTAAAGGTTAAAAAGAAACTAGAGCTGTAATAAATGACATGAGAGAAGAGGATATCTTTGAAAAAATGTACTGGACAAGATAAAGGAGGCTGATATTAAAGTGTATTTGAATGCAGAAATGGTTTGTCCATTTGTGGGGAATAGGTTGTGTGACTGGTGTAACATAGGATCCAAGGATTCTGGTTTGTTCTGTGTTTGTATCATCCCTATGTATCAGAAAGGAGATAGAATTGCTATTCTATATCACTTTTCCTGAAATACATCAAGCTTCCAAGGAGCTTCGGCAAAAGTTGTTTTCTCACCCAGGAAATTTTTCTCCCAGATTCTGACTTGACTGTCTCCTGATGCACATTCCCCATTCATGTTCCTGCTGTTAAGTCACTAACTAGACAGTAAGGGCTTCTCTGCGTACCCAAAGCAGCATGAGCATCGCCTGGAAATTTGTCGAAAAGACAGAATCTCACACTATACTCAAGACCTACTAAATTCACATTTGTAGTTTAACAACATCCTCAGGTGATTCTTCTGCACACTGAATTTAAAGCACTGATTTTATAGTCTGTGATAGACATTCTAATTCCCTGCATCATTTTCTTCATAGCTCTTCTCCACATCTAGTATCTTCTCTCCCTTCTTAAATATGGTTCCATTAGGGCAAAAAATCTTTTTGTCTTGTTGCCTCTAACCTCGGTTTCTTAAACTTTTCTTGAGGCTCAGTTAGAACCTATAAATGGTTGTTGATTGAAAGCACAGAATAGGGAGAAGGATGTCTCAGTAATTTTGAGTGAAGAAATACTATTTTATGTTTCCTTAAATTATCTAAGCTGCTGTATTTTCAGAGCCTTACTATTGAATATAGATAGGAGCAAGTAGATTAATATCTAGCCCAACACATAATTTATAAATAATATTATGGTTGCATAATAAATCCTACCTAATCACTTTCTAAAGAATAACCAATATTTAACATGTATGAAAATAAAAGTAGGTTCCTAAAAAAGTTAAACAGAATACACTCAAGAGAATTAAAACCAAGTGTTCAAAAAAAAACTTGGACATGAATGTTCATAGCAGTATTATTCATAATAGTCAAAAAGGGAAGCAACCCAACTGCCTCTCAATAGATGAATGAATAAGCAAAATGTGTTATGTACATATATAATGGAATATTATTTAGCCATAAGGAGTGAACTACTGATACACGTTACAGCAAAGATGAAACTTGAAAATAATATAGTTGAAAGAAGACAGACATAGTCACATACTGCATGATTCCAATTATATGAAATCTTTAGCATCGGCAAATCCATAGAAAAAGAGATTAGTAGTTTTCAGGAACTGGAGAAAAGGAAAAGTAGGCGATGCCTGACTAATGGGTATGAAGTTTGTTTTGGGGGTGATGAAAATGTTTTGAAACTAGGCAGTGGTAATTTTTGCACAACATTTAGAATGTACTGGAAGTCACTTAATTGGCTAAAATGGCTAAAATGTTGAGTTTTCTGTTATGTGAATTCTATCTCAAAAAATAAATAAAAGTAAATTACTGTTTTAAAACATAGTAGCATTTAAGTGTATTGACTTTCTGTCAAGAAATGTTATGTTACAGACTCAGTATTTCAGGGGTCAGGGCCCCAAATGATTAATTTTATGTGATAATTATCTCCGCTAAACAGAGATAAGACAGGGAAATAAGGTAAAAGAAATGAGTCTGGAATTTGCTTAAGCCAGGGCTCAGCTTTCTTTGATCTTTGGCTAAAAGCCCTGATTGGCCCAAAAGGTCAAATGGAAAGGAAAAAGCAATCAAAAATAAATCAGTAAAATAAAAATTTAAAAATTCATTAAAATTTAGCAACTGGGAGGAAAGGAAATCACTTTCTTGTACTGAAGAGAAAATTAGCACCCTAATTTTCAGAACAGGTAACAAATGCATTGCTAGATACCTAGACTTTTTTCTCTACAGGAAATTGTTGGAAATAAATACAGGAGGAGCCCTCAGACTTACTGAAGTCACTGAAGTTGTGATTGTTACAACTACAGGGGTTTATTAAAGATCATCAGGAAGCTTGGCATTAAAACAGTGTTTGGAGAGATAAGACCCCTGTTTGCACTTTAAGCCTTTACTGTTAATTACATGTTGCTGTGACTAAGCACTTCAAAAGTGACTTTTAAGCACGGTGCTATTATTTAATTTCATAAGAACTTTTTATAAAGTTACAGGTTAACAAAAGTTCATTAGTAAGTTGAATGTTTAAAACTCAGAAAGCATTTCCCCACAGAATAATTTCAGCTGTGGCGGTGGGCTCTCTGTCAGCAGCATACAAAGGACAGGTAATCCATACACACCTGCATCAATAGCACTAAATAGCACACACACACATAAAAGGATTTCTATGGAAACCTTTAGTCGGCATTCTGGGACCTAGACCACTTCTTCCTTCCCCCTGCACTACTGATGCTCATTTATTCATTCATCATTGGATCTCTCATTCGATAAGCCTTAGCAGCGCCTGCTATGTGCCAGGCCTTTTGATAAGTCATCTCTTCTTCCCCCTGCCAGGTAGAAGGCTTTCTTCAATTTGAAGTAAGTATCTTGTGGCTTGGCTTATGAATTTCATTATGGTGAGGCCTCTACAGGAGCAGAAGATGTAGCTCTAGGGCAAGTAGATGTAATGAGGGTTAGGGACCAATAAACAATATAATGGAATGAGAACTACATGTCAGCCAAGCCAACTATGCCCACTTTCCAATTCATCTCACTGTGGTCAACACTGGCTTTGGGTAGGAAATTACTCAGAGATGATGCCAATAAAGGCCAGCAAGAGAAAGGATGCCTTTTCCTGCCTCATGTTCTGCAAGGCAGTGACCAAGATGGGAAATGCCAAGGAATATTATTAAAGCCAAACAAGTGTGATGACTGATATCTAAATATTTATTCCCTTCCCATCTCTCTTATCTGACCTGAGAGCACAGGCCACAGAAAATAAAGGAGAAAGGAAAACATTTATAAATGTATATCCATAGGTATGGATGTCAGGACTTGCATAAAACAAAAACATGTTTTGTTTTTGTTTTTTTCTTTTGCAACTGTTGAACTCCTGTATTTAAAGCATCACAAGCTACCAACTAACAAAGACCACCATCTAGTGGCCCCAGCATGATAACTGCACTTGAACAAAGTACATTGAAATTCAAAATTATTGGGGTTTATTATAAGACTGTAAGGCAACATTGAAGCTTCTCCTTTTGTCCCTAGTGTTCCAACCACCCATTTTCCTTTCATTCTGGTTTCTCCTAGTTTATAATTCTAAATTGTTTCAAAAGCATTAATTTGCAGTTACTGTTATTTTAATCTTTACAATTAGCTGTCTACTTTGTCACATTTTGAATTCCTCTTCTTTTATTATATACCACAAGTCCCTCTGAGATGTACCTGAAGTGAGTTTCTTTAAACATCATTTTGTCATGCCACCCTATTAAAAGCTTGAATGCTTAAGTGGATCCTGTTGCCACCTTTAACAAGTATCTGGTCTTACCCACATAACTCCACGCTTCACTTAGCACACATATTGCCTGCCTATTAGGCTACTTTCCTCACGGTTGCTTCACCACACTCAAATCTCAAACACAACCACCCTTTTTAACCCAGCTCTGAGTACTCTCATCCAACTCAAACCCCACCTTCTCCATTAGCTCTCCTCTACTACTCCTACCAAGCTCACTTCTTTCTTCTCTAACTTCTTACAGTCATGGTTATTACCACCAAGTTTACTACTTAATTATTTTCTAACTGTTTTGTAAGGATTATGTCTGCCAAGGAAGTTCCGTGGTTTAAATACGTCTCTATCTCCCACAAATCTCGGCATGATATTAACCAACATGAGAGTGCAATAAGTGAATGACCAATTTAAAAAGGGATAGAGAAGAATCCTATAACTGAAGCGCTTTTAGTGGCATGGTGAGGGGGCAAGGGAAGAGGAGGAAGAATACAGTGGGAAAAGACTGTTGGAATTACATTCTATGAATGGAAAAAAATTAATTCTATCTGCCTTTGTTATGTAAAATAGCAGTGACAAATTAAGTAGAAAGTATCCCCCAAAATGCCAGTATATATTTAAACATATTCCAAACTATATGGCAGAATTTAATCATAAAATTTTGCAGTGATATATAGTTACTTTGGGTGCAGACAGTGATAGAAGCTCACTTCTCAGATAAAAAGCGGGGATATATAGGAGGGAAAGGAACTGTTATTTAGCAGGTAAAGAAATGTTAACTGGCATCCTAAGGTAGAACAAAGTTTTGCTTCTTAGGCAGCAGAATACCTGCTCCAGGGACATGAATTACAGACAGATTAGGCACCTGCACATTTGAAAATAACGGGACCAAAAGAAAGTTCTCTGAACTCAAGCGCTGGCATACAATCCAACCAATTTTGAAGGTTAATGGAAATATTTTACCACCAAAATATGAATAATAAAACAAATAAAATATTAAACAATCTACTCAAATGAATGTCTGCAGAATAAGTAATGTGAACTTGAAAAATCTCATTAAGTGACACCAGAATTCTATTTCTAGCACAACTGCAAGTAGTTTTATAACTAGGGCTCCAGTAAAATAATTAGACTATTTTAAGAGAAAGCAGCTGATTCTATTTTGAGGAAAGAAAAAAAAAACATGCTTCTCCTATGTAAATTTTTCCCCCAATTCCTCAAACTGACACTTTCAAAGGTGTCATAGGATGCTACTTATATGCTGTACATAATGCTTTCACCACCAAAGCGTGATACGTATGCAGGGCATTGTTCAAGATACTATAAAGGGAAACAAAGCATATAAATTCCAGAGCCCCTGTCCTCAAGTATCTTACTGGGGTCTGAAGGTCTGCATATATTCAGTACATAGCGAATAATTCCATGGCAACTTTTAAGTATATCACATATTACACAGATAGTCTATATTTTCATACTGACACAAATATTAAAGGCCCACACTTTTCAAGATACTATGTTAAGCATTTTAGGAGCACGAAGTATATTGATTACTCAAATAACTCCAAAGAGCATTATGTCTAATAAGAAATGTATGGCAGGTATGTTAAATAGGGGCAAAAGATTACTTGATGGGAAAAGAAGAATTTGTAATTTATCCTAAAGTATAGATATGGTTTAAATATGCAGGGTTGAGAAGTATTAGAGAAAGCATTCCAGACACAGAGATTTTATCATGTGCAAAGGTACAGAGTTGGTGAAGCTGAGTCTGAGAATAGTGCATTCTTTTTATTGAGGTGTACAGAAAATGTGACGTGAAACAATGAAAAATTATCTTGGAAATCTAGGTTGGAATTAGACTATGAAAGAAATTCAATTCCAGGCTGATTAATTTGTCTTTGATCTAACAAAGAATCATTGAAATTTTTGAACATCTGAGTCATAGTTTGCTTAAGCGCAATTAATCACGTGGCAATGAATACAAGGCCTTGAATGCAGAGGCATGAAGAATCCATTAAGAAGCTATATTCCATTAGTTTCGTGAAGTAAAATTGGTAGATGTACAGTAATTACCAGAACAAAATGGAAGAGATAATTCCAAGAGATCCTATACAAACAAAATTGACTGAGACCTGTTGATTAGATTAAATATGAAGGGTAACCTAAAGAATAAACTCAATGATAATGTCATTTAGAGAAACTATAAACAAAAGAGGGGTAAGGTTGGGAACAATGGGGAGTTTACAACTTCATTAAGACAAATTTTCATCCTGAGGTGTCTTTCTGAAGGAAATAATTTAGCTGGGAATTGCAACATAGGACAATCGAGACCACAGCTAAAGTTGTAGATTTAGAAACCATCTAGAGTGAATGTTAAACAACTGAACAAACTGAAATCTCAGAGCTTGTACAAAAAAAAAACAAAAAGAGTCAAGTTGGTACCACAGAGGCCCAGTAGTGAAAAGAGGGAGGTTATGACAAGGTCTGAGTAGGAACTGTTACGGCCCCATGTCTCCATCCTGCATTCAGTTCTCTTCCAAGATGGTAGGAAAAGGGAGATTTAAACTTTAGAGAAGTAAAACCAAACATTACCAAAAAATTGCCCAAAAAGAATGACATGGGGAAGAAATTTCAAGGAAATGAGACAATGTGTGCAGGGGTAAAAGAAAAAAAAAATAAAACTTGAAGTTAATAGCCTCAAAATAATTAAAAAATACATTTTACAAAATAAAAATCAAGATAGTCTAAAAATGAAAAATATCTATTTTAACTAACTTTATAAATAAGCATAAGGGACTATCCCCAAATAAAAAAGTAGTAAAATAGAAGAGAAAAAACAAGAGGAAATACAACATTAAGTAAACTATTGAGAGTTCTAGAAAGAAAAAAAGAGCTAAAATGATAAAAGAATTAATAAATTAATTAAAAAATTTCTAGAATTGAAGCTCAATAATTTTCAAATTGAAAGGTCTTCAAGCTCCTAGTCAAAAGAATAAGTCATACTAATGAGAAATTTTAGAGAAAAAGGAATATAGGATTAGAATTCCAAATGGAAGTTGTGTCAGTAACTTGGGAAATTAGAACACAATGAAGATAAGGCCTCAAAATCTGAGAGAAATAGCTTCTTTTTTTGACATTTTATTGCCTTTGCAAACATTTCTGATTCACTACTGAGTAATATGTTTGGTAAATTGTGAGAATAAACAAAAAAAAAGGAAGAAAGTGAAATTCAAAAAATAAATGCTGGATTTCCAGCAGAGAGAACAAAATATACTTAAAGGACTGCTGTGCCCTGAGTCTACACAACAACAAGTAGCAGTCCAGAGTGAGTGAGAGAATGGAGGACTTCTGAGAAAATTCTTGCAGTTGAGGGGCAAAGAAGTGTTTCTGGGAAGAGAAATGGTTTTAGGCATTCAGGACAGTTCATATGGACAGTTTTATCTAATTTAAATATTGCTATAAGATTTCCTTATGTTAGATTCCTGGCTTACTATTTTTTATTTTAATATCAACTTTTCTAAGTGATTCTGCTTTCGATAGAGCTCTTTAAAACAGTAGATGTCTAGACTCTGGTTTTTTTATGCAATGTAATAACCTCTGATTTTAGTTGGTGAGATTAACCTTCCCAATCAACAGTGTTGAAGCAAAGAAAAAGGTAAAGAACTTTTAAGCAATTGCACTCAATTCATATGCTTACTGAAGATCGATAACAAGTAGTTCATGTACAAGCACAAATCTGATGACAATACTGTGAGTAGCACTGGTCTGTAGTTTCAGTAGCTTTGATTTATAGAAATAAAAATTTATTTTATACAGCCAATAGTTAGATATATTATATGATATATGTTTTATCATATCTGTGTTCATCCTTGTTTCGTGTAAAACATATCTTTCCTTTGACATCAATTTTCTTCTTGATACATAATTTGTAGTAATCATATATCTACAAATAGATTTATTTTACTCTAACTCAAGGGTAATAGTTTAGCTGGGTATAAAATTTTGGATTGTTAATTATTTTCCCTCCACTACTCCATTATTTTCTGGTCTGTACTGTTGATGAGAAATCTTCAATAATTCTAATTCTCATTCCTTTTAAGGTACTCATTATTTTCTTTCTACTAGCTTTAAATATTGCTGCTTCATATATGATGTTCTGCTGGGTATACATTTAACTTAGTTTCACTTCCTGAATATGGTGAATGTGACTTCAAAATAACATGCTCACAGTTCCAGTTTTATTCACTATCTTGCATTATAATTTAGAACAGCCATCCCTAACATTTTTGGCACCAGACACCAGTGATCCTATGAGAATGTCATGCCTGATAATCTGAGGTAGATCTGAGGCGATGATGTTAGCACTATGATTGGCTGTAAATACAGATGAAGGTTTGCTCACTTGGCCTCCGCTCACCTCCAGCTGTGCCGCTCAGTTCCTAACAGGCCATGGACTGTACCAGTCCACATACCAGGAGTGGGAGACCCCTGATTGAGAGCAAGTTTAGTTTGTGCTTTAGAAAAGTTGTATCCTTTGAGTAACTTCTTTTCTAGTAGTTCATCTGCAAATCTTTCCTTGTGGTTTCTAGCTTTGGTTTCATTTAGAAAAAAACCTAAGGACAATACAGATATTCATTTAGGTAGAAAAGAGTAGTTTAACAAAAATGTAATTTGAAGGCAAGTGGGTAAAGAATATAGGAGTAGTATGTGGGTATTACTGGGGTGGAGCAGGTAACATAGATAAGCCATAAGATGATATGGAGGAAGAGTTGTCACAGAGAGATATAAGGAAATAAGCACAAATTTATATTTTCTTTCTTATATATTGCCTTTACATTGACATAACATATTTCAATAAGCATATAGAGAAAATTAAATGTAATTTGTATATTAAAGATAATATAATTGAACCTCAAGACTCACCAATAAAGTGATAAAAGAATGAGATTTGGAACATAACCATTTTTGTATGTTGTTTTACTTGTTGCCTTTGTGGTTCCCAATATTCTTACATTTTAATTCTTACATTTTGGAAGGTAGTTCTTAGCCAAATTGTGAAGAATAGAAGTTTATTATCATGCTAGACGTCTTTCCCTGATGCGTTTTTTCTCGTTTGGTGGTGGTTC
Source organism: Cynopterus sphinx (assembly GCA_030015415.1). Classification (NCBI taxonomy): domain Eukaryota; kingdom Metazoa; phylum Chordata; class Mammalia; order Chiroptera; family Pteropodidae; genus Cynopterus; species Cynopterus sphinx. Next base: position 22,512,800 of record CM057393.1, on the reverse strand, counting down.
CCTACCACCTTCAATTCCTAGTGCTCTCCTTTTCTTCACATTATAATGGTAATGATTTGATATTTCTTTTTTTTTTTATCTATGATCATAGTTCTGCTACTACACATGCAAGAACACACATATATGCATGTCTACACACACACACACACACACACACACACACACACACACACACACACGCTTCACAAACTCCCTTCTGCAAACTTGTAAGTTTGAAGCCTATCCGTAAAAAGTCTCCTCTGACTAACCAAGTTTAGGTTAGGTGTGCTTTTCTTTATGACATTTATAATTTCATTAATATTGCCCTTAGCACAGAGTGTTAACAGTTTGTTTTCTTATTTGTTCATTAGCTAGACTATGGATTCCATAAGAATTGACACAATCTCTTTTTTTCACTATTGCCAATCTAGAACAGTATGACAACTATGTAAGCAAACATAACAACAAATTGAAGAAATTCTATCAAATTCACAGAAAAGGAAATGAAAATGACAATATGGTAACCAAATGAAAAATTAATACTACACATGGAAGGTTTAGTTAAAGTCTAGTAAAGAGACTGATAAGAAACAAATGTTCAGAATTATGAGTTTAAAAGATGTGCAAACTTACAGATAACCTTTCCCAAAACATCATATGTTGTTATTTACATTTCTCTCTAAGATACCAAGTGATGAAAGAGAAATTAAAAAGTAATAAAGCACCAAAGACCAGAGAGTAGAATAGTAGTTTATAGAGATTTTATTAAACTTTTAGAATTTAGAAGCAGATAGGATTATAAAAATCTTTGTTATTAAAAGTCTATATAGTCTATAGTTTAATTTACTAAATACCTTACAAATCTGGAAAAAGTAATAGAAGGCCATGCAGAAGCAATAATATATTTGAATTCTAGATTAGAATCATAAATTTCTATGTTATTCATCTAATATTTCTATGTTGAATGAGGCCTTGGAAGTTGTATAACATATTTTATACAATAAAACATTTCTGCAAAATGCTTGGAAAGACTCAAGATTGGGCAACTCTCTCTTTCTCTGTCTCTCTCACTCTCTTCCTCTCTCTCTAATCTTCTCTCCTATACCATCGTTTTATTGATTTGTATGGATTCTAATTCTGAAAAGATGAAAAATTAAGATTTAAAAATAACAAAACCTTGGTCTAAATTTGGGCTCTATCACTTACTAGCTTAGGTTAGTAAATCTTTCTTTAAACTTTATTGTTTTCTCATTTTAGAATGTAAGTTTTAGGAAGGCAGAGATTTTTGCATGTTTTGTTAATTATTGCCTCCCAGTTATTGGCAGATATGGGCACTTAATAAATAAATATTTGTTTCATAAATCAATGAGTAAATGAGGATGGTAACTGAGTCACAGATTTGTGGTAAAGATCAAATGAAGTAAAATATGTTTTATAATGTAAGTTTCACATCAGTGACAACTTTGACTCCCTAAGGCCATATTTGCAACCAACTAATGGACAATTTTATTTGTGTACCACAGGCAGATCAATTTACCATTTGTAAAACTATTAAATTAGAGCTAACCTATGTGTCTGCGGCCCTGCTGTCTATTCTGTACTTTATTTCATAAAGATGTCCTTTCACATTCACTCCCTAGGCCAAGCCTTTACCTAGATTAAAATTTCCCAAAATGTGGTATGTACACTTATTTAACTATATAATATATGATTGAACTTCTCTTTTACTTTAATAGAATTTATATTAATGTGTTATATAAATATAAAATGTACCCAGCACATTAAGACATAATTTAATTTATAATATTGCTTATATACAGCTATTTTTTAAGTTTATTTATAAATAATTATTAAATATGAAATGTGGGTGGTAAACAGATATGGCCATGTTTTCACACATTGTATAAATTGGGTCAATATATCAATAATAAGTCACCTGAACCCTCATGCAAATTATTAATAAATATCTTGGAGAGAATAGAAACCAGTACAGGGCACAGAGATCAACCACTACAGACTACCTTCTAAGATAACATGAACTCACTAATCAAGACTGGTCTATTATTCAGTTAAAATCAATTAACAATATCATCATCCAGAGCATAGATCTTTACTTTGGTCACAAAGATACCATGAAAATATATGGCTAGTATAGATTCCTCATTTACCAGTCTAGTAACCTTATATATTGTACAAACTGATGAAATAATGTTATTTTATATTATTTTTACTTGCAGACTAAGTACTGACTCATAGAAAGAGTTCTGAAAAATAAATAGAAAAAATGAATCACTTTAACTAGTAATGTTTAGCATTTATATTTAAACATATTTTTCTGAGAATATGAGAGTACTTGAAAACAATTTTTTCTCAAGTATTTCCTCTTTTATATCACCTCCGCTACCCATAAGAAAGAGTTTATTTAGCAGTAACAAAATTAAGATGAGCCTTTGCCCTAGAAGTACCCACTGCAAGTGATTATTTAGAGTACTTAGTACCCTTGAAATGCTAACACATATTAAATATAAAGTGGTTGGAGAAAAGCTTTTTCTAAATAGCACCATAAATGGTGGAACAAAGGTACTTAATTTCTGTTGCCATTTTTGCACTCCTAAAAACTTTCCTTAAATGTTATTGTAAATGTTTGTATAATAAATTTTTACATAAAAATTTAACCAATATGATATGTATTAATCTCTTTTATTTTGCCTTTTATCTCACTTCTTTTTTGTCTTTTTTCCAGCACAAGGACAACTTTAGAGGTTTGCCTAATTACTTTTACATTCTTCTTTCAAATATTTTTCTCTTAGGTTAGAAAATTTTTTAAATTTTTTACTATAGTTCTTTAAAGAGAAATAAATTTCTTCGATGAAAGCTATTATAAGTTTTTAAGGTACTTATAATCTTTTAAATTTTGTCAATTTTCAAAAGCTATATGCTGATATGTATAGTGACAAATAGTGATTTAATTTTTGTTTAAGTTACAATGGTTTATGTTTAGATAGATTCCTGGTAACAAAAAAAATGCAAACATTTCTTATATAGCAAAAAATTTTTTTCTTTAATTAGATAAGTTCCTTTGCTAATAAATATTTTCTGAAAAATCCAACATAATTTAATCTTTTCGATTAAAGATATTTTATGCCACTGTTGTTGATTTCCCAATTGTACTTTGAAATAATTGAAAGAAATTTTTAGATTTTTACATTTTTTTTCATTTTCTCATTTTTTTTTTTTAGGCATAATCTAGTAACTAAAGCCTCATGAATAGCAGCTTATTGGATGTCTAAGATGTCTTTAAGTTTTAATAACAATGTCAATAAAGTAGAATACTATTGAATTCATAGAGCAGATAAAAGAGAACAGGTCATAAAGGGTAATAATCCAAAACAACAACAAAGAAAGTAGATTGACACAAACTCCTAATGTGTAATCACTGACAGGAGAAAACTGCAAACCAAGCCAAAAGAGAACAGATGAGATAAATCACACTAAAAGCTTAAACTAAAAATAACTAGCTCACTAGGTCTTTGTGGCAAAAGTCTGCTTGCTAATGAAGTCAGCTTAAATGTGTCCAGTTCAGGAATAAGAATATTTTTTTAAAAGACTGTACACACTGAAAGATATAAAATCAATATAAAAGATGAATCAAGTAAATGATCTGTGTAATTTTTAACTATTTAATCAAAAACTTCTCAATTAAATAGTTGAAAATCTGTAAAACAAGAATGACAGCTTTTATCCTTAAATATACATAAAGCAGGCAGTCTAGGCTTGATTTCTGTTCTATGCTAAAAATAAAAGGTAAATAAGATAATAAAAAAAAGAGGGAATGAAAAGATGCTACCTCTAAATTAATTGTACACAAATTGAATAACCTCTTTCAAATTAATCAAATATTATTATGTGCAGAAATAACCTGTCTTATCCACCACAACTCCAGTTCAAACTTTTCCCTTTAGGTCTCTGATATTATTTTCATGAAGTTGGGAATTAATTGCATACATCAAGAGTTAATATTACTTGTTAATCTCTTATTTTGAAGAAAAAAATATGAGAAAACTTTAAGGTTAATACGATTGTGAAGATTATGAAAGAAGTCTTTGTGTCTTTTATTTTTGCAATCTGCATCAAACATATGAATATAAATATTTTCTCTATCTATGTACATCTTACAAATATGGCCACACTAACAGAAAACAAAAACCATATTGTAACTTCATGGTAGAGTGGCAAAAATGCAGCAACCTGTAGTTGAAGTATTAAATAATGTTATAATATTGGTCTTTAAAACCAATAAAATAAATGTCTTATTTATTAAATGTCAGGAAAACCTTTTCAGCTTCTGCTCAAATACATTGCACATTTGAATAACACCAGTCTCTGTAGGACTGATATTGGACTGTGAATATTTGACCTAGAATGTCATTAACAACTTATACATTTTAAAATCATGTTTTAAAATGCGGCAAAACTAAGATTGTAGTGAATTTCATTTCAAAGTCATACTATCCCTCCTTTTATGCTGTATGTGGTAATCCTTGATTTTTTGCACTGATGCTAAATGTTAATGAACAGAGCCACCGTGTACCGTTTCACCTGGAGCAATGAAAACATTAAAATCTCTTTAGAAGCCTGAATAAAACTTTATTTTATAAATATAATCCATGTTAAAGCTCCACCGTTTCACTGTACTTTTGAAATAAGGGCACATGGAAAATATGGAAGCGTTTCCTTTGAGATGGCTAACTAAAGCTACAAAATGAGCACTGTACGGCATTTCCAAGGAACATGGTTCAAAAGTTGTACGATTACTACTAAGGTTGTTTTATTCTCTCCCACATTTGGAACAGGAAGTCTGTGTTGTTCTTGAAGAATTCTGAAAAGCAATGTCACAGTCTGATGACCTCTTCTCCTCATTAAAACGTTCCCAAAGACAGCGCTCTGCATGATGTTTTGTAGCTTCAGCAGCCATGAACTAATTTGTACCTCTTATTTTGATCATGCACTGGTGAAAGCACCAAACAATATTTTTCTTTAAACACAGAGAGGTCTTTCAACAGCTCAGCATGCACTTCTACCCTCTTTTTAATCTTGGAGCACCTATTTATTTGCTCTTTTCACCACTAAATCTTCTTTACTCCTTTCTGCCCCCTGCAAAGTGGCTAGTTAAAAATCTTCAGTGTTTTTTCTTCATAGGCTTAAACCATTAAAAGGGTATTATCATAAAAACAGAGATGCCTGCTTATAGCTCAAGTACAAGGAGAATTTGCATTTGCAATTTAAATCCTGTTAAACTGAAATAATGTTTATTTAGTTACTACCTTTTTGTAATGTGCATAATCACTAAAACTAACATGAAAATTATTGTTTTAGAAAATTAGTTTTTAGGGTTTCCTGCAAATACTGATTAGTTCCTCACAGTGAATTTAAGAACTTTCTTAAAGCTTATTAGTATGTAGGTGATGTATTCGTTTATTTTGTATAGTTCACATTTTCTTTGGTTCAATTACATCAATCTTTCTTATATGTTTCTCTATTTCTCTAACAAGGTATTGGGACGTATACATTGTGTAGGAGTTTGGTTTTAAGTTGTGCATTTAATTTATGCAAGAAAAACAAGCGTGAGGGGAACCATAATAAAATGACATTGTTAATGAATATGATTTTAAGCAGTAATATTTTGAGTTTTATTAATGAAAACGAGTCCAAATAATTTGATAATCAAACGCATTTTTTAAATGTATGTTAATTGAAGTTACAAAAAACCCAATTGCTAACAACTGAATAAATTTTTGTAGATGTCATCAAGCCAGTGGTATAGTTGTAAATATAACATATGTCTAAGAAGAAATTTACAATTACTTTCTTCACCATGAAAGATTTCTTGTTTTCAAATATAATTACTGAACACACTGAACTTGTCTTTAACAGGTCAAATATAATAATGTAAACACTTTTCATTAATGAATCTAAAGGTGTTTTCAAACACAATAGAATTTTGAATATTAATATGGTTATTTTAAATGTTAACTTATTGGCTTTCAGGTTCTCAAAAATCAATTGATTCTTAAGTATCTTTTTAAATAAATATGCAATTCATCCAATTAGTGTCTCGATTTATTTGTAAAGCTAAAAATTTGTATGAAAATAAATGAAATACCAAAAAGGCATTGTTTCTAATTAATATAATCAATATTTAATTTTACTGACATTTAAAAATATTTTTATCCAAGAAAAATTAATCAAATCAATAGGTTATCAAAATAAATTTTGATATTTAAAATCATAATATCTAATTAATTGATCTTTCTCACTATTCCATATTGCTTCCTAATGAATATTTTCATCACATCACATATTCCAAAGGCAATGGCAAACTGGAAAGTGTAAAATTTTTCATTTCATGTAATAGTTCTCCAAATTTAATCAATTTTACTTTTTAGAATCATTCCTTCCATAAATATTTACTAAAACTTACATGTCCTGTTGTGTCTCTGTCATATCTTAAACATTATTTCTCCAAAATATAAACCTCATCGTGATTAGCGACTGTCATAAATTTTCTTGATCTTTTCCCTCAGGATAAAAGGCTCACTAAATTGTTTTAATTTGTTTTAAAAATATTTTTAAGAAATCTGAGATATTCAACTCTAAGTTATATTATATTTCTGTGCATTTATGTTTCACAGGTCCAGTTTGAGATTTTGGGAACACCTACCCATAGGCTTCTAAATCTTCAGGGGAAGTAAACACATACAGCACACAACTTGCTTGTTCAAGGGAAGTTTTTCCCTTGAACAAGGGAAGCCTTGTATAATAAAGTCAGAGAACTTAATGTGAATATAGGCCCTGCCACAAACCTTCTGATGAGCTTAAGCAAGTTATTTCACATGTTCGACTCAACTTTCGCAGCTATAAATTGGGTTTTACGATCCTTTTTCTGCAAGATTATTAAGATGATTAGAAATGATGTGTATAAATGACGTGGTCACAGTTGATACCAGCTGCTAGTTATTAGCTGTTGACAGTGAAGCTGGATTCCACCAAATATTAAAAAATTACTTGCACTGCATAAACATTAGAATCTACTAGAAGGGCATCAGAATGGATGATAATAAACCTGAACTCTTTTGCCAATACACAAATTACCTTACCCTCCTATCAATTTATGAAATTTGAACTAAATAACTAGGACATTTTTACTAAGATTAAATTTAGATAATAGTTATTTAAAACACTTGAAGAGTGTTAAATAGTATAAAAAATGAAAATAATATTATACAAATAAGATTCCAGATTTCCAAACCAGTAGAAACATTTGTCTATCTCATACCATACTTGTGATTCAGATAGGCTTTCCTAGGGTTATGTAACTAGCTAAATACATTTATTTGTCCTATGTAAATCTTTCTCTCCAAGGTTGATAGATATTTCCCACTACATATAGGATGTATTGAATTAAAAATCTGATACGACCACAAAAAATTGCGCTGAATTTAATTTAAAAAGATAGGCCACTATATTTATAATGAGTTCAAAACAACAAAGTTGAAATAAGATTTAAAATATACACGACATTTTATCTTCATAGAAAGTATAATGATTTTGATACAGAAGGGAAATATTTTCCAATTCCTTAAAAGCACGATGTTGTCTGAAAGTTAGGATCCTGTTTGGGTGTACCTTTCTCTGTTCCATTCTGACTTTTGTCCACTAGATGTCCCCAGTACGTCACACAGAAGCTCTGATCTCAGATGGGGCCTTGTTAAACAGAACCTGCATCAACTGTTTCTTTTTGAAGTGAGTTCCTGAGATATCTTGTCAAATGATTTTTTATTCCTGAGTTCATTTCATCCTCAATATTAACAAGCTACTAATCTACTGAGAAATGCAACCATTTAAAGATTTTTGTCTAAGAGACAATATAACTTTGCCAATTTACGAAGCAATTAAAGAACACGTATATCTTCTTTTCTAAAATGTGTTTAAGAAATCAAAGACCTGAAAGAAGTTCAAAATCCTTAGAGAAAAAGTTTATAGTCTTGAAAAGGAGAGTTCTTAACATAACTTTTAATTGTATTGATTTCAAAGTGTGAATAACATTTACACGAAATACTTCAGAAAACTTTGGTAACAGCAAGAGCTTTGTTTAATTTGAACTTTAATAAATTAAAGAAAAAAAGTAAAGGCTTGAACGATCACCCAAAGCGTCCCCTCCTAACTCACACAAAAACCTCTGTAACAAAGGTTCCAAGACCGAAATACAATAATAATTGCAACATGGGGATGTTCAATTAGAACTAGGCTTGTAAAACGCTGTCTTTTTTCCCCCAAAAGCCCAGTGAGCCCATATTATAAGAGGCTTCTGCCTCTTGTTGAAAATAACACTCTCTGGGGTTGCTGTGGCAGATTGCTGCACTAGAAGGCTGAGAATCTACTCTTCCAAAGCAATTCAATAAGGATTCCTACAAGGTGTCTCAAAATGGAAGCATTCAGGCAGCATGTTTCTGCCTTGCAGGGCAAGAGGTAAAAAGTTCAGCCTGTGAAGTAGAGCAGCAGTTTATGCCCCAGAGCAAGAGAGAAAAAAAGTACAAGAGCGTTCTGATGAATTATCTCTTACTCAGAGCTAACACGGGCTTCCCAGGAACAATGGGCAAGTCTAACCACAGTTGACAGCCTCCATTCACTGCCCAGCACTCCATCCTGCACAGTGTGGGAACAATGGGGCCTTCTTGCTGCTTCCCAACCAGTCCTGAGCCTTTCAACAAACCTTCTTCATTCAAGAGCCACTTCTTGATCATGCTTGCTTTGATTAAAACTCACCTTTCATCTCCCTAATATTTTATTGTTATTGTTTATGAAGTATTCCAAGAATGAAGATAATATAAAATGAAAGTTTAAACCATTGAGCCCTGAATTATTTAGTTTATAATAAGGGTTAGAAAAAAGTCAACTAAATCATAAGAAACAACTGGAACACAATTTAGTGATAAACTATGGGATTCTGGCAGAATTATTATGGTAGTTCACAGAAGATCATACCTGTGTCCTGTAGAAGAGGTGTTTGTAGAGGAGTGGGTGTTTGAACTGAATCTTAAAGGATTCAGGGAACAGAAAGAATTAAGGGAGGCAAAAGGAAAGACCAGATGAGAAATCGCCAAACAAAAGAACACAGGTACAAAAAATGACCATCGCATAAGCAGAAGACAGAGAAAAGCCAGCTAGGCCAGGCATCCAGAGGCATTTAGACAGAAATAATGTTCAGTAGGCTAGATTGCAAAAGTTCAAGAGAAACAGGTCCAGAGTTTTAAAAAAGCAAAGGGGAGCCATTTGTTTATGCTGGGACATGAGGCAATACAAGGAATGTTCTAGAAATAGTGTCACAGCAGATCAGGTTGTCCAGGCAAGAGTGAAAGGTTTACCAAGAGAGGGGAAGGAATGTCAGGAACGCATTAGTTGGCTATTAAAACAATCTAGGCTTTTAGCAATAAGGACCAAGACCAAAGGGTTCATTGCTGAATGTAGGAAAAGAGGCAAACCTGAGAAATAAAGCTTGGTGTGCAGTGAGAAAAATGATAGAAAAATGTGGCTTAGACAGAAAGATAATCTACTTTTTATTTAGACCCTACAATTTAACATTCTTCACCAAAAAGTGAAGCCAACTTAATCTGTATTTTCTATTTAGAAATAACACATTTTAATAACTATGCCTATTTAGTGACTCCATCCCATGAAGAGATATTTTATGCCAGAAGAAGTTATTTCAGCATCTTTGCAAGAGCCTAGAATAAGTAGTAAATCCCCCCAAACACTGAATTTCTGCTGTGAGGACACTTTTTATATAATTTCAAGATATTACATCATTAAAACAAATAATAACAAAAGAAGGTATGTGCGATATAAACTAAGCAATGATATAGTGACAGTGTCTAACAACGTATAAATGCCATTACTGCTTTAAATGTACTGTCTCAAAAGATATGACAGTCTATAGACCCAGCCTTAGAGGCACAATGATAAGGCAAAGGAAAACCTTGTTCAATTTCTCCCTTTCCATTTGTGACCTTTATCAGACTCTCTACACTCTCAAGGCCATAGCACTGCAGTTGTGCTGTCATTCAGCAGATGTTTATAGGGAGCCATGACGTGCCATCACTATACTACCCACTAGAGACATAATGTTGAATATAACACAATCTACACCCTCAAGGCACTTAGAGTCTAGTATCCTTTCGGAGCTGTCACCAGATTTCCCCCACCACCAAGACATCAGCCACGTATTTATAAAACAATTATTCTGTACAAAGTACCAAGCCCTATAGGAGACTTTAAAAAAAAACAAAACAACCTATTACATGATCAATACCCTCTGGAAATTTATAATCAATAAATTACAGAAGTACATAGGAGTTGCTCAGGAGTTCACAGGAGGGATATATCAGCTAGACAGGAAGTTGCCCAAAAAAGGAAGAATTAAAAGACTAATTGTCATTTCCAAACTAAAATTGCTCAAGTAAATCTAAACATCTGGAACTGTGAGAAAGAGCTCAAGCGGTTCAAACTATTATATTCTCATCATTATGTTCACGTCGTGAATAAGAAATAACCTTTGATGGGGATTGTTGCAAATTTTCAATAATTTTTAAGAGCTAAGTAAAAAATAAAGTGCTTCTGTAACAACATTCCTCTGCAACAAACTATTGAGCTCCCTGAGTTATAATCGGTATCTTTAATAATCTAAACAAATCAATTCACTGGCCTAAGAACATATTTGGTACAATTAAAGGCAAAAGGGACAGAGAGTTGATCTGTGTTTATGAGTTTAGTGTGTTTTGTTTTGTTAGTTTTGCTGCTTTTCTTCCAGTCGGATTCCTCAGAAAAGTACCATCATCCAAGGACTATGGAAGCACCAGTGCAATCAAACAAATTTGGATTGACTACTTGCCACAGCCAAAAAGACCATGTCCATGAGAACTGATGGAACACCTCAGTTCAAAGGCAGTACAGGAAGCTGGTTATAGGAGTTTCACTGGTATTGAGTGATTTTTAGGGAGGGTACAAAGAAGCAGCTCTACGCTGGATGTCATAGAAAGTACAGATATTTCAGTAGCAGGGTATCAACGATTTTCTAGGAATTAGAAAAAACAGTGAGTCTGAAGCTATAACTGGTAACCAAACAGCAGTCACTCATGTTAGGCAGAAGAGGGAGGAGTTTGGTCATTTTGACAGTTTGGGCATGGTTTTGTTTCTGTCTTCCTGTCAAGATCAGAATAACCTCATGAGATGCTGGTGCTGTTTAGGAGAACACCATGCCTTAGATGTTGTCAGGCCAGCTTCCAGCTGAAAGCTGTCAGAGCTGTTCTTTCTCAAGTTTAATTTTCTGTGATGAAAAGATTGTCCATACAGTAAGAAAACTGTAAATCTTCAGAAAGAATTCTCCATTTTCTTCACAATGCCCAACCAAAGACTATTAGCTAGAAATTCTATTGGTCTCTAATTTTCTTTAGCAGTAAACTTGGAGAGTTGGAAACAAAAGGTAAGGAAAATATTTGAAGTGATGGATTTCTAAGAATACTGATAAGGCTGGAAAACGTAGACACATTTTAGAGAACTTCCCCTTAACTTTTTAGAATGTGCTCCCACATACCATTGGTCCCTGCCAGCTACAATTACAAGACCTAACCCCTACTTCTTTGCCACAATTAAGTAGACAGAGATAAATGCCTGACCTTAACTAGACCTATCTGATCTCCCTCAACCCCTGTCCTCCAGAAACTAGGGATTGAGATTCAGAGAAGCCAAATGAGTCCTGCATGCAGTTGAAATTGCCGCAGGTTAACTCAGGGGTTCCTTACACAACCCAAGCCAGGCAACGGAAAAGTAAGTAATCAGAACTGCGGAGAGAATCAGAGACACAGACATGAGGATGGTCCTGACAATGCTCAGTTCCTGTTTCCAGTCCTACCTAAGGTCCAGTAGCACTCCCCTCCTCAAGTTTCTTGTATCTTTGTAACAAATTTTTTATTTTCATTTAAAGCCATCTCAGACGTATTTCTATTATTTATAATAAAAAATCTCTTAACTATCAATAATAAACAATTTAATGACAGGTTTAAATGTAACACAAATCACTGATTGTAACTCAGTATTTATTCTTCTCCTCTTCTTTCTTTCATAGAACCATTTATGTTTTGGTTGGGTACAAGGCTGTCAAGCTAAAAGGCTAAAATTCTCACTTTCTTTTGTAGCTAGGTGTGGCCATATGACTGAGTTCAGTCTAATAGGATGTGAGCAAAAATAATGCATGTAACTTTATGATTATCTTCTTTAGGTAAGCAGCTTGCCCTGAACTTCCCTATTCTCTCTCTGGCTGGCAAGTTGTGACCACTGGACCAATTGCCTTGGATCAGAAACAGAAACATTTGCAATGATGGGGCCAACACACCAACCAATGTACCTGGTTGGCCTTCAGGAGAAAAGATTCTACTATTGTCCCCAGACCACCTGCCTAACTGGACTATCAACATGAGAGAGAAATAAAATTTTATCTCATTTGACCTCTGTAACATGAGCTCTTTTTGCTACAGAAGATCAGTCTCCTCTAATGAAGACAAGGAAGTTGCCATAACACACCTCCAGAGAAGATGCAGGGTTAGCTGAGTGGAGGATATGAGGGACAATAATTCTCATTCCAGGATGAAAGGCGGACTCTCCATGGTATGTGATGCTGAAGTAAGTTGATTGAATTCCCATCCTTAGTCTCTGGGAACTCAAATAATATTCCCACCAAAGATTTTAGAAGAATTTTTTGTTGAGTGTGAGAATTTTAAACTATGAAGCCTACTCTCCATGATAATCAAGGAAATACAAAATGAAAGAAAAGCATCAGTCTAGGATTTCCCAATTGGAAAAAAAAAAAATTTAATGAACTAAAATTGCTGAAGTCTAAATCAAGAAATGAATAGATGTGTTGCCAAATTAAATTTTGCACATCACCCCTTGCTGTGTATGTTATTGATGCTTTTATTAGGGAACTACAGGATCCTGACTATTGAAAAGGGATCTCAGAGGAGTCAGAGAAGTGGGGATAACACCCTGCACATTCCTCCAACTTATCCCTGTCTCTACCCACTCTGCAAATATATCGTAATGCCTCTAATTATGTTTAGCACAAGATTATGGGGAAATAGAAGGTGACCCAGAGAAAACTAGAGATATAGGACTCAGACACTCTCTCTAGGCCTGGTATTTTACAAATATTTTTATAATTTACTGATACACAAGTCTTAGGAAAAGTTATTATCTCAGCACAAAAACTTCATAAATATCATTCATCTGAGTATTTGGGCTCTAAATTTGGGTATGCAAATACATGATGCGAAACGTATGAGTCTTTAACAAATGAGATCATGTTAAATGAAATTGGTAGGCAGTCCAATAAGATTTAATAAGATTGTGTGATGACTCATTTTTGTTTCAATTTGGCTAGGCTATTGTGCTCCATCCTTTGGTCAAACACCAGTCTAGATGCTGCCATGAAGGTTATTTTTAGATATGATTCATATTTAAATCAGTAGACTTTGAATTGCCTTCATAATGTAGGTGGACCTCATGTATCACTTGAAGGTTTAAAGAGAAAGGACAAGTTTTCCTAAAGAAGAAGCAATTCTGCAACGTAGATTGCAGTATAAGAATTGTGCCTGAGTTTCTCATCTGCTTGCCTGCCCTGCAGGGCTCTGACTCAAGACTGCAACAACTCTTAACTGAATCTCCAGTTTCCTGGTATATCCTACTGATTTCAGACTTGCTAGTCCCCACAATCATGTGAGCCAATTGCTTAAAACCAACCTACCTCTCTCCTATATATATCTATATCTATATATACATAACTATATCTATATTTATATCTATATCTGTATCTATCTACATTTTGTTTTCCTGGAGAACTCTTACTAAAATAGATTGTATTGCTAGGAAGAAATGCAATCCTGGCTTACTATAATAAAAAAATTAAAAATAAATACAAATAAAACTGTATCCTAATAATAATTACCTACCTAATATCCCTGATCTTAAGAAATTCTTGATTCTAATTTTTTCACAATAATAAATTGCCCAAATGACTAAAGAATGATCCCTTTACTTTCACTGGAAATTTAGTTGTCCTAAATTTCTTTTCCCTGGGCTCTCAACCTTCCAACGTGACATTTATCTTATCTTATAAGCAAATCCATGCTAAGGAGAAAGGAGGCTTATACTGATAAGCCATGCCTATCCTCTGAGCTATCACTAAGATAGTGACTCCTGCTTTTGCTGTTTGATGTGAAGTAGCTAAAATAATCATCTCTAAGCCACAACTAAATAGAGAAGGAAATATTGGTCCAAAGGGACTGGGAAGCACCTGTCAAATCACACCACAGAGGCCACTTCCTTTTCTGCACACATGTAGATAATCATAATTGCTACACTCATATCTATCAAATGCTCTAAGCTCAGTGAATCGCAGGCAATTCTTAGAAACCAGAGTACTTTCAACCAAGTACCTAGACTTAGAAGCCAAAAATATGTAAAATCTGGATTTGTTAAGGGACCTAGGAGCTCTAATCAGGTCTCAAGTAGTTTCAGTTTCAAAAACACTCCCAAGAAATTAAGTTACTTTAGATAAATTCAGGTCCAAGTGACAACTTGAATCCACACTCTCCATCACCTTGTCTCAGAAATACCTATGACATCCATAAAAATGAGGTAATACTAGAGCAGGCAAAACCTCTCAGGTGCCCTACAAATTAAAACATCATAAATCCTATAACAACTCAAAAAGTAATACTTTAAGATTCAAGTATGGTACATGATAAAAATCAACCATCACCACTTCCTTTACATTTTCAAACTCAAAATAAAACTAATAAAGAGAAATTTAAAGTTGTAAACAAAATGAAAACACTGAGAAGAAATGAAAGGTTTGAATTCTGTTTCCAGCAACTATGAAAGACAGGAAAGTCAGTAAAAAACTTACTGGTATAGTATACCCAACACAGTTGAATAACGTCTTTAAAGATTATTTCAATGTCTGTCTGAACAAGGGGACTTCCTCAACCACCAGAAGCACACACACACATACAAACACACACACACATACACACACACACACACAAACACACACACACACACAACTGCAAATTCGCAAGGACAAGTAAATACCAGAGTAGGGGTTTGTCCAGGACTGTTTGTCAATCCTGACAAACTAAAGATCAAGACTTAATGGGTTCACAGTTGGGGCACAAGTGACAAAGTCTGGGAACTGAGTGGATCAAAGGAAACCCACCAAAGCCAGAACCCTCAAAGAAAAGACACTATTTTCAGTGCTTGAAAGTAATTGCCCAGCCTAGAGAGCCTGTAGAGATACTTCACTGAAGCTTTACCTCTGAGTAGAGGTCAGAGAAATTTAATGGTCTCTCATTCCAAACCACAAGCCTCGGTCAGTCTCAGGTGTCTAAGGCAAAAATTCATGCTACCTGTATCTTCTAAAATACACATTCATGTCTGGATATGTAGATTATAGTGATTTAATAGTAAATACAAGTTCCTGACAAAAGTGAAACAAACTCACTTTAACACATATCACAAGAAAAGTCTCACGATTAATGCTTCAAGATTGGCTCACAGTGAAAAGTAGCCAAACACTGGAACTGCCAAATAAGACTCTGAAAGATGGTTGCTCTTATAATAATCAGGAGAAGCCTGAAAAATGAATTTACTTGATATACTTAAATAAAAAAGAGTATTGCCAAAAGGAAAAAGAGATTATAGGAACTAAGCAGAGAGATTTGAAAAGGAACAAAATAAAAGTGTTAGAAATGAAGAAGAGTAATATCTAGACTTGAAGATCCAAAGTTTGGATTAAATAGATTAAATAACAGATTAAACAAAATTTGAATTCTGAGGCATCTATGGATAAACTACTCAAAATGGAGCACAAAGAGTCAAAAGAGTAAGAAATATGAAAGTTAAGAGACAGGAAAATAGAGAGAGTCTAACGTATGTGTGCTAGCTTGAGTTCCAGAAATGGAGAAGAGAATAGATGTAGAAGAAATATTTGAGATGACAATGGTTGAAATTGTATCTGATATGATGAGAGACACAGAGCTTCAAATTTAAGAACTGATTAGAATTAGTAAAAAGAAATCCATACCTAAACATATCAGAATAAAACTGAAGAACATCAAAGACAAAAAGAAAGTTGTAACACATCCAGAGGGAAAAGACAGATTAATTAAAGGGACAATATTTAACTGGTGGCTGACTTCTTAATGACAATAATGGAAGCCAAAAGACTAGAAATTGATAACATGCTGAGAAAAAGTAGTTGTCAACCCAAAATCCTATACTCCATAAAACTATCTCCTATTCAGTCATTCATTCCATTTAGCAACAACAAAAAAAATGCACTGTGCATTTTCTATATGTCAGATAGTCATTAGGATCTACTAGTAAGTAAAATAGACCAAAAAATTATGCTTTCCTAGAATTTATATTTCAATGGAGACAAGGAGTTAATAAATAATATACATATTACATAAAATATGCTGTGAAAATAATGGAGGAGCACAAGGGAAATAAGATTGAGAAGCCAGACATGTGCAAATTTAAATGGGGCTTTCAGAATAGAATTTATTAAGAAGGTAAGATTTAATTAAAGACTTGAAGGATGTAAGGGATCTCTGTCAGGGTAGAGTATTCCAAAGAAAGAGGACAGACAATACAAAACCCCATGGTGAAAAAATTCCAGAAACAGGACACCAGCATGGCTGGAATCCAGTGCATAAGGACCTTGATTTTTACTGAATGAATAGGAAATGAAGGATGAGGAGGGGTGAAGGGTGGCATGATGGACTTGAACAGGATCATACTGTCTACTATGTGAGAAAATAGTGCGGGTAAGATGAGATGAGGATGGGATGGAGGTAGGTGTGGCAAGTGAGGAAATCAATTAGGACAGTGGCACCCAACAGTTTGGGCACCAGGGACTGGGGAGAATATAATGCCTGATGATCTGAGGTGGAGCTGAGGCAGTGATGCTGGTTCTGGGTAGTGGCTGCCAGTACAGATAAAGCTTCATTCGCTCTCCCACAGCTCACCTCCTGCTATGCAGCTCGATTCCTAACAGGCCACAGACCGGTGCAAGTCTGCATCCCAGGAGTTGGGGACCTCTGAATTAGGAGACTGAAGTAATCCAGGTACAAAATAAGTATGATTCAGATCAGTGTGGGAACAGTGGAGTAGATGGAAGTAGCTAGAGTCTGTATTTATTTTGATATAGAATCAACAGAATTTCCTAACAAAACAGGCAAGAGGAAGTCACAATGACTGGAGTATTTTGCCTGAGCTGCAAGAAAAAAGAAGGGGTCTTTAATTTGCACTATGACTGTGGCAGAGGTGGGTTCGTCGGGAAGAGGAGGAATATTGGAAATTCAGTTTGGACATGTCGAGTTTGAAATATCTATTAGACATCAGTGTGGAGCCATTAAACAGAAAGTTGGATAATTTATACTGTACTTCAGGAGAAAGGTCTTTACTAGAGATGTAATTTTGAGTCATCGCCATATGCGTGGTAACTAAAGGCAAAATACTGGATGAGATTACCGAGATGGAGAGTAAATATAGGAAAAGAAATACACCAAGTTATTAACCAGGGAAATTTCAACTGATTAAGAAAATGAGGGGAAAAGGGCGCCAAACATTAAAAAAGAGTGAGAACAAGATAGAAGGAAAACAAAAAGATGTATGATGTGCCAACTCAAGGAGTGATGGTAAAGAGGAATGATTGTCTCGTTGAATGCTGCTGATAGTGAAATATGATGGAAACAGAATTTAGCATTGGATTTGGCCAATGTAACCTTGGAAAAAGTGACTTTGGTGGAGTGGTGGGGCACATATCAGATTGATATTTGTTTAAGATAATTGAGAAAAGAAGTGGAAACAGGCCTTAAGCACTAATTATTTCAAGGAGCTTTCTTGCAAAGGGAAGCAGGGAAATAAGATGTTAGCTGGTCATGCAAGTAAGAGTAAAAGACACTTTAGAACTACCAGAAAAGTCAAAATATGCCGTATGCTGATGAGAATGTCTAGTAGAAAAGGAACAAATAGTGGTGCAGAAGAGAAAAAAAATTGTTGGAGGAGTTGGCAAGAGGATAGGGGTTCAGTGTTCAGTGGAAATCTCGACCTTGGGTGGAACTTGTCAAACTGAAGTTTCAGTCAGGACAGTAGGATTCAATGTAGGTAGTGCTGGAAGGTTGAGTGATGCTGGCGACCTTCACGTTCTCTTTCAATTACTTAAATTTTCATTAAAGTATAAAGCAAGATCATCAACTGAGAGTAAAGCTGGAGGAGGGAATGTTGGAGATTTAAGAAAAGGAGAAAGGGGATAAAAAGGACATTTTCAGACAAACAAAAGTTGATTTTGCCAGCAATGGAACCTCACTAAAGGAATTAAAAAACATTATTTGAGAAAGAGGATTGAGAGGCTAAAAATGAATGATGAGCACAGAGAAGTAGTTAGCACCCAGTTAAATCTAAATAAACATCTAAATAAATCAATAACAGTCATTTGTAATTTGGAGAATTATCCCTCAGTATCCAGGGGGAGATTGGTTCCAGAACTGCCTCTGATATTAAAATCACAGATGTTCAAGTTCCTCATATAAACTGGTGTAGTATTTGCCTATAACGCACACACATCCTCCTATACACTTTAAATCATTTCTACATTACTTATAATTATTATTAAAATGAAAATGTTATGGAAATAGTTGTTATACTGTTTTGTTTAGGGAATTGATTGAATCTGTAGATGAAAATCTCACAGATACAGAGGGCTGACTTTGATCAACGTTTAACTATAATACTGTGCAAGTATAACATATAACTAAAGAAATGACTGATATATACATACACATGCAAGTTAGAACATCATCATTTCTCAAGTGGCAATAATCAACAGAGACTTTAGAATTATTTTGAAATAATAATACATTTGATGTTGTATTTGGTAATATCTCCAAACTTCAACAGAAAAATTCACTCTTTTCTCTCATTCTCTCAACCCCTATGTTCTAAAATCCAATGAAATGAAACAAAAATTTAGACAACTTCTCTGCTTTCAGACAATAGAGAGGAAATCCAAGAGACATTAAGTGCTACCGGGTTCAGCAATTCACCGTTCCCTCTTGGTGTATTTTCCCTCTTGGTAATGGGACATCCATGCTGTAATCTCCTTTGAAAGAGCTGATGTGCCACCAGATAGAAGTCAGGTCAAACCAAAGCTTCCTCCTTCCTATCTTTGTCACCAAGTAAAATAATCCTAAAATTTAGAAGTTTGTATTGGTTGGCTTTTTAAATCCAAATAATTACACATCCAAACAGACCAAAAGATTTTTCACACTTAGTCTAATATTTCCTTTGTGTTATGCTTTATTACCTATCATAGCTTTACTATTGGTCTTCTGTCTCTTATTTAAAATTTCTAACGTTAATCAGAATACCTTACTTCTGTTAAAACTCCTCTTCCTTGGGAATGGAACTACAACTTGCCCTTCTCAACTTCTCTCCATTTTCAAGCTTTTCAATGATTCACATGAATTTATTTTTATAATAAAAAGAATTAAATCTGTTTTTAAATTAGAAGACAAGGAATAGATTCTATTACACTTTCTGGGACCTCTAATACAATATTGAACACAAGTAATGATTCTAGGCCTCCTTATCTTTGAATTTTATTTTGGAGTCATCACTAGACCAGGGATTCAATGGCCTTAAAGAAAATAAAATCCACAAATCACCTTACTGCTCAATGACTAAACCACTACAGTCGCATAGTAATATTTTACATGGTCAAGGTTATTAAAAAAAAAAAAAAACTACGACAACCCTGGCATCTACATGTTTAGAGAATATGTTTGCATTTGTATTAGTGTCACATTTCTTCCTTTAGACTGAAGAGTTAGGGGAATACTATTTTAACGTTGTGCTACCTGGAAGTGAAACTAACATTTAAAAGTTCATGAGAAGAATTTTGTGTTCTTATATTAGCACTCTGAGGTAGAGTAAGGGTGATTGGAAAGCATGTGAGTGTGACTCAAACTCAAATTATATTTGTTCATATAGAAATAAAGAGCCCTTGTGATTTATGGCTTTGCTCAACACTAATTTGGCAATGCATAACTTTTAAATAAATATAATTAATATTAAGTCAACATTTGAGGTTTTAAAATTATAATTCTAAACATAATTTTATGCACACTACAATATTATTATTAATTTCTTTGGAAAATAATGCAATGAACTCTGAGCAAGTTGTATGTAGCATTCCATATATTCCATAATTAGCATATGAAAGTGAATAAATATGCAAGTCTGAATTTCTTTGGAAAGCTAACTTGATCAGTCTTGAATTCAAAATAGATTTCTTCTAACATTGATCTGAACACAGAATATTTTCATTTAATTTAGCTTTGCAAAATTTTACTCTTTAATTGAATTTCTGTCCTATCCTAATATTTTTTTTTAGAATAAAAACTTGTTACAATAGAGTTTTCTTTCATTCAGCAGGACAAATATACTTATCTGCTTATATTATTATATAAATTTTCATAATTGAAATATTTGCATTTTTAATGGGCGAAGTAGTGAATAAATACCTCTGGGGTGAGATAATATAGACAGACTTAGTTGATTCATAAGATAATAACAAAATTTAAATTGATTTGTTTCACTGGGTTTTAAATTTATTGCTCACTGAGACATCTATGCTAATTAAGTAAGCATCTAGAACTTCAACAAAGATTAAATTCCTGGAAGATTTTTTATTCTTTTCCAATGTAGGCAGTAGAATAAACATAAATATAAATCTCCCTGGAGTCATTTTCTCAAAAATGTCTTTAAATATTTTTAAATAATGGTCCAGAGTAATACTTAGATCTCTCCAAGTGCATCCAGATTAAACTTTGAATTTAAAAAATAATATTTAGTGATTTTCAGACATTGAACAGTGTTCCCTGAGAGAAGAAAACACTACGAAGTTCTGTGAGTGCTTTCACTTACTTCCTGATGAGAGTTTCCAAACCACAGCACAGAGAGAGGAAATCCAAACAGAGCTCAGAATTCTCTCTGAATTGAGGAGACAGAAATGAAAATTTGGGGAGACCAAGGTAGTTATAATTTGCAGGACAGAATACCAAAGCAGACCAGGCTACAAAGAGGTTGCTCCTGAGATGGGAAAAGGGGTTCCTTAGAGCAGTGATCCCCGACCTTTTTGGCACCAAGGACTGGTGCTCTCATGAAAATCTAATGTGTGGCGAACTGAGGTAGGGCTGAGGCAGAGATGCTAGCCCAGGGGAGGAGCTGCAAATACAGAAAAAGCTTCACTCTCTTGCCTGCCTCTCACCTTCTGCTGTGTGTCTCGGTTCCTAACAGGCCACAGGCCCGTACCAGTCTGAGGCCCAGGGACTTGGGACCCCTGCTTTAGAGTCTTCAACAGAGTATTGAGCAAAGTATGTATAGAAGCAAACTTCCTTCTGGTTGGACAAGAAACTACTGGAAAGGAGCAGAAGAAACAGTTTCTGGAGATCCCACACAGTTAGAAATGGTTTACAGTTCCCAAGAGCCAGAGGTGAGAAACATAATAGACAGAGCACCCATCGAGAAGAGCACTTAGAAGGATACTGTTACACTCATGCCAGCGACAAATTCGTCTTAGACTAAAGATCATTCTGATCCTACGTGGCCAAGATTAAAGCTAGTGGTGAAAGGAGCAAAAGGCTTCCACGCAACTTAACTACATCTCAGAGCAAAGCTTAAAAATGTTTCTTAAAATTACTACAAGTGCCAACAGAATGCTTGATAGCCAATTGAAAATCACCAGGCATGCAAAGAAGTAGGAAAAGATACTAGTTGTGTAGGGGGGAAAAAATTCTTCAACAAAAACTGGTAGGCAAATGACACAGATGACAGCAACAGTCAAAAGCACTTAAAACAGCTACTATAGCTATGCTCCATGTGTTCAAGAAGGTAGAAGAAAGTATATGTTTATTAAGGAGAAAATGAAAGATCGTTTAAAAAACATAAATCTAAATTCTAGAAAAGGAGAATACATGTCTAAAGGAAAATGACACTGGATGACATGAATCCTAGCCTGGGAACTAGAAGAGATTACAACCATAGGAAACGCCAAGTCTGGACAAATAGCATCGATATTCCTTATCTTTTGAGCAAATTAAACAATAGTGATGATGATGTGGTTATTTTTTTATTTCTCTGATGTCATAGTTGTAGTTACTTTTTGGTGTTTTGCTTCCCCGCTCTGATCAGTTGGTTTACCAGTAGTGATTAGCAATAATTGAGCAAAGGGGGGAAAAAAGCCTCTGTTCCTTCACTGTTTTAGGTAACCAAATAAAATTTATAATAAAGTAAAAAAAAAAACAAAAAGACACTAGATAGAATTAATAGCAGATTCGACACTACTGTTAGTGACTTTAAAGATGTAACAGTAGATGCTATTCAAAATTAAATTTACAGAAAATGTCTAAGAAAAGTCAAGAGGCCATCAATAAGGTGTGAGACAACTTCAGATGGGCTAATATGCGTGTAACTGGAGTCACAGAGGAGAGGGTAAATAAAAAAAAGTCCCTAGGTTTTGAAATCTAGTGTTTGTGGCCCATCCTATGAAGCAGAGGAGAAAGAGTGATCTTGCCCTAATATAATGGTAAAGAAAACGGCGTTCATTAAACTTTGTCTTGCCATGGACATTAGGAAGATTGTCCTTTAGTTTTAACTTAGGAGTATTGAGCTACACTGCCCATTTTTTATATGATGCCTGTCTTCCCTTTCCTGACGAAAATCTTCCCAAGTTGATATAAGTATTCGAGTGGCCTACGAGATGTAAAAGCAAGATGGACAAAGCAGTTAAAAATGAAACCGAAGAAAATTTTCTAAGCTCTGAGATTCTGTCACTTACTAATGCTCTGCCTTACCTCCCTCTCAGTTCCCACTTTCTTCAGATGGAGGCTTTACTGTCCTTTGGTATGCAATGAAGTTCTGGCATTGGAAGGAGCACATAACTAACTCTCAGTGGTGATCATGACTCTTGAAAATATAATGGGAATGACTAAATTAATTCTTCTTTTTTCATTTATTCAAAGTCTCTATGGACCAGACACTGTGAAATGTGCTCAGAATATATTAGTGAATAAGACAGACCCTTTCCTGACCCACGGGAACTGCAGACTGCCTAAAGAGACGGGCATTACCCTGATAACAGCATTAACTAATGTGAAATTATTTAGCATGCCTACATTAATTATTTGCCTCAGCTCAATTCCTTTCTTCCACATGCTGTACGGTATCACAGTGAGCCCGAGACTCCTACAAACTATACTTCCCAGCATCCCAAGCCAAATGACTTTCAATAAAGTTTGGCCAACGAGAGGTATTGATGAGATACTGGAAGGTAATAAGAGAAGACAAGTCATGGGTGCTCATCCCTCTTAAGTATTTATTCCTCTCTCTTTGCCTTGTGGTGGTGACTCTGAAAGTGACTCTGACCCTTCTGCGACACCCTTGGCCCTCATTTTTTCACTTCAACTGTACTAGCCCATTCAAAATTGTCTTCCTTGACAGTTCTCGCACCTTGCTAGGCTCACTAAGGAGTCACAATGCACTCCCAATCTGAGCTGTCTCACCTTGCTCTTAAATTTCCTGAGTGCGGCCCACAAATCTAACATTTTCCATTTGAATCTTAATAGGCCTCAGTTTAATAGGAAAAGAACCAGGATATGGAATCAGCATTTTCATCACTTATATAACTAATTCTGCCTATTAAATTCACTCCCCTTTAAAGTTCTAGTATGATTTCTGTTTTTCTGACTGATACCCCATCATTTTATTAATGCTAAATTCATGATCCAATGAACATACATAATGAGCAATCTCACCGATACTGGGGAATCAGAGGCAGTTGCCTTGAAGAATTAACACTTGAACAAAGTACCAGAGTGTAAAGAGAAGTTAGTCAGGTAAAGGGAAGCCACCACTGCCACACAGCCACACATCACGTCATTTAAGATATCAAAGAAGGACTACTCTACAAAAGGCAACTCCGATCTGTACAGTTGACATATCTTCACATTGTACAACTCGCTGTGTCGTTGGACCTCCTGTAAGCTTGCCAAGGTCTCTTCCTCAGAGGGTTAACTCAAAGGTTTTTGTTTTTTCTTCACTGTAATCCTATTAAACTCTGATATTTTGCTTTTTACCAACTCTGATGTCTTCACAGTCCTCAAAAAAAATTCCAGGGAGAATGCCCAGGTCATGAAACTCTTTATCAATTGCTTTCATCAGCATCTCCCAAGCACATTTCCCACCTGGCCATTCTCAGGCCACACATTTAATCTGGAACCTTAGGATGTCAAAAATATTAGGTTATCTTGCTAAATAAATGTTTTTATCTTTCTACTTTTTATAACAATTTTTTAAAAGTGGCTATCTAATTAAAACTTTGCTTTTCAGTAAAATAAAATTTCCTGTTCCTCTTCAACATTTAGATCAATATTATTGATTTTTTCTTTTTGCCTCAGGCTCTGATATGGCCCAGCACGGTGCTGTTAACTGATCCTTTAATACTATATTAACTTTGAAGTTTTTTGTATTAAAATTTTTCAGATTTTTGAAAAGCATTGCAATAAAATATTTGCCTTAATTACTGAGTTTTTTGGTAAATTTTACACCTGAAACAAGGGCATCTGTACAGTTGCCCTTGCCCAAATCCCAACTTTATAGCTCTTGTTACTCCCTGAAGAAATCATAGCCTGTGTTGGAAGCACGGTGGGATATATCTGTCTACACTGTTCCCAAGGCTCCCAGTCATTGGGAAGACAAGAACTACAAGGGGAAGAGAAAGAATTCATTCTTTTAAAGCACAAAGATAGGTCATTAAGCCCATTTGCAAATAAATTTGAATATCAGACACTGTCATTTCTGAAACTTATTATTTGTTTGTAAAAAATATATCATGAAAGTCAAATACATTTAAAGGAAAAATCTATTTTAAAAATTACTTAGTGCTTTTATCAATACCACTTCTAAGATTACAATCAACTCAGAATTAGTAAAGGAAATTTAAAAGATAGGAAAATGAGAGATTACAAACCAGAAAAATATTTAATTTTATGAGGGCTTTCTCATAACTGCACTTATCCTCAGCCTTGTCTCTGTCAGAGTTTCACCACCTAGAAATGGGTCACATGTATTTGCAGTTCTTTCTTTAGTGTGATTCTCCAGAATTTCTGCTTGATTTATGAAGGGCTTACTTTACATTTCCTGAGTGTTGCCCACAAATCTGGCATGTTCCACATCAATGTTGGGATGCCTCAGTTCAATAGGAAAAGAACACAAGATGCGGAATCTGGACAATTCCCTGATGGCTCCTTTCCGTACTTGAAAAAAACATTTAGGCCTCCATCTCCTCATCTCCAAAATGAAGGGTTTGAATGAAAAGGTCACTTATTTTGTCATTTTTACAACTTATCATCAAGTAATTCTGCCCCTCAGACACATTTTAGACCACATGGAAGACTTCGCTGAAGTTGGCCTTACTGGCACTCTCTTTTTATCTCCGCTTTTGTGTGTAATACTAAACTTGATTTGGATATCTTCAACTAAAATTAATCACTTAGAAAATAATTTGATGACTTACAATTATCGTAAGCATTTTGATTTCATATGTTAGGCCTTCAACATATCTCTCATGATCTTTCCTATACTTTCTTATCTCATGCTCTATTTTTAAATTATGTCCTTCTTTAATCATATTTCCTAAAATTTCCTATTACAGAATGCTTTTCTTTCACATACAGAGGATTTGCAAACACATTAAAAAAAATTAGCATAGTTCTGCTAACATTTGTTAACAGTTATTTTTTCCTTTCTTCCCTCCCCCACACACACACTTTTTTTTCTCTATTCTCTTCTTTTCTCTTCTTTGGCTCACTTTTCCCACTTTCTCCTCTTTTTTCCTTCATTAATTTCCCTTACAACAGTTGAGAAGATCCTAGATGTTAAGAACAAATAAGCAGTGCAAATAACATTACAAATTTACTCAGCAGTATACATACTATACATACTATATGTTCAGTGCATATGGAATAACACAATGAGGAAAACATATTCCATAACTGAAATGAATTATTAGTGATTACAAGTAATATGTGGTGACAAAATTTGTTTAGTATTGGAAACGTGGTGCTGGGAGTGATTAGACGACAGATGCAAAATGACCAAAATATCTTTTCTCATCTTTCGGAAGGTTTTACTCCTCAACTCTCAAACTGTTGCTTCCTCTTAGAAATCTCACTTGAGCACCCCATGTTGAATTGTCCATTCCTTCCTCTGTTTTCTCACTTATATTCTATAATGTAATTACACACTTTAATTTCTATCACACTAAAAGGCACTCATTTGCCTCTATTGTCCTCCTTCTCACCAAATACCAGTTTCCCTGAATGCACAGCTGTATATTATTCAATTTTGAATACTTCGTTTGGCACATGTCAGGTATCTAGTTTCAAATTTTACATCCTCTATTTACTATTCACATAAATATACACAAGTTTTCAATTTTTTCTAAGCCATAATCACTTTGTTTATAAAATTAGGAAAATACTACCTCAAGATTAAAATAAAATAGCTGGGGTTAAGCTCTCCTTAAGCATCTGGGAATTGACCAAACTTTTGTTTTTAAAAGTCTCAAATTTCAAAAGATTCTAAACTGGATTCTGTGAAAAGGAAAGCCTCTGAAGGTTGGTAAAGAAGCAAATTGGCTAATCCTTGGCAGGTGGATTCTTGAGATTTGGTAGAATAAGAGAGCAGCAAGTTCTGCAGTGTCAGAGACCTAGCTCTCTTAGGTGGCTGGCTTCCCACAGGGATCAGAAACAGCTGGGCACTGAGAGCCATTACCTTCAAATAAACCATTGTAGACTAACAAAATCTCCACCATGTTTTCTCTGAACTGTGTAAATCCTAGCACCCAAGAAAAACACGAAGAATATAGAAGGAGCCATAAAATAACTGATACTAGATTTGGTAAGTGGGAAACCAAATTTTATTTTCATCTGTAAAAAAAAATGACAATTCTTGTCTTTACATCATTTGCAAGTAATTCACATGGTTTTACAAAAGCTAATAATCAGAAGTTTCTGGTCTGTCTGTATGCACTTGGGCACTATAGTACAGGGGCCCTTTGGTTTGGGGAAAGTTGAAGTGGATGGGATTTTTCTAACTAGAAAAATAGCTTTGTGATTTCTACTCTGCTCTGGAGAAAAATATTATAATCTCACCAGAAGATATTTGGGGGCAGTTGGAGGAGTTTTAGTCAACAATTCATATTTTGGAAATTATTATCAAAGATTTTTAAAGCATAGTCTCTAGAAGTAGCAATTTTTGCATTAGGCCACCCATAGCAGATCTCAGAAAGTCCTCTTTATTCAGACACTTAAATTATTTCAGCATTCCCTTATCCTATGCTTTTCCACATACAATTAAATCTATCTCTATTTTCCACATTTATATTTATCTTTCTAGTAATGAGTGTGGCTCACACTCATTACTATTTTTCCCATTTGTCTAATAACATCCTTCTAAGAAATAATAATAACATTCAAATTTTATAGGTTTGTCTACAAATACAAAAAGAAAATTCTATGAAGTCTATAAATGGGTGAAAAAATAAGCAAACCAAAAGAAAACTATTTATAAAATTCAATCCTATATCTGTCACCTAAGCTTCTCCAATATAATGCTATGAAAAGATATTTCTGGCCCATTTCAATGATTATTTCTTTATATTATTTGTCATTTTCAACAAGAAATGTCAGCTAAAACTCTGTAGCTTTAAGTGAGCATTATGGACAAGAAAGAAATATCTAAACTGAGTAAGTCAAATTATTTAGTTGTGTGAAAAATTATGCAAACTTGATGAAGCATTCCCTCCTCTTGTTAGCTTCATATGAATTAAGCAACTAAATATATCTCCAGCAAAGTTTAACAAATTCACATCTTAATTATGCTCTCTAAGTAATTTATTTCCTTTTTTATTATTTTGACACAATTTTTCCAAAAAGTGAAAGATATGCTAAAGGAATATTTAATGACATCCAAAAGAAAAAAAAAGTTAAATACTGAGCTATAAAAATATTTTATGATGTTCTGTGCTGTCCTTGCCAAAAATAGACAATAATGGATAAATCATTATGTTTTTCTTTTCTTTTGTAATAGCATATAATGATAATAATATAATACTGATGTCATATTATAACAATATAAGGTCTATTTTAAAGTATTTTACAAATCTTCATTAATATTAAGTGTTGAAAAAGGCCTTTTCTTAATTGTACTTGTTTTTATTTTTGATATTTATTCATATTAAAAATATAAAGTAGAAAGAGGTTATAACCAAATAATCCTTCAATTTTATTTTTAAAAGATTACAAAATGTTTTATTTTATATAATTTCTCATTCTTCAAACAATAGTAAAAGTCAATCTTACAAATATAAATGTGAATAATCTGTATTTTATATCATTCATATCTAATTCAAGTGATTTATTCATTTTAATAGTTCTTATCTTTAAATAACTTTATCTATTCCATCTAACTAGGATTCAATATGATAAATAAAATTAATGCTGTTACAAGTGTATTTACTGCAGTGAATAATAAAAAATAAATACCTTTGAAATTCACATTAAGAAAATTAATGCTCACATTAAGAAAATGTAATTTTCAAAATTTCAGATTTATAATGCATACATTTTTATCAAAAATATACTCTAAAAATAACTTTTTTATCTGGTGCTATTTTTTTTAAATAGGTGATTGATAGGTGATAAATAAATAGGTTATATTTCTTACATTACATATAATAACATCTTCAACCAATTCTTCATAAACATTTAAATAAGATAAACATACTTGTGCAATTCTCTATAAACTTTGGCAAAATTTGAAAATATTTTTGCACAATTAAAAGAGAATGATATTATAGAAGTCTCACATATTAGTTTGATTCACCATTTCCTTTTTTCTTTTATCAAATTCACCATTACAATCAAATGTTGCCAATAATTTTTAAATTAACATTAAAAATAGCATTTATTTCTAATTTATAGAGTAAAATGTAAGTTAAAATTTAAATGTTTACTATAGTTAAATACTTAAAATTAAGTTTAAATTTATAGTTATACACTTTTAAAGCCTGAGTATAAGTAATTTTAAATTTTACAGTTATAATTAAATAATTTAGAGAAAAAAATTACCTTTGGTTAGGCTCAGGAACATAATCTGTGAGAATCAATCTCTTCATTTGCTTTCTACGTACTGTAAGCATTATCTTTCTGTTTACTCCTACTTCTCTACTTTTTCTACTTCTAAGGGAGACCAAGCTATATAAACCATGATTTAGTTCCTCTTTTTGGCATTACATTCATTTCTCATATTTTTTACTATAATGTTAAAGAGAATAAGTATTTAACAGATCATGATTTGAATAATTTGCATTTACAAAGAACAGCCCCATTTTAAAATTTTCTTTTTTCCCCTTTTATCAAGTATTTTATTATTTTATTAACAACTATCGATATAAAAATAAAAGTTAGAGGTAATTAGGATAAAAACTGAGAAGCAAACACAAATTGCAATCTATAATAATAAGACAATATTGCCAGTGTTAAGTGAAGGTTCCCAGAAAATAAATTGTTTCTCTGTCATCGTTATCTGGCTTCTGTTTCCCTGTATTTTATAAACTTCTCTGGAGAACACAATAAGTAAACCCAAGTAAGAAACACTGGGCTTACCACAGTCAAAGATTTTGCAGGACAAGTGAGTTATTGTCCCAGAAAAAGGAAAGAAAAATAACTTATACATCTGTGTGTCTGTGTCTGTGTATTTGTCAATGAGTAGGTTTGATAATCATTACCAATGTTCATCATTTTCAACCATCTTCCATTCTCCTATACTTCAGACTCACTCAAAGTTACAAGTGTCCATGGGACTATTTCTGGCCCATGAAATAGGAGGGTGTGAAACATTTACTTGCTGGTGCATGGCTCTACAACCCTTTTTCTGGCTGCTTCTTTCCTCTTCATGGAAGCAAGTTTCCAATCAGAGCTTCCATCAACCCAAGGCCCCAGCTGACTCTGATGGACAAAGCTCTCTTCTAACCTATGTTGGGCTTGTAGCATAAATAAAAAATAAACGATTTTGTCAACTACCAAGACCTGAAGGTTATGTGTTTAAATGAGGCCATTTCTGACTGGTTCAGAGGATGAAATTATAATTATTCTGTTTTTTAAAGTAATGTATCGTTAACTACTCACATCTAGAATAACAAACCTCTGCTCACTCCTATGAACTATGTTGCTTCTATAATAGATGTTCAGAATAGCAGCTCTCCAGTTTGACTTGTCATAGAAACATAGCTCATCATAGAATGGCTGCAAAAAGAAAATCTGATTATATGTGCATATATATATATACACCTATATATAGTTTTATATGAATATAATATAAATCTATACATATCAAACTACTTGGAAGCTGTTTTCTCAGCTGAACTATTTCAATAATTTTCAAACTTATCTTCCTGCTTTGTATAAAGATAAAGCAGAACAGGATAAGGCTTGGAGATCTCAATAGTTGTCCAAAATAATGCAAATTAGTAACAAAGCTTGGACCTCTAACTTGTTGCATTGCTTTAGCAAGTCATTTAAGCACTCTAAACTTGAGTTTCCCATTTGTAAAATGAAGACAGTAATTTCTTTGTCTAGATAACAAAATTGAATATCAAATAAAACAATTTACAAGTTTTATGTGTTGCTCTTACTGAAAGATAAAAATATGCTCTATTCTTGTCTAAATGCCCAATCATCTAGTAAAGTGTCTTATACCACAATAGATAATAAATGCATGTTTAGAAATTAAAGGCAAATTTTATTCCAACAATTATTTAAGCATTTAATTAATGTCTAACTCTGGTCGATCGACTAAATAAGAACGTGTTTCTCAGATAATGCTTTCTTAACAAAGTACTTAATTATTTTTAATGTTTTATATACTTATTAATCATTTATCACATTTACTGTTCTAGGCACTGGAGGAGTGGATAATTGAGCAAATCAGAGACATTCTTTACTGTGATGAATGAAGAAGAAAGTGACAAGCAAAGGTTGTGTCAGGGAAGAGGGAGAGGTAAGGGTGATTTTGATAAGTCGTCAGGAAAGTCCTCCTTGTTAAGTTGGCATTTAAGCAGAGAATTCAGCAAAGGAATATAAACCATGTAGATACTTGAGGAAATAGCATTTCACAAATAGGGCACAGCATGTGCAAGGGCCCTGAAGCAAGAATGGTCTTAGTGTGTTTGAGGAATAGCACGAAAGCCATTTAGATTGAGGTAGCAGAAACAAGACCATGAATATAAGGAATGAGTTCAAATAAGTAGGGCAGGTACCAAGTTCCTTAGAGGTTATGATGAGGGCAACGAATTTTCTTCTGAATGAGATAGAAAATATTAGGTTTTGAACAAAGAAGAAATGTGATTTGACTTACATTTTCAAAGGATTATCCAGGTTGTTTTGTGGACAATAGACTGTAGGAAAGCCAAGTATAGGAAGGCCAACTGTGGAAGCAGAAAGATAAGTTTGAAAGTTATTGAAATAGTTCGGCTGAGACAACCGGTTCCAAGTAGTTTGATATACATAGATTTATACTTTATTTATATGAAACTATATGAATATACATGTATGTATGTATGTATGTATGTGTCACACATATATCAGATTTTCTTTCTGCAGCCATTCTCAGAACTGTTTCTATGACAAGTCAAACTAGAGAGCTAAGGAATTTTCTTCCCTCCTGACATGGGGAGGGAAGAAAGAAAGGCTTTGCTGTAAGAGATGCCCAAGAACAGTGTCTGTATAGAAAAAGAGAGAAGGTAGAGAAGGAGAAAGAAGAGTTTTTATTTGCTGAAGTTCGATTATTTTTTAAAAAGTAATATTGGTAATCAAGATGATCTAGATAAAGAGAAAATCATGCAGGCAATGCGTACAAAAGCAAAACAAAACAAAACCTGTAGACTTATTCTTGTAGACATCAGAAGAATTATTTGGAAAGAACAGCCAGCGATAGGCAATGCAGGTGTATACAGTACACAGGCACATCAGCCTGGAAGTCCAAGATGAGCCCCTAAACCAATCAAATCCTACGTAAAACTTATAACTAACAAGAAGGGAGACAAATGAGACATTATGAGATTTCCATGGCATATGATTTTGCCTAATACTCAATAGTTGCTAGTTTCTATTGTTGCAGGAAAATGTCCCTTTGTTATATATGACCAGCAAGATGATTACCAATGTCTGGGTTTACAAATTACAAACTCTCTATAGATTGCATTTTTCTAAATTTGAGTTAAATTTGAGCCAATCAAAAGTGACCCCGTTAGAATGTATCCCAGTGTTTAAGCCAGAGAAACCAAATGAGTACTCACATTTCCAAGCAGTTCCAATGAACAATTACAAACTCAGTTGTTCAGAATGGTTGCAGGTCATGCCCCAGGTAAACAGGAAGAGAGCAAGGAGGCATTCTCTGAGTAGTCCAAGCCACAGAGCAAAGTTCAGCACCAGAGAAGAAAGGCTGAGGCTACTCTGAGTCTACATCTTGAAGTCAAGGCAGCCAGAGGCAGCAGTTCTTCCAACAGCTGCTGAGAACTTCTGAGACTGTTAGTGCTGGCACCAGAACAGCCCCATGAACTACTGCTCAATAACTATCTCTAAAATTTTTAATATCTCTGATGTTTCTTACTACCACCACCAGGCGCAAGGAGTATACACTCAGGAAGATGAAGACCCCACAACAGTATTTATCTAGAAACTGCCCACTTTCTTCTAAGTCAGTGCTTTGTTCTTCTGATGGGTTGAATTGTTAGGGCATACTAATACAGACCTAAAATACAGTGGCTCAAACAAAGTTTATTTTGTGCTGATATAATTATACAGAGATAAGAGGTATCAGGATTGGTGTGAGCAATTCATCCCTCTCAGCAAGAGATCCCCATCTCTGGCCAAGGTGCCTGCATCAGTTTTGTTTTCTTCTAGGGGCACATATCGCTTTCTCCTCCATTCTTTGGTCAGAACTAAGCCTGTGACAAAAACTGGGAAACAACACCTAGACAGGCAGCCATGCACCCTGCTGAAACTCAGGATTTCTTTTAACAAAGGGAGAAGTGATTTCGGTAACATCTAGGAAATTCTGCCACAGGGTACTTAACAAGTAATGCAAATCTTAAACTTGAGAGGAAGAAATTTACAGATTTCCCCTCCCCACTTTATGGATGAAAAAACTAAAATATAATTTTATAAGATCTTTTAAGTTATTTTTAAAAATCTGGAAAATCAGTGACTCTCCTTGTCATCATTCACTATAAAGATTCAATGTTCATATATGCGTTTCTTAATAATTTATATTCTTTGTATTTATACCAAACATTGCTTGAAATTGTTTTATTTTTCTACATAGTACTATAAAAATTGAGTGATTCAAGAGTTCAAAAACTATGTAAAACTTGATATACTATAATTAAGCTCTCCATTCATTCTACTAAAGAAGAAACACATTTTAAACCAACATCTACAGACCATATCCTCACAGGAAAACCCCTTTGACTGAGAAAGATTGAGAAATATGTGTGCTGTCTATTTCACCCAAAATTATCACCCCCATTAACAAATGAATGCATATAATTCCCCAGCTAGAGATTAGTTTTAAACTTTGATTTTCAAACCTTAATTTTTATTTAAAAGTAAATATATGAGAAAAAAAAGTTACACAAAATAAATTATAAACTTCTTTGCGATTGTAATATTAGTCATAATTCAGCATTATTGCCTGGGGTGGTGATAGGCATTTTACACATGTTACTTCTAATTCTTAGAGCACTCCAAGGAAGATAATGTGACCCCCATTTTAAATCTGAGAAAATAAAGGCTTAAAGAATTTAAGTATCTTACCCAAGATCACACTACTGGTAAGTGACAGAGCCCAAAGGCCAGCTGAGGCCTTTAAGTATTTAAGACTTGCACAGGATAGGTTAAAGTAGCATTTTGTGTTGGCACTGCTGTTGCAGCAAAGATTAAGTTGTGCTCCTTGGACTGTTTAAGTCACACAATGAACTTCTGAAAGGGACCAGCACTTGAAATAAGCACCACTTTTATTTTAAGTTCTCTTTCACTGAGTTTCCTTTGGTTTTTACTCCATTACTAAGCATTTCCTTTTTTATTTTGTTTATGTATCTAGAGAAAAAAAAATCTCATACATGTTCACTATAGAGTTAGAAAAAATTTTTAACATGTTACTGTCAAGCAAAGGCCTTAGTTGATAGGTTATAAGAAATAGAACCCACGCTGTGAGTTTAGAAAAGACCTCCACCTGACTGCATTAGGGTTATTTGTGACTTCTTCATTCAATGGATTTAAACTGAGAAAGGAAGGATGTTAGCGAGGATGTCCATTATTAGGTTATATATGCTAATCTCTTCGGTCTATCAGTATGATTACTTCTCTTACACTTTCTGTTTTCAATGCAATTTCTATTTCAACGGTTTTCACAATCACAGAAATCGGGGAAATTCATCTAACTTGCAGAGATAAAACGAATAAAGCAAGCAAATAACCTCAAAACAAAACTTTCTTTAG
This sequence comes from Cynopterus sphinx, assembly GCA_030015415.1. Lineage (NCBI taxonomy): Eukaryota > Metazoa > Chordata > Mammalia > Chiroptera > Pteropodidae > Cynopterus > Cynopterus sphinx. The sequence continues at coordinate 22,478,025 of CM057393.1, read as the reverse complement.
GAAGTAAATCTATTTTCAAAAAGTCAAATCTACAGTGGAGTTTACTCTTTTAAAAAAGCCTATTCAGACATGGACAATTGGTATTCTTCACTTCTCTATTCTTGCTAATGTAGTTCCTTTTTATTTTACTGGGGTAATAATCAAACTAATAACAGTCTTAGTTCTTGTTAGAAAGTCCCCCGGCAGTGGTAAGGTAGATATTGGAATTAAACTGCTGACTCACTCTCATATGACTGCGCTGTAAAGTCCTACAACTTAAGGGGTCTAGAAGAAAAATTCTGTATCAAATACACCACATAGTCACATGAAAGATGCAAATTTAGAGTTGAATAGACTAGATGGAATTCCCGTAAGCAACACAATAAGCCTGAGCTTCTAATTATAAAATCTAAGGTTCAGTTGTATCTTCTCCAGATCAGTGAGTAAACAACTTGTTACAGATCATCTGAGGAGAAGGCCTGAGCAGCATTACTTTACATTTTCCTAAATGAAAGAGGAGGGAAAAATAAAGGAAACCTAAGCTCTATGAAGGCATGGTATAAATCAATTTCAGCTGTTCCTGTCTCTCATTCCATACTCATGAACAAGATGATCAAATATCAGCTACTTTATGGTTGGAAAAGATTGATATCACTGAAGTACAGGCACTAATGAAATGCCAACAAATTCCAAACGAGTCAACCTTTTAATCAGCTTTTGGGATAAATTTATAAGATATGCTGTTCTGATTCTTGCCTGCTCGCCCCATCCCCATCCCAGGTCATTCTCTGCCTTGCTTTGCCCTATTCCATGCCCTGGAGCAGAGGCTAATTTATTGTGGAGCTAGTGAAGTTTCATCTTCATGGCTCTTCAGGTGTTGCCCCTTCCAAGCCTTGTGCTTAAGGTAATTTTAAATTCTTTTTCTTGCAGAGAGTCTCCTAACTGTATAAGCTTTATCCCCATATAACCTAGATCCAACCCTGCCTAGGAGGCTGAATCCTATAGCTCATTAACTGATCTGGTAGGCAGAAGAATGACCCATCCCAAAGATGTCCACATTCTAACCCCTGGATCCTGTCAGTATGTTCTTACAGAGCCAAAGAGAACTCAATCTGCTATTGCTGACTTTGAAAATGAAGGAAGGGAGCTATGAGCTAAGGAATATGGATGTCACCTAGAAGCTGGAAAAGGCAAGGCAACAGATTATCTTGTAGAGGCCCCAGAAAGGAGTAAATTTTGCTGACACATCAGTTTTAACCCAGTGAAACCTCTGTAGGACTTTGGACCCACAGAACTGTAAAATAATAAATTTGAATTTTTTAAGACACCAACTTTGTGGTTATTTTTACAGCAGTAATAAAAAATTAATACACCTGGATTCTGATTGGATCCAGCTGGTGAGAATCATCTGCAGGAGATCCGTGAGTGAGAGGAGAAACTGTTTCTTACTGCACTCTATCTGCTCCAAGCCCAACACCCTGGCAGGAGCTGCATCTCTCTGCAGGCAGAATCCCTGCCATAGGCCCTTCCTTCACTGCTCCAGCTCAACGGGATCCCAGGGCACAATGTCCACTCTTTGCCCCTTCAAGCCTAATGGCAGTAAGAACTTCTCGTTCTTACTTATTTCCTTATTCTACGCACAATTTCATGTGAATAGAATATCCACAATGGTACCTGTAGTGGATCAAATAGTGTTGCCCAAAATTTCATGTCCACCCAGAACACCAGAATGTGACCTTATTTGGAAATGGGATTTGTTTCAGATATAATAAGTTAAAGATCTTAAGATAAAAGCATCCTTGATATAGGGTAAGTCTTAAGTCTAATGACTGATGTCCATCTAAGTAGAGAAGAGGACACAGAAAGATAAAAAAAAGAAAGGTTATATGAAGATGCCTTTACAAACAATGAATGCAAGAATTGCTGACAAATGCTAGAAACTAGGAAAGAAGCATGAACAGTTGTTTCCTTCAGAGCCCCTGCAAGGAACCAACTTTGCCAACACCTTGATTTTGGGCTTCTAGCCTCCTTAACAGTGGGAAAATGAATTTGTTTTCAGCCACTGAGTTTATAGTAATTTGTCATGGCAGCCTTGGGAAACTAATACAATGCCTTTGTTAAAGTCTCTTGAACCATCTGAGTTGCCTTCTGTTTTCTGCTGGGACTGGCTGACACAGACCTATGCCTATTATACTTGTAAATGGCAGAAAGGTAGTTGGGATGATTAAAACTCTGAATTACAAAGTCACATTGAAAAATTATCTCAGAGTCTAATGTACAGTGCCATAACAGCAATATAATAGCCATGCACTTAGGTTCATAAAATCAGTTGCCACTATTGCCCACGTAACCTTAGGCAAATCATTTTGTATTCCTAATACTGTTTCATCATGCGTAAAATGGAGTTATAGAATTTGCCCTTCCTATCTCATGGCATTCTAATATAATACAATAAATATAATTAATAGAATAGAATAGAATATATAATATAATATAATTAATATAATATAATTACTATAATATAATATAATTAATATAATACAATATAAAAAATATAATATAAGGAAATAAACATAGAATTCAGAGCCATAAGATAGACCCAACTTTGTTACCAGAAAGCTATGTAATCCTATTTAAATAAATTAATCCCTGTGATCTCTATTTCCTTCATCTCTAAAATGAAGAGATTGGACCAGATGATCTACAAGTAGATCATTTAGTGCTAACATTGTGTAGTTTGGTTGATTAGGACAGAGAATACACATGAAAACATCCATTTTCATTAAAAAGACCAAAGGGGCGGGGAAGACCAAGGGGATTTTTGTTGGTGGATCACAAGTTCAAAAGTAACCAACACTGTCATGTGACTGCTAAAAATAAACTAATTAATTGATTAATTAATTTAAAAGAAAAACAATATAAAGGTAGTCCTTATTGGAATTATAATATTAATCTAAAGGGTTATAACAGTTCTATTGAGCTACATTATGTAGTCAGTTGTGAACATTAAATTTGTAAAGGAACATAACAGTGAAAAATATTGCCAAGGCAGGGTTATCAGAATGGTTTGGAATCTGAAAAATGTCACATTTATTGATTTAAGGGGCAAAGAATGCATATGATGAGGCAGAGAAGGTTTGAGATGCTAGTAAACAGGGAATCCATGGCCAGTGAGTCAAAGTGGAACAAAGGTAATTTTAGATGCATGATCAGGAAAAGAATAATAATAATTAGAACTATCCAATAGTGGAATGGTAATGTTGGATACTAAGACTGTTCAAAGATAACGTTAGGTAGCAGCTCACAAGGATAATTATTATTATCTCTTCCAACTCCTTGTTCACTAACATCATTTCAATAGATTGAAACGGGCCATCATGGGAGCATTTACACCATGAAAATCAATTAACACTAAAAATAAGGGCTTTTGTTTTCTCCTCAACAAACATTTACCATCACACCACTGGATATTATACAATTCCAGCATTGAATATTTTGACCTTGCAATTTTACCCTCGATTCTGTGAGTCTAAGACTAGTTTTGACCTGGTCTTTGGGAGGGAAAAATAAAGAGAGAGAATTCTAAAGGAGGTTAAAATGCCTTCAAAGTGCGGTTCAGCTTCCTAATTCTACACACTTCTTATTCCTTTGATGATAACTCTTCTACCCACTTTAGTTCCTCCTAACTCAAAGTTTTGAAGGTTCTATATGACATAATGAAATGAAAATAAATTTGGCTTTCAGTTAAGATGGTGGAGTAGGTAAACACTGTGCTTGCTTCCTCTTACAACTACTGAAAGTTACAGCTAAACTTCAGAATAGCCGTTGTTGATAATCACCTGGAGCATGGCTGAACAGAATCCCTACAACTGGCGACACACAGAAGAGGCCACCCCGAAACTGGTGGGAGAGGCAGAAACACAGAGCAGGCTGGTCACACACGATGTACAGAGGTTGAGGATCTGGACGAATACCTCAGCTGTGGAGTTCCCCACACCAGGTTCCTGTCAGCCCAGGGTTACAAGCCAGAAGTAATTGGCTGGAAATATTTGAAAAGATGAAAAGCAAAGACCTATAAGACCTATAACCAAAATGACCACACAGCAAAGCTATCATTCAGATTCGAAAGACAGATAAAGGGCTTCCCAGATGATAGAAAGCTAAAGGAGAGCATCATCACCAAGCCAATACTACAGGAAATGTTAGAGGGACTTCTTTGAGAAATAAAAAAAGAAAAGATGAAAATGTGAATAAAAAGATAGCAATAACTGCATATCTATCAATAATTACTTTAACTGTAAATGAATTAAATGCTTCAGTCAAAAGATAGGGTGGCTGAATGGACAAGAAAACAAGCCCCTTACATGTGCTGCCCACACACACACACACACACACAATGTTATATGTGGAATCTAGAGAAATGGATAAAAAAACAAATGACAGAAAGCAGCTCATAGATACAGAGAGCATTTTGATAGTTGTCAGATTAGAGAGTAAGGTGAAGGGGTGAAGGGAGAGGAAATTAAGAGGTACAAATATGTGTTTACAAAGCAGTCATGGGGATTTAGAGTACAGCATGGAGAGTAAAGTCAATAGTATTGTAATAATTATGTGTGGTGTCAGATGGGTACTGGATTTATTGGGCTTATTTCTTTATAAATTATATAAATGTCTAATCACTGTGAACTATAATTTAAAATGTAAAAATATAAAAAATAAATAATAATTTTATTAAGTTCTATGCAAATAAAAATTGTTTTTGTTAATATATTATCACTAAATTTTATTTACATTCCAATTCAAATTTGTATATATTATATGATTTTAATAGGAGCAAGAACAATCAGCTGCACATCCATTCTTCTCTATCCCCTATCAATATCTACTTGGATGTGATTCAAAAGCAAAACAATGTTATACAGCCCTTGTCATGCCTCATGTAGCAGCAGTAGGGCCCACTGCAAACAGGTCTTCTCTGTGACTTTGCATATTAGTAGGAACTTATTATGTCAGGTATCTCAGAGCCTTGTTAGTGTGGCGCATATCCTTTCTCAATATTGTTTATTCTATGCATTAAGAGATAAATAAAAAAATTTTTAAATGAAAGCATTTTTAAATATCTCATATTGTATTATCTCTTGTATTAATCCTATTTTTCTCATTCTTTTAAAGGCTGTTACTTTAAAGACCATTCCTTCCACCACTAAGGCTAAGGCATAAGGCTCAGTGTCTTAGAAGACAAGAATGATAAGAATCTAGAACAGACCATTGTCTGTCTTTGAAGCTCAAAGTTTAAAATTTTTAAGTCTACAGCAGGAGAACATCCTTTAAAATCAGGCTTTGTTCAGAGACTAAAGAATGATCTAAAATCCAAAGTTTGTCTTTGCCTATCAAGCTTCAGAGGTTCAATCATAAAATTTTCTTATAAGACATAAGCAAAGAAGATTCAGGCTGTCACATAATATCCTGAAGGTCATATCTGCCTATTGTTTTAAATGAATGATTGGGAGGAGAATGTTGGGGATGGGGGTGGGAGGGGGGACAGGAGGTACAGGGAGTAAGGAGAGAAATTCAGAAGAAATCAGTCCAGGGTAAGAAAGCTGCAAGTACCTGAAAAGGCTTCAACCCAGTTTCTAGAACTGATAGAAACTCCAAATAAGTTGAGAAGGAATCTAAGACCAACTGAGCTGATGCTCCAGTCCACACCATAGGGTAAGGATGGAGAATGAGGCTTGGAGTTCCTGTATCTCCCACCTTTCCTCCCAGAAGTTCCCATGTGTGGTAGAAGGTAGATGAAGTGAGCTTACCTGAGGGGTCTGGATGAATAAGAAGTGAACATATAGGACACAGCTTTGAGGACAGTTTCTCATGTGAGAGATTGAACTGGAGTCAGAGCTGGACCTTAGGGATATGAATAGTCAGAAGGAGTCAAGACAGGACTTGGCCAGATAAGGGACATGACCAAGGTCACCAGCAGCAATCTCCACACCATGTCAATGCCAAGAGAACAGAACACAAGTTCACACCTCTTAAGGCCACATTAAAAATGGCAGCAGTAGAATGGCGTCCTCAGTGAAGGCCCTAGTGAACCACAAGTTAAATAGTTACGTGTCATCAAAAGACTAATGTGATTTAAGTTAAACGAATGGGATCTGACACCCAAAGAATCCAATCCAAGGTCTGTGGGAGCCATACATGGCGACAAAATACAAAGCAGATGTTCCTCCTTGGCCCCAAAGTGATTTTTGTGAAAGAAAAGAGCAGGTATGAAAGGCTGAGCTTAACAAGAGACACAATATAACAAAAGGAGACCATTTTTAAACAGAAAACATGAGCTACTTAACTAGTGTTTATGCACATCCCCTAAACCTCCCAGGAGCAAAAATGGGGGCACATAAGCAAGACATCAAAATAAAGAAAATAATGAAAGGTTACTTTGTTTTCCTTGCACATCTGAATGGTAAAGTAGATAGGTTAATCTTCTGCAACCACTCCTAGTCATTTACTTTGGGAAGAGGTACTGTAGGTATCAAGTCAGCTAACAAAGAGACCAGCAGCCCCATAGGGCTGGCCAGGAAAGGGTTCCAAAGGACACGCTAATTGGAGGACCTGCATTCACTGTCTCTTCCAAGATGGAAGCCTGCCCCTGGGGTCTGGGGAGCAATGAGCACCAATGTCCATCAGACAGAAGCCCAGAGTATCAGATTCGGGGGATCCAGGTAGTGATGGCCCTTCCTGTGGGAAGTGTTACTTTTTCTGGGGGAACATAGTGGAGGTTTGAATGGAGGGAGTTGAGGAGGGGAGTGCGTGGAGTTGGAGGGGAGACAGGACTGTCCAAGAACCTTTAGAAGGTGGTGCGGAGGTCATCCATTAAGTCCCAGCCCTGGAAATCATTTAGATTCCTCAACATGGGGAATTCAAGAGAGATTTCAAGTTAACTAAGACTTTAAGACTTTCAATCTGGAAACTTCTTTCTAAAATCCCTCTTACGCTAAAGTTAAAAATCACATATTCTTTGAAAATTGTATATGATGGTTTTGTGGAGGATGAAGAAATAGCATAGCCAAGAGTTTCCACAGATCAAATGGGAAAAATATACAGGTGAAAGTACACTTCAGAACCCCAGGAGATGAATAGAAATATAAGAGCCAAAAGGAAAACCACCAATGGGGGAATCGAGGAAATCCTGGATGTGAAAAATATTCCAGAAGAATATGTAGATGAGAGGTTCTGCAAACAAACCTTCTATCGACCCTCACACATTACTGAAGGCCCAAAAAAGGCCTAGTGAAATGTAATTACATAGCTATGTGTCTTCAAAAGACTAATGTGGTTTAGGTTTTGAGTGGGATTATGAGTGACTTTGTTTTCTCTATTTTCTAGAGTTTACATAGTACGTAAATACTACTTACCCAGAAAATAGTTATTAGCACTTAGAATGCACCCGGAAGTTTTCACCAGTGAACAAAAGAGATAAAAATTATTTCCTGCCTATATTTTACATAAATGTAAAATACATTTATAATGTAAATTTAAAATGTAGAATACAATGTAAAAATAGATTATAAATAGTAAAAAGCAACTTTGAATAATTTTAGCTCAGTAGGCAAACCTCTGTCTCTCTGTCTCTCTGTCTCTCTCTCTGGATATATGCTTTTCCTATTTATTTCCCCATCATCTTTTTTTTTATGGTTAATTCTTCACTTCACTCATAGATTTATACAAATTACCTAAAGTTCATTGAGCAAAGAAGATCAATATTCATAACTCATATATTTGATCCTCAAATGTCTAGTAAATTTAACTTGAACAAAATTATAAAAAATCAATCATGATGCTTAGATGAAAATTTAATCAAACTTATTTTTATATTCTACCATACCCACTGCATTACCACTACCATAACACATACACATGACATGTACCAATAACATTAAAATTAATATAAATGAATAAAATTATTGGCAAATAAAGTATTTTTTAAAAAATAATTATTACATAATTATTACATAAATGTTCAATGAGATAAAAAGGAAATTGTGAATTGCGCAATAATTAAAAATATCTCATTTGTCCATAAGGTGGCAGCAAAACTCTTCCATATGTTAAATTTTCAAAGCTTTGGTCCCTTCCTACCAGGTTTGAGAGGTTGCACACTACACATGGAGAAATAAACATGTTTAATTGTTACCTCTCGGAGAAAGGGCCTCCATAAACATCAAGATTCATGGCGTATTGAGTTTAAAGTTTTACTGGTCAAAGTAAATTATCCTCCTTTACAAAAAATAGAATGATTTTATTTTTCAATTTAATCCAAAAATATTTGTGTGGATTATATGTGCCAATAATATTCAAGGAGTTTTCTATGTGCATTAAATGACTCCAGTGGGTAGCTGTTGACATGAAATCAAAAAACACCAGCAATATCAAAAACAGCAAGCTGCAATTTTTATTTCCTTTCTCACCAGTCTCCCGTCTTCTGAGAAAAATCTCCCTTTTTCAAAAAAGTTACTTCTTGACTAGAAATTCAAGCTTGAAAATCATCATAACATACATTATCAATATCACTCTACTTGTCTAAAATTTCCTAAATGAAACAAAGATGTCACTCCTTTTATTTACAAATTCAGGTGTTCTGGAGAACCAAGTCTATTCCCAAGTTTTAGTATAAAATCTCCAATTTGTTTTGCCCCTGCCTTTATCAATATCCTAGGGTGTAGCAGAAAAGGGTCCAAACAGGAACTGAATTATACCAAATATAAAGACCAAAGTATCTGTGGAATAATCGTTGCCTGTGCAATGAGAAAAATTCTAAAACACAGTGTGATGGTATCCCTCCCACAGTGACTGAACTCTGTGCATAAAGTGGATAAAGACTGTTGACCAGAGAACCAGGCCGTCCCATTCTATGGTGATTGAGGTGGATCCTGGGCAAAAAATAGCCTCTAGGCTCTTAAATGTTGTTCTTTCCAAATGTTCTTCTCTCAGAACAATAGCAAGAGTCTTTTCTATGCTATGCATAAGGATCAGACATCCAAACTCTGTATCTAAAAGGCATTCCTGGAGAGTGATGTCAGGAGTACTTTGGCGAGAGAAGTATGTCTGGTCTCTCCCCTTGAGGTTACAGCAAGTTGAACAGCATAATTAAACAAGGAATTTCCAGCTCAACACACAAACACATCTGAGAGATCCACACATTGAAACATCTGAGGTTGGTGAATCTAAAGGAACAAGGGAAGAAGGAAGGGAGAAGAGCAGAAATGGGTACTATAGACACAGTGGAGCTCACTGTGGATCTCAGAAGAGAGGAGGAATTAATTTGCAGAGAGTGAGAATAAGCATTCCTGTCTGAGTGATCAGCACAAACTGTGGCTGAACCCAGTGATGGGGAAGAGGCAGAACACACAAACACAGATGCAGCAGCCAACTTCTAGTAGTTGCCATTGCCAGACGGAAAACAAAGCCACAGAGCCAAACCACCTCCCCTCATCCTCCCAGAGCTTGTGTTGGGTCCCAGAAGAAACTGTAGAGGTGAGTGTTGGGTTATAGAGCACATTATCTGCAACCCCAAGAACTGGAGAGGCAGACGCATTACCCCTTGAGCAGCAGATGCACACTGGGGCTAATTCTAGTGACAGTGAGGCAGCTGGGGTCTGGCAGTCGCCATTACTGAAAAGAAAAAAAAGTCACAAATGCATGAGCAGGCCCCTCCTAACTCACTCTGCCCCCATCCATCCTAGCGGATCTCAGCGGGGGCACCTGGGACAGCTAAGGCAATGTAGTATTGACAGTAGCATCTGGTTGCAGGGGACAGCACTGGGATTTCATGGGCTCAGAACCTCAAGGCCCACCACATTCCTCCACGTCAGTAATGCCCTGAGATGAGGCAAGGCAACCTGGTCACAGAGGAAATGCCAACATCACCAGGAAAAAAAAAAAAAAGGCATTTTCCACCACCCACAAAGATCCTGGAAGCTGAAGAAATGAAGAGAAAAATGTTTTAAAAAAAACTTATGCTTCAGCACCACCAACTGAAAAACAAAAGAAAGGCTTCTTATCAACCTGCTAAATAAAGAGGTATCACTCTTTTTAAAAAAGCAGATTTCATTCCCATAAATGCGTAGGCAGAGAAAAAATCAGTCAAAAATACCATGAATAACCAAGGTAAAAAGGTAGTTCAGAAAGAATGAAAAATTTCCAGAAAATAAATTGAAAGACATGAAAATATGACAGTATTTAAATGACAGTGAATTCAATATTTAAGTTCTGAAAAACTCAACAGAATACAAGAAAACTCAGACAGGCAGTTTAGTGAACTTAAAAAAATCAATGAACAAAAGGTGTATTTTACCAAAGAAATTGAAACTTTAAAAAATAACCAAATGGAAATTCTGGAGCTGAAATGCTCAAAAAACGAGATGAAGAATCAACTAGAGGGCTTAGGAAATAAAGATGAGCAGACGGAGAAAGAATTAGTGATATTGAAGATAGAAATCTTGAAATGATGCAGATGAAAGAAGAAATGAGAGTAAAATAAAAACTCTACAAGAACTGACTCCATCAGAAAGCACAATATAAGAATAATAGGTATACCAGAAAAAGAAGAGAGGGAGAATGGAACAGAGAGCATATTTAAACAGTTAACAAAAGACCATACAGGAATACTATGAAGGACTATATGCCACCAAATTCCATAACCTAAAAATAATGAACAAGGTTTTAGTATTATTCCTTCCTAAAATAAATCACAGAAGAACTGGAAAATCTAAATAGACCAATCAATAGAAAGAAAATTAAAACAGTTATCAAAAACCTCCCAAAACATCTCCATAGAAATACAAAGGATTATAAGAAAATACAATGAGCAATTATATGCCAACAAATTGGACAATCTGGAAGAAATGGTTACCTTCCTGGAAACATACACTCTCCCAAGAATGAGTCAAGAAGAAACAAAATCTGAATCACAAAATTACCACAAATGAAATCGAAACAGTAATCAAAAAATTTCCAAAAAACAAAAGTCCTGGACTAGATGGCTTCATGGGTGAATTTTACCAAACACTCAAAGAAGTATTAATACCTATTCTCAAACTATTCCAAAATATTCAAGAGTAGAGAAGCCTTTCTAATTCTTTATATAAAGCTACCATTACCCCGATTCCAAAACCAAAGACATTACAAAAAAAATAAAACCATATCCCAATATTCCTGAAGAACATTGATGCAAAAATTCCCAACAAATATTAGCAAACTGAATTCAGCAATACATTAAAAATATTATACACCATGATCAAGTTGAATTTATTCTTGGGATACAAAGTTGATTACACGGGTAGGAAGAATCAACATTGTTAAAATGGCCATACTATCCAAAGCAAATGAATTAATATGATTACATTAACAAATTGAAAGATAAAAATCATATGATCAAATCAATAGATGCAGAAATAAAATATTTGACAAAATTTAGCATTTATTTATCATAAAAACTCTCAGCAAAATGAGAATAGAGGGAACATCCCTCAACATAATAAAGTTCTTATATGATAAACCTAAAGATAACTTTATACTCAATGGGAAAACAATAAAAGCATTTTCCTTAAGATTAGGAACAAGACAAGGATACCCAATTTCACCACTTCTATTCAACTAGTATTGAAAGTCCTAGCTACAGCAATCAGACAGGAAAGAAAAAAAAAAGTATCCGAATTGGAAAGAAAGAAGTAAAAATGTCATTAATTGCAGATGATATGATACTGTGCATAGAGGACCCTAAAGATTCCACCAAAAAAAAAAAAAACTGTCAAAACTGATCAATGAATTCAGTAAAGTAACAGGTTACAAAATAAATATTCAGAAGTCAGTTGCCTTTTTATACACCAATGATAAACTATCAAAAAGAGAAATTAAGAAAACAATTTCATTTACAATTGCATCAAAAACAATAAAATACTTAGAAATCAAAGTAACCAAGGAGGTAAAAGGCCTATTCTCAGAAAATTATGTCATTAAAAATAAGAAATTGAAGATACAAATAAACGGAAGCATACACCGTGCTCATGGGTAGGAAGAATCAACATCATTAAAATGGCCATAGCAATCTGTAGATTCAATGCAATCCCTATCAAAATACCAATGGCATTTTTCAGAGAACTAGAACAAATAATCTAAAAATTTAAATGAAACCATGAAAGATTCTGAAAAGCCATGGCAGTCTTGAGAAAGAAGAACAAAGTTGGAGTATCACACTACCTGATATCAAACTAGATTATAAGTCTATAATAATTAAAACAGCATGGTACTGGCATAAAAACAGACACATAGATTAATGGAATAAAAAAGAAAGCCATGACAAATAAATCCATAACTATATGGTCATTTAATTTATGACAAAGGAGGCAAGAATATACAATGGGGTAAAGCCAGTCTCTTCAACAATTGGTGTTGGCAAAACTTGACAGATACATGCAAAGAAATCAACCATTTTCTTACATCAGAAGCAAGAATAAACTCAAAATGGATTAAAGACTTAAATGTAAGACCTGAAACCGTAAAAATTCTCGAGGAAAACATAGACAGTAAACACTCTAATACTACTATAAGTAATTTTTTTCTGTTATATTTCCTCGGATAGGGAAACAAAATAAAAACTAAACAAATAGGGCTATATTAAACTAAAATTTTGTGTACAGCAAAGAAAACCATCATCAAAACAAAAAGACAACTGACTGAATATTTGTCTATGATACATATGACAAGGGGTTAATATCCAAAATTTATAAAGAACTCATAGAAAATAACAAAAACAAACAAACAATCCCCCCCAAAATGGGCAGAAGACCTAAATAGGTATTTCTCCAAAGAAGACATACCGATGGCCAATAGACATATGAAAAGATGCTCAAAGTCAATAATCATCAGAAATACAAATTAAAACCACAATGAGACATCACCTCACACCTGTCAGATTAGCTACCATCAATAAATCAAAAAACAACAAATGTTGACAAGGATATGGAGAAAAGGAAGCACTTTTTACATTG